>VXAY01000172.1:3747174-3813521 GCA_013399855.1 Oxyruncus cristatus
CAAACAACTAAGGCTACAATTTTATATATTGTTTTCATAAATACCAACTTTATAAGACTGTTACAAGTTTTGCCGGCTTCGTTCCTCGGTTGCGATGTCAGCGCAGGCTCTTATTGAGGGTGTCTTTTAAAAAATTAACATCACACAATTCCTCACAAGGGGATTTTCTTTTTTTTTTTAAAAGGACCTTGTATTCTGTGGCTTTCATAAGACTGCTTAATGTCTTTCAGAATCAGCCTTTAAAGCTGGCACTGGGTAGAATTTTCTTGGTTGCCAAATGTGTTTGGAATTGGGGTTTGGGTTCAGTCGTATCTGTTGAACTAATGCAGTGAATCTTGGTCTAAGAGGAAGAGTAGGAGAGGGAAATAAATTTGCCTAAAGAAAAACAAGACATTACTGAAGATGAATATCTGCATTTTAGCTAATTACAGGAGGGTTAAAGGATTGGCAACAGCTGTTTTTCTTTTAAAAAGGTGGAAGTGAAGAGCCCTTATCTTCTCATGGGCAAAACCACTGAACTTTCTTATAGGAAGTTTGGTTTTGCACAGGGTTCTTAAGGGAAAGTATAGTTCCCACTGCTACAGAAAACCTTCCTTAAAGGACACAAGGAACTTTTCAATTCAAAATACTGATACAACAATAGGTGTTTCTACAGTTCATTTATTTCCTCAATATTTGATTTCCTGTTTTTTCTTCCCAACTGTTCTTCCCATAATACCACTTCAGAAAAGCAAAACTGTGTGTTAGGTCTTTCTCTTAACTTATGGGATCTTGATAGTTCTGTACTTCAGTGGAGAAACAACCCTTAAGTCTTAGTAATGAGTCTGAACTATACAATAAACATTTCCTAGGCCTCAGTTCCCCTTGTGCAGAACTCAAGCAAGGATTATCTTTTCTTGCCTGGAGAGACTGTAAATTATTCAGGAAAAAAGTGTGTTTAAAGTGGAATTTTAAAGTAAGTGAGTGCAGGAGTATGAACCTTCAATGCAAATTGAGGCTGAAGAGTTAAGGAAAATGATGAGTAAAGTGATGTTGCACATGTGTTCGTGGCTAGAAGGCATCTTAAAAGTGCACTAAGTGGGACAAAGTGATTCCTAAATGATGTAATGTTGCTAAATTGGCAAAAGGGAGCCCAGGGTGACTGTAGCCCTCAGCAAGTGCCTCAGGTACACGTGATGATTCTAGACCTGTCATGCAATATAGGCAGTTATTGTGGTTTAAGTCCAGCCAGCAACTAAGCTCTACACAGCTGCTGACTCACTTCCTCCACAGTGGAATGGGAGAGAGAATCAGAAGAGTAAAAATGGGAAAACTTGTGGATTGAGATAAAAACAGTTTAACAGGTAAAAACCGTATTCACAAGCAAAGCAAGACAAGGAATTCATTCACCACTTTCAATGGGCAGGCAGGTATTCAGACATCTCCAGGAAAGCTGGGATCCATCATGAGCAATTGTTACTTGAGAAAACAAACACCATTCACTCCAGATGTCCCCCGAGCCTTCTTCTCCCCCCGCCAGCTTTATATGCTAAGCATGACGCCATATGGTGTGGGATATCCCTTGTGTGAGTTTGGGTCAGCTGCCCCGGCTACATCCCCTCCCAACTCCTTGTACACCCCCTGCCCACTTGCTGGTGGGCTGGGTGAGAGGCAGAAAAGTCCTTGGCTCTGTGTAAGTGCTGCTCAGCAATAATGAAAACGTCTGTGTTATCAACACTTTTTTTCAGCATAGATACAAAACGTAACTCCATATTAGCTACTGTGAAGAAAATTAATTCATCCCAGCCAAAGCCAGCACAGTCATCCACCCAGAAGGTTTCAGACCAAAATCAGATGGGATGCAGTTGCCTTCTCTTTAGGTAACTACTGATGTTGCCATGTTAACTGAAATGAAGCTGTGAGGTTTGTTTCCTGAATGGTGTGAAATGAAAAAGGCCTTATTCTAGCTGGAGTGAAGGTTGCTATGCCTTGGTGCTGAGTTTGGGTGGGTATGGGTGTGTGACTTCACCTCTGTGCTCCTCTTCCACCCCTTGTATAACTGATTGCATCAGCTGTGTGTAGGAGTTCAGTAAGGATTATTTGTTTGGGACTAATGATGAAAAGGCAAACAGACCAATTAAGAAGAGGGTTTATTTTCTATTTAAATACAAGACCTGATACAGGGTTCTGTTTGGAGACAATCCTCTGGTTCAGGTAGTTTATATAATTGAAAAAGTTGCTGACTTTCTTTGCTTTTCCTAATTTTTTGAGAAAGGAGATTGAAAGCGGTGTAATTCAGCACCATCATAAAGTTAGCATGCCTGCAAGACTCACTGGTGTATTTTCTCTGGTTTGTGTTCAACCATTCCTTCCTGTCCCTAGAGCGTGGAGGAAATGTTAGGCACATGTGAGAGTTGTAATGGTCCAGTTTCTCATGCTGGGATGATTTCAGCTTGTGTCTCAGTTAAACTCCTTTTCTAAACCACTGTGACTCCATTTCGAGATATTGGGAACATCCTAGTTTAGATGCAGCTGGGCCAAATGTGGCTTAAGCATCTAAGGGAGGTCATTGCTTTGCCAGTTGAGTTCCACTGGTTTGGCAACTGTTGGTTGAGTAGGAACCTGACAAAGGTTCCCATTTAGAAGCAGACATGGAGACACTCATGGTCCTCTGTTGCACAGTGATTTCAAAGACATTTTTAGGTAGATGGAGGAGACAAGAAGAGAAAGATCTCAGGGCAGTATCTGAGAGTACATATGTCTATGTATGTGTATATGCATTGTTCATGAGACAATAGAACAGTACTGGGACAGTGTAAGCTGAAAAAGACCTGTACACTAAATAGCTTTTGTTGAGATTTTAACCTTCAAATGCAAATAGGAGGGAGGTATAGTGGGAAGGAAAAAAGAAGTGATTGAACAGTAAACATGAGTGATGGTTGCAGGATAAATAATATTATTAACTTACATTTTATTACTGTGGCTGCTGTGATAGCAGAGGGCACTTTTTAGAGACACACAAATAATAATAGCCCAGAGAAAAGCACATGGTCCATCAAACCCTTGCCTCTGGCAGCAGAAAATACAAATCACCAGGTATGGTAGCTCACCATCTTATGCACAATTATCTCTCTTATGACTGCATGCCTACATTCGCTCCCTGCTCCAAACGCATTCAGCTCCCTCTTCAACCAATTCAACATTTACATCTATTACTGACTTCAGCAAAGACCATTTTATTCTGTGCAATGACAGTCCTTTGCAGAAGGTTATTCTGTCTGAATTTCTCATAGTGCTTTTTGCAGTCTTTCCATGGTCAATGTCGGTCTGTGCGACCACTTGTTTTGAATGATAAACTTTCAGAAATCTTATTTGGTGGTAATCAATTCTTCTCCTTACTGGATCCTCTGCATTTTGAAAGAGCATCTCTTCTGATTCTTCTCCTTTCCAAGCCAGTATTTGTGTACAGTTTCTCTAGAGAACCACAGATTAGAAAAAGCTCTAAAGATGAGAGATAAAATAGATCATTGCTGCAAACACAGCTGACTGGCTGAATGGTATTCTTCTTGTTTAGCATGGATATTATTGAAAGGAAAATGTGCATTTAATATAAAAAGGTGTTCTAATCACTCTGTCCAATTACAGCAAAGCATGAATGATGGTACCATTTTTAAAGCTTCCAAGTAAAACGAGAAACATTAAGCTAAATGGGATGTTGTTATTCGACTAAACATGCCTTTGAATTTCTTTCTTCAGTAGCCCTTCTTTCTGCTCTTATTTCCCAAAGGGAATAATGTACCTGCTGAAATATGAGTGGCAACCTGGTGTTCTACCTCAGCTGATGTAGGGTTTTTTGGCTAGCCTAATGTTAATAACAGAAGGCTGGTTATCTGTGTGAGAATAAGTAGTTCTAAAGAGCACACTGGAAATGTGCACTCATCCCACCCATCCCACTGGTGCTGGTGTCTCTCTGTTTCAGCAGAAGGATTCTGATGACAAATGTTTTGCAGGCTACTCTTGATTGTCTCCTGATGTGTTCAGCCCCAAACTTACTGACACTCTTGTCTCTGTTTCTGGTTCACAGCAGTATTCTGATCACAAATGCTTTGCAGGCTACTATGATTGTTTTCTGGTGTGTTCGTCAGACAAATATTGCTACTACTAGTACAAACATTTAGTATCATCAATACCTAGAACTAATACTAGGCACTAGTAATACTAAATTCTAGGTACTAATGCTACCTACTAATACTGATAAATAACATTACTAAATATACCATATAGTATATTAGTGCTATTTAAAGTTAAAGCAAATTCTTTGGATAAAGACACTTCAGATTATAAACTCTTCAATGTCGGTCACATTTACCTTTTCTATGGATAAATATAGGATGATCCCATAAATCCCCACATGTGGTTCAAGAGAGATGTTACATTAAGTTTCATGCAATATTTTTGGTTTGATTCGCTTATACTGTAGCCTTTGATTTTCTGTTGGACTCCATGATTTCAAATTTCATAGTCAAAACACTACTTGAATACTGTAGTGCCATAGCCACACTATAGAGCAGCAGTTAAGATTTTGCCTGTATTTTAAAAGTAACATTTTTCTTTTCTTTTAAATTCTTACCAATCCTCTCTCCTAACTTAGTTGAAACCAAACACTTGCCTGCAATTTCTTGCAGCAACAAATGATTCATTTTAATAGCTTTCATTTTCTTGTTTAGTGAAAGACTCTCAGCATAACAGATAAGAAATTATTTCAAATAATGAAGGAGTTTTAAGTTCAAGGTGAGCTAATTCGACTTGCTTTGTATCTGCTGAGGAGCAAGAATATATACACAAGGGAATAAGCTATTGTAAATCAGTGGCTGTGTGGTAACTAGGCTCTCCATACTCTTACCCTGTCATAAATGCAAGGTGGTTTACTCTGAATAGAAAGATGAGGAAGTGCTCTCACTGTTACCGTGAGAATATACATTGGTAATTACCCCAGAGCAGCTGATACGTGGCAGGTGCTTCCCTGTGTACACTGCATCTTGTGATATATGTGAGATAATTTGAGGGAGTTTATCCCTAATAGGTGACTCCAGGACTGTCGCTCCTTGCGGCGTGAGAAAATGTTGTATTAGATTTGGGGAAATAGAGCCTCTTCATTGGCGATTTTTAATTTACAATGGGTGGTAGGTTGCTCAAATCACTGGACTGTATCACTGCTTCCCTCTTGCTGGTTGTCTGAGTTGCAGGTGGCACTAGGTCCCCTGAGAAATTCTGGATGAAAAATATTTGTGCTTAAGTCTTTGTATCTTTGGAACCTGTAGTTATTTTTATGAGGGTGCAGCTCTTGTCCAGGACCTAGCTGTTAATGGCTCATGTGGCTTTAGAAAACCATAAAGAATCAAATATCAGGAACATCCCTGCCACACAGATTTCCAATGACAGATCCCAGCTACAAGACAGAAAATAATCTATGTTATCAGAACCCAGTTTTCCAATGTCTTGTATGTGTTAAGTTTGACTTTAATATGTTAAATGATATGTTTTCCCCCATTTATTAATTAATTACCTCTATACCTTTCTGTTAATAAATGAAATATTGTGTTTTCCAACTCCTGTCTTTATTTTAACAAACAGGTCTTTTTAAATGTTATGAAAACAACTGAAATTCCTTAAAAAAATTATCAGAATCCTCCTTTTTAAAGATTCATATAACCTTTTAAAGTATAAGACTTAAAATGAATTTTCTAAAAATTTGCATGTGTTTGGAGAATTTTTCAGTGAATGGGGATCTATTAAGAAATGTGAAAAATAAATTGGTGAATTATCCTGTTCCTTTTTTCAGCAGTTAAACCTCTTTAGGTAGGTTCCTTTATTGCTTCTTGCAAAGCCTCTTCACTTGCATTCTGTTTCTCAATGCCATAAAAAGTTTTTGTGTGCCCACTCCGAGAAGATTGTCTTCCAGCAGTGGTGAAGAGAACCCTTGTAAGTCTCTTGTCTCTTTTAGACATTGTAAATCTTTTTAACGTAGCTAGATTCTCAGGACGAGAAAAGGTGTTGAAGGCCAAAGCATTATTTAGTTCAAGTCCTGTGGACTATTTTATGTTTTTGTCCTTCAAAGATGTTCAGGGCTCAGTAAGTGCATTATAAAGAAAGATAAAAGACTTTGGTGGTATGAAGCCTAAGGAAAGAAATGTATCTTTTATTACTTATGAAATGAACACTGAAATTATTGTCTTTAGAAATGCAGATAAACACATTACATCCCTAATAGGCTGTGTTTCATGAAAAAATATATTGCAGTTTGAGAGTTTCTCCCTTTGAAGTCATCTGATAAAGGATTTTAATTGAGATCATTTCAATATGCAAATATGGTCTGGCCATTACACATCATTAATGCTTAGTCTTAGTGTAAATATTCCGGTCTAAAGGCTGGCTTTCCGCATGCTTCCAACCTACACAGAGAGAGCTTATCATAGGCAATTATCTTACCCAAATAAAAAATGAAAATGGAAAAGTTAAATAAATAAAAGAACATTCTGATGGAATCACAGTAATGTGCTTCTTGGTTAACATTAGCCCTGGCTTTTGGGCAGCTAGATTTGTTAATGCGCTTGTCCTTTGCTTATGCATCAATCTCAGTGGTTCTTCCTGTATTCTACAATGATATATGCCTAGTCATATCTTTTCTGTCTAACAAATAAGCCATCGAGATAGCGAAGGCAGGATCAATATAGAAAACTATAATCTTAAGTGAACAAAGCTGTGATTTTTGGTCTTGATCTGCAGTAAAATCACAGAATAAAAATATAATGCATAAATATAAATAATACATATAAATAATATATAAAATATAAATAAAATAATAAACTGAACTCCCTCTGGAATAATTGATACCTTTTGGATTTTGGATACTGTGTGAGTTAACAGGTATTTAGAAATCAAGGTCTATCCTTTCCATAAAAATACATAACTGCATATAGGCTTTTTTTGGAGGCACAAAAAAAGCATCCAACTCCTAGTGACAGTTGAAAGGAGTGAGATGCCAAATTTTCAGATGTACTACTGAAAATCTCCCTTACCAGGGCAGAGTTCATATATGCAATATTTGGAATGTAACTTATGTTCTGTCTATCAGCATGTATTTAAACTGGCCGTAATAAGAAAATCCAGTTCTCAGAAATTAGAGCTATTGCAAAAAGCTGTTCCAAGTTGTGCATCTCATTCAGCATTAGAAAAGCACAACTTCTCAAGGTCTTCCAGAGCAAGAAATTAATTCTGTTTGGAAGCTTAATATAGCACTTGTAACACTCATAACCAAACCCATCCTGTGATTTATATGTTATGGTTACTAATTTTAATGTGGATACACTTATTCAAAGCACAGTCTAAATAAAGGTTTAGTGTCGATCACATTTACAAACACTACAGTTTGAAATAATTAAAACAAACAGATGAAAAAAATACCTGCTAGTTAATTCTACTTATACATGTATTTATTATAATGCAAATTAGGGGAAAACCTTTTCAAATGGTGTCATCTTATCCATCAACATCATTTCCAATATCTGCATTCAAGCTAGTTCCCTCTGGCTGCCTAAGCAGTGGGCTGGAAATCCACTTCACTCGGCATTTTTGCTCACTCATCTTTAGTCAAGACACTTGGTGCTTTTGCATGTCTGTTTAATAAACACGTAAAATGAGAAATACCTTCCTTTGTTAAATGTTGTGAGACTGATGTATTTAGAACAATCACCAAGCTTTTTTTGTCTGCGGTGCATTCTGAGCTGTGTGTTCCTTCTGCCAGTGACGTGGACTAGATCAAGGGAAGACAACCCTACCTTGCAGTCTCTTCAAAATGTCCAGATTAAGTGAACGTGTCCCACACTTAATATCTATGAGTGAAAGTCTGTGAACTGCTCTTGACTCAGCAGTGGAGTTTTATCTTGGAGGTACATGAGCAGGTTTGTAGGAATGAATTAGACACAGTCTAATGCCTGTCCCGTTAGTAAGGACCAAATTTCCACAGCTTCTGTAAACCAAATCTTTTTGTACTTCCTCCCCATCTACTCTCCTGATTGTCTCTGTCATGGCTCTGTCAGCTTCTGTCTTCTTTTCCACTTCTATCTGTATCTTCTTTCCAGCTATTCTTTAGTGGATTCTATGAGAGTTGTCTGTTGAAGTATCTCTACTTCTTCTTTTCCCTGGTCTATAAAAATTTAATCTAATGGACCTTCAAAGTCCATTTCAAAATTCCTAAAACTAACAGAGCCATTTGCAGGGGGACTGTGGGAAAAGGCAGGAAGAATCCTGTAACAGTGAGGGATCACTGGGAAGTGGTTTTGAGAGTCTAAGAAGCCCTGCTTTCTTTGAGTGGATATAATGAGCAGTCCTGCTGGTCAGATACATGTTATTTGAAGCAGTAGTCACATTAGTCTGCCCCAAGCTTCTGCCCATGTGACCTGCTACAGAGAAGGGAGTGATGACAGACTTCTTAGCCTCAGAAGCATATGCAGAGGCCCCAGCCATTCTGTCCATTGTGGCTAGTGAGTGACATGTAAATTCATATGGTCATTTACTGCTTAGACAGGGATATGTGAGAACACATGGCTATGGAACAGGTTATGCCATAGTTGGGCTTTTTTTGGCAGGCCTGGATTCAAATGGTCTGAAACCAAATGTTTTGTAACCTCTGATGTCCACGTGGCAGGTTGGTGCTGTCAGCTGTCCATTAACAAGAACCACTGCTGATTGTAGCACATTGTCTCAGGTCACAGCCCCAGGCTTTAAACAGGAGAGTTCCTGCTGGTGGGACTACCCTTTGTGTCCCAGGGCTCCTGTCACGTAAGAGACAGCTCAGCTCTGGTTGTGCAGGGGTATTTGCTCAGAACAAGACAAAAGGTATGAGCAGCTTAGCTTGCTTGTGGACAGCTCCTGCTGACTGCAAATCTGGCCTTATGGTGTTCAGGCTATGGACAGTGAGAACATGGGACTCAACTATTCCTCCCCAGGAGCTCATGCCCTGTAGAAATCAACTCATTGATTCCAGCCATTGGAGCCAAACCTATATTACCTTTAAAGTGTGAAGACAAGACACAAGAGGCCTTGTTTTGGGCAAACTATCTTCCTATTTCCTTAGGTTCATGAGGATCACAATTTTACCATAACCGTGGTGCTAATAGAGGCCACATTAGCTAATTTAAAGCTAGCTCAGTTTTGTGTACAGAATGCCAAGGCTGAGGTGACATTTGATCCTGTTTGTTGTGATGTACTGCAGAACAACAGCGTGTACCCAGGGATCATGTATATGCAAGGCATTTAAAATTTCAACATCATTTTTCAAAGATCTTCGAGCTGTCATGGTTTCTTCCTGACTTTTCTAAGAGCACTTTGAAATATACCTCAGAATTAATGAAAATTTTGTGCAGATGAAAGTTTAGGGAGGACATCCCATTTCATTATTTAGAAAGGAAGGATGCATTTCCAATTCTACTTCGAAATACTTTTTTTTATTGTTGTTATATACTCTAAATGTCATGAGTTAAAGTAATTTTTTTTTGGCAGCATTTCAAAATTTGGATATTTTGTTTTGATTCAGAACAAAGGCAGTGTATGAAATCCAGAACCAGAAGTCTGCCGTCCATCCGGCTTTGCCAGCTGCCAACCATTGCCAAAATCCGGGAAAATGCATCTGATACTCACAACTGGACGCAGTCTTCACAAGGCATGGGTCCAAAACTCTAGGTCCAAGTGCTGAATCTCTGAGCATAGTTATTCAAGAAGAGAACTTTCTTGTCTTGCCTTTTCTTTAAAAGTTTGAATAATGAATTTCAGAACAATATCGAGCTTCTTTGATAAGAAAGAGGTTTGTGTACTGCAATGAGGCTGAAAGTGAGGGCTTCTTGACTTGGCACAGACACCTGCAACAACCCAATTCAGGTCAAAGAGGAAATGAGAGAGAAAAGAATAGGGAAGAGGCAAGAAAGAAAAAGAGAATCAAAGAGCTGGGACTGAGCAGAGATTGAGATATGGAGAGAATGTACACTGGCGAGGAGCAGAGAAAGAAAGGGGAAAAGAAATAAGGGGAGAGGAGGGGCAAGACAAAGAAATGGGGGAAAATAGAAAAAGTACAGAGGGCAGAGAACAAAAAAAAGAGGAACTTAGAGACAGAAGGAAAAGCTGCAGGGTAGAGGGTTTATTAGAGAAAAAAAATCGCAGCTTGCTGAAATAGGGTTGGCGTAGAAGATTTTTATTTCATATCCTGCTGCCTTGGCTCTGATGATTCCTAGGCTGAAGGTAAATGACACTGGTAGATAACATACAGGCAGATTCTATGCCCTTCTGAAAAGCTTTTTGTGTCCCTGACAACTTGTTCTAATTGCACAAGTTCAAACACTTCAGATGTGCAGTGTGGCTACAAGCACTTTAGAAAAGGTTGATGTAGAAAAACCATCTCTCTGTAGTTTCCATGGACTGACTTTTCTTCACAAGTACTTATGTTGATAGTTAACTCGGGTAGTTAATACTAGCACGGTAAATATCTTGAATTTAAAAAAAAAAAAAAAGGTTTGCAGAAAATTTGTAGGGAAAATAAAATTTGTGGGGAAAATAAAATTTGCCTCTGTATTTTTGGTGAGACTGTCTGTATCTTCTCCTGAACTAAGAAATGTTTGTTCAAGCACTTCCTTCTGTCTGCCTCCAGCCCAGCTAGGTTCTTTATCCAAATCTAGCTTAACCACATCAGCCTCTGACTTCACTTTTAATGACTAATAGAAAATGTTTTGAACCTTCAAAGCCCAGAGAAGTACATATAACTTACTATGATATGACCAGGAAAAGAATAGTCTATGTCTCACCTGGGGCCTTATTTGAGGTCCTCTTGGGAACTGATCATGAAAATGGCAGAATTGAGTTGAGCTGAAAGAGCAACATAATGGCGGGGGAAAAAAAGGGCTTAGCAGTCAGAGATGGGGCTTGTAGATTTTAAGGCTCCTTTCAGTGCTGAGGGGAGAGCTGGTTGCATAAAGAGATTGTGGAGGTAGGAGTTATTCAGAACCAGGAAACAAATTAGTTGAAAAAATGTTCCAAGAGAAAGGAGGTGTATTTAGAGAGGAAAGACTATACGGAAAAAGAAGCAGGGGACCAAGACTTTGAGTCACTGTAACTGTAACACTTTGAACTATATATATTGTATATTGTTTCTGGTTGCTGGCTTGCATCACCTAAAGTGAAAATCTGGAAGTACATGCTCTGCTTGTTGTGTACAGAAGTGTGAGAGAAGACAACTGCAGAAAATCTCTTACACAGGTTCCATATGTCTTTGCATTTAGCTCTTTGGGCAATCTTAAAAGGAAGACACTTCAAAAAGACTATAATGGCACAGAAATACAGGCAGTCAGGGAAATTATTATTTATTTCCACTTTTTTTCAACTACAACCAATTTTCATTCTGGGTGGAAACAAAAGCATGTTAGTCAGTTGAGGTGGGGGGATATCTTCACAAAACACTCTGTGAGCTGCAAGGCTGTAGAAGCAGAACACTCAGGTTGCACCTAATCTGTGATGTGCTTCTCTGTGCAGTTGTCCAACTTGCAGACCTGTATGCGTAGGGTTCACACAACACCACTCAGATGGAAGAATTGCTGTTGCAGATACTTTTCACTGTTCCCAAGTAACTCACCATTGGGAGGACATGCAATTCACATTTGGGCTAGACAATATATTCACAGTCTGGTCTCTTTCTCAGAGATTTGGAGTTGTATGGCATAAGAAGTATAGCTTTGAAAAAGTATTGACATCAAAAAAGCAAGAAAATACTCACTTTCTTGCATTTCCTGAAAGACTGTCCCCAACATTACAATCATGGTTGCACACAGGAGGCCTATCACGTTACTGGGAGGTTGACCCAAAGAGAACAGACTCATTCAAAACAGTGGGGAGGAGAGGTGACAGAGCACATATGGGGAGATGAAATGAGTGTTATGATTTTAGTTTCTGTGAAACAAGACTCTCTCCCTTTTAAACATCTACTAAAACGATCTTTATCTGACACACTCACACAGGAAAGTTGGCTATTCAGACATGGTTGGGGTAGTTGGAGAGAGAGATGGGCCTGTAAAAGTTAATCTATAGTTTAAACAATCCCAGCTACTCATAAAATCAAAAGAAGATAACAGCACGATTTTTGTTCCGCCTGTTTACATATGTTATGAAAGGCACTACAAAGGGAACATCAGTGGTATATTCTGACAGAGCGCAGGAGCTGGCAGATGTTTGTTAATGAAAAGAATTCAGGTAATGAAAAGTACTGAGAGTTCACAAGAGGCCACATTTGCACATGCCAGTGGATGTGTGTTTCACACACCCCTGTTCACCAAGCAGCACCAGATCACCCACTTGTTCTTAGGCCATAGTCAGCATAGAGTTAAAAGATGAAACACATGTAAAACCAGATTTGAGATGTGTCCTTTGCAAAGACACCATAAACCTTAGTTGAATTTGAACTCATGCAACTATGGTTGCTTGTCTAAGGAGTTTAGAACAACTTGGATGCCTGTGCTTCTGAAAATAGGGGCACCTTGCCTGGCTCAGTTTTGTATTGCAAGGACAGGACATGTTTGTACTGGACTATGAGGCCTTCAAGTGGGAGAAGAGCATATAATGGCTGTGGCTCAGATCTGGTTTAGTTGATGGTTCTTTCCCAAAGCCGTTACGGAAGAGGGAATTCAGACATACCATGTCAACAATGGTGTGAAAAGTGATATCCCCGCACACCTTTTCCTATAGACTGCTTTTTAACTAAAAAAAAAAAAAAAAGAAAAAGAAAAAGAAAAAGACAGCACCCTACCTGAGGAAAACCTTCACTATTTAGAGAACAAATGAACAAAGTCCATGGGCAAGCTTGAGGGGGACAAAGCCTGACCTAAGCAACAGAGCCTTCTGACTCTGCCTTCAGGTGCCACTGGCTTTCTGGATCCAGGGAAACAAAGTCCAGAAATGCAGAGGTATGTTAACATACTTTCCCATTGCAGCCCAAACTAAATATTTATTCTCTCGATGATTTTTACCTTAGTCCTAAGAGATCCATAAAGCAGGTATCTGTGCAAACTCTGCAGGAAAAATGATTGTTTGTTCATCTCAGGTCATTTTGTGTGTTTGCAAATTCATCATTCAACTAGACATGAGTTATGTTTGCCACAAGAGCAGTGAAGACATAAAATGTGTTCAAATTTACTAGTTATAGCACAGATGTAGAAGAAAATTCAAGATGTGGCTAATACTGGTTGTCTTATAGCCCCCTAAATTTTATCTTAAAGCAAGTTTTTCTCATACTCCTACAGCATGTCTGTAGGAGTCCTATATTCTATCTTGGAATATCTGCATAGCCTAAAATTGATACCACAGAAAATCTCGGTTAGGTCAGTGAATCAAACTCAGGTCTTCCCAAATACTGAAGCCGAAAGAAGCCCTCTGTAGAACAAGCTGGTAAATGTTGAAAAGAGTTTTGCAATAATTTTGGGGTAGTGTTTGAAAGTCCACATGAAACCACATCCTAGTTGCCTAAGAGCCTTATGGTGGGTCATTAAACTTCCTGTCTGTCAGTGGGGTTTAGGATTGTCCTAAAGCTGAATGAAATCTACAATTCTTGATATTGTTTCATTTAATTAATTCAATCATCCCAAGTGTGCCTGTTTCAGGACATAAAGCACAAGACAGGAGTGCATTGGGAGTGAATTTACAGCAAGCTGAAATATACAGCGACGCATCTCCTTATGTCAAACCCTCATTATGGATGAGCCATTTACTCTCATGTCCTTCCTCAGTCATATGCACTTTCAAAACCAGGTTTTTAAACATTTCTATTGAATAAGCCCTGTAACTTTGAAGACGAGACCGTTCCAAGGGTTACTGTTCATAATGTGATGCAGACAGAATTTCTCCTCCATCGATGAATGAGAAGGAAGTTCCTTCTCTCTTAGTACAGCAGTTGTGTCAGTCCAAAAGGTTGCACTCCCCAGGCTGACTTTAGTGGTAGCACTGTTCCTTTCTGGTTTGCACTCCCAGCCGTGGCTGTGCAGTGCTGCCTGAGCTCCACACACAGTAACCATATTCCACCTTGCACCAGGAGTGCTGCCGGAAGATTTCTGCCTAGTCCTGGAAGCACACCTTAGAAGGGGTCTGACTCTGTAGGCTGCAGTGTCTTCCTTGGAAAAAGCTATGGTCTTAAGTTATACATTGTTGGGATGGTGCCTTTTGCTCCTAAAAGGCCTCTTTCCAAATTTACCCAACTCATTATAACAAGTGCAGATGAAACTTGCTCAAATGTGTTTATATTCATATATGCTCAGATGTCTGTGTTTGAGTTGGGATTTATCCTTGAAGCATTTACTCCGCAATCTGTTTCAAAGGTGGGAGCTCAGTATGGTAGACTGTAGTGTCTCAGAAGGTCTGTGAACTGCGGATGAATAAACGAAATTTTTTTAATTAGAGAAGCTTCCATTTCCTCTTCTCTCTCTTCTATCTCTGATAGGTTGCCTTTCACTTTTAATGGAAAGACTGAGTGTGCTACAACAAATGTTGAGTATTTGTGGAACCAAACTGCTCTGTGGCAATCAGGAATGATATTCTACTATCTCTTCATTTGACACATGATGTGACTTCTACCTTCTAAGGCGAGTTTCACCTTCTAAAGTAAGTCAGAATTTCAAAGCTCAGAAGCTTAATTCTTGAGTAAAACTTTACAGAATGTAAGGGCTGGCATTTGATTCCAGGGCAGCTGTTGCAATTACATTTCCCAAGAGCTATTACACTTCCTTGTTACCTTACTGTAATTTCAATCCTTCACCAGCATGGAACATCATCAGTGTAATCGGGGCTTTGTCATGAGTAGGAGGATCCACGTGGTAAATGCATTGTGGCCGAATAATGAAGAAGGTGGAGTGAAACACAATTATTTCTTGTGTCCTGCACTGCTCTAGAGTACTATGAACAAGCAGGCAGAAGTTTTAAAAAGTTCTTCTTAAATATTTGCAATTAGTAGTAATAGGATAGAGTTTCCAATTTTCTAAAATGACTTTGAAAATCTCAACAGCATGACTCATTTTTTGGATATAAAGTTTTAAATTCTCCTGTCCTGTCCTGTCCTGTCCTGTCCTGTCCTCTCCTTCCCCTTCCCCTTCCCCTTCCCGTTTGCCTTCCCCTTCCCGTTTCCCTTCCCTTTCCTTTTCCTTTCCCCTTTCTTCTTTCCTTCTCTTTTTCTTTCCTTTTTTCTTTCCTTTCCTTCTCTTTCCTTCTCTTTTTATTTCCTCTCTTTTTCTTCCCTTTCCTTTGCCCCTCCCTCCTCTTTCTTTTTCTCCCTCTCTCTCATTCTCTGTTGTTTTTCTTTTTCCAGCTCAGTAACTAGCAAAATAAATGATAAAATAGAAATGGATATTAACAAATGGAATGAGCTGCTGACAAAACATACATAACAGTTGTGGTGTAAACACCCTGCTCAAAAGAACAGATTTTCCATAATATCTGTCAGTTTGCAAGAAGGGAAAAAAAAAAAGCTTCACAGAGCAGTATAAATAAATAACAGTGTGATGTGTAACTAATATTTTCTAATTTTCATAGGAGCCACCATCTTGGCAATATTGTGTTGCTTAGGAACTAACAAAAACATGTCTTTTTTTTGTTTTGTTTTTAATGGTTCCTTTGTGCCCTGATATTTTTCCAAGTTGGCAGCTGTAAGGAAAAACAATGTGATTTGGTTAGATTCAGCCCCTCTCTCTCTCAAGTCTGGAACAGAACAGATAAGAACTTGTGTGTCAGAATACAAAGTTTACTCAGCACGAGTCAAAAGCTTTTGATGTTTGCTATCCAATCTGGCCCGGCATCTTTGAAGTTCGGTTACTCATACTATAGCCCCATCAGTAAGAAATAGCCATTTTCCCCATGTTAGTTAAAACACTTGACAGATAGAAACAGTCGTAGCAAAAGCAGCAGGATATTGTTTTCAGAGCTGATCTAGGCATTTTTATTTCTGTTCACACAAAAGAATGAAAAATATTCAATCAAATATAAGGAAGAAAATGGAAAGAAAATTCTGCAGTGTAATTGGGTACCCTGTTCCTGGAATGCTTTTCTATATGTTGGTCATCAGTTAAATGCAGTGCACAATTTAGTAATTCTAAAGACTCTAAAATACTTGACAGAATCTCCTTCGTATTCCCATCTTTGAAGTTAGATATTGGTTTCATTTATTAAAAAGAACGAAACTTCTTAAATGTCTTAACCAATGTCAACAAGCAACTCTTCTGACACAGAAAATGTACTTCCATTCCCATTTTTTCTCTTGATCAGGAGGTCAAATTTACAGCTGCTGTAAATCAGCAGAGTGCCTTTCCAGTTGGCGGACCTCTCCTGATTTACACCAGCAAAGAAGGGGCTCAGGAAGGATTAGATGAAGGAAATTGCCCCCAGTAACCCATCACAGAGCGGGAAGTGGAGCCCAGCCCTGAAACCCTGTCATGTTCTTTAACTACAAATTCATAATTAAAGCAGGAAAAGCAGTATGGTTTGTGGTGTATCTCTTATCAGGGTCTTTTGAACTATGCAGTGAGTTATTTAATTGGCATGGATAAATTCCTTTCACTTGAACAAAATCCAGTCATGATGTTAAATATTACGGATGTCAAATATTAAAATGATTTTCCTGTGCTACTGGTAGTGTTCTTTGAAGGAACAGGGCCTTTGTTCTAGGAAATAAAGCCATACAATCAGTATACAACTAGTGAAGTCTCACATTCTCTACCTTTTACTGAGTAAACCTTAGAGAACAAAGCAGAAATTCTCCTCTTTCATCCTTCATGGCTTCTCAAGGAGACCAATGTTTGTGATTTTTTTGAGGCTATTCTAAAGGGTCAGTTAGTTTACATTCAGTAGCCAAGCAAAAACTATACAGACAGAAGGAATACCACCACCTTTAATTGGAAATCTGCAGTCTCAACAAATTGTAACAAATCCAACTTCTATTTTTATTGTAAATATGCCCTGAGTTAGCTGTTGGGAAGATGAAAGGCTGACATAAAGGATGCAATTGAGTTACAAAGAAAAATGCTGCACAATGGAGAGATTTTTTTTTCCTCAAGCTTTCTTTCTGTGAGACCCTGTCAAGTAACCACTGAGGATTTTTTTATTAACATCTGGGTATTTAGTGTATGGTATTGAAATTCTTTCTTTTCTCTCTTCTCCCTCTTTTGTTGCCTTCTTAGCTCTATTTCAAGCTTTGCCTCTTACCACCAATCTGTTGACCTTTCCCATTAGAAGGATATGTAATCTGGGAGACGGGTACCAGTTCTTAACCATGATAGAAGAGATTGCAGACACAGATGGACACATGCCTACTCCATCCAGTAAAGGAAGAAGCTGAATGATGTCGTGCACTGCCCCAGGGATAGATGTATTTTGCCTTACTGAAACATGTAGAAGCTGTCCGTAATGTGACCCAGAGTGTTTGAAAGAATTTGTCTAGTCCTGAGTTGCTGTTACACTGCCTGGCCTGGAACGTGCCTGAAACATAACCTTTTTTACCTTGGAGCTAGTAGAAATAACAGGAAGAAAAGTTTCTGCTGAAACTCAGGAATTGTGATTGTTGCTATTTCTACAGTTAAAAGAGAGACATTTATATGTCTTCTCAGTAAAGTACTAGGTTATTGTCAAGCCTCCTTTTCCTCTAAGAAGGAATGAAAAACACAGAAAAGAGGGTTAATGCAGTTGTAGAGGACTATGCTACTGATTTTATGACCTCAAATCTTTTTATAGGACGGCACTGGTATCACTCCTGCCAGAGACAGCATTTGCTCTACATGACCAAAAATGCAGAAATTACTCATTCCAAAACAGGCAAAAGGGAGATGAAGTTAAGAAAAAAACTAGGAATGAAAAAGTGGTAGTCCTTGACCTGTTGCCCGAGTCTGTTGTCCCCTGGCTAGCCATGGGAAAAGGTGAGGAAATGGATGTCTGTGCAGGCACATCTTCAATTGGTTTACAATTCTCATTTGTGGACACTTGAGACCCATTGAACTCCCTTTTCTCCAGAGGCTTGATGCAGGTGGGTTTACCACTCAGGGAGAGCAGGGGATTTCCTTGGGAGAGATCCTTGTAAGAAAGGACAGATATACACATAGATACAAAAATACTTTAGCAACAGGTTAATTAAGAATGAGCAATGTGTTTAAATGCAACAGGGCAGTAGTTTTGCTGACAATTGATCTGTCTGTGTGCACACATGTTCTGTGCCCTTATCAGAGTGAGAAGAGGTAACTCATGGGATGCTGGGCTTTTTTTTCTTTTTTACTCCCTGGAGAATAATACCCATCTCCCAGGGTAATACTAATAACAAACTTTTCCTCCTACACAAATGGCTGAAAGGTGGTTCTTGAGATATAGTCCAGCAAGGGAAAATCAGAATAGCATCACAAAGCTGATTTACTGCAGTCTTTGTTTTCATTCCATAGATCTGGTCTGTAAAATGAACCTTTGCCCAACAGAGGATGTAATTTTTACGTGGAGAACACCATGTAGTCATAGAAAGATAAACTGCTGGGAGTTTCTATTTCATGTGCAACATGACTTTTATGTTGCTTGAACAGTGGAAAGAAATATTAGAATGTATTCAGTATAATTGTGAATGAGATCTGTGGACTTTAATTCCCATATCTGTGCAAACTCTGAAATTAGGCGTGAAGTCTCACTGCATTCTTAATAATCCACTTCACTGCGATATAGTTGCAGGCGCTGTACAGCACTGGTGCTACTGTTTTTCCACGTCTATCTGCAGTGAAAGTATCTGTGTTTGGACTGTAGAATAGGAAGCTATGAGATAAATCCACATTTGTCTCTCTATTCAGAGCTATACAGCAACTGCTGCTGGTGGCTTGCTGCAATGGGGCTCACAAGCACGTTGTTCTGTTTCAGGACATGCAGAGCCCATTGCATGAGAGCAGCTATCATTTCTGATTCAGACTTAACTATGGCATTTGTGAATCGAAGGTAATACACTGTATAGCGTTCTTTTATTTCCCAGATTCTCTTTCCAAAGAGAGGAAACTCGTAGGCTGATGTTTTGACAGTAAAGCAAATGTCGATTGCTCTTTTATAAATTCTGACAAGCTACTGTATGTAACATTTATTTAGTGCTCTGTGTGTGTTGCCAGCAACACTAGCTAAATTTCTTCAGCAAAAATAAAAGGGTTCAATCAATCATATGATCTGGGCAACCTGTATTTATATCTCCAGTGTGTCATAACCTAGTGTTGCTTGTCATTTCTTAACTGATCTACAAATATTACAAAAGCAATTTTCTGTCAGACTAAGGCTTGATCACAGTTGACCTCAAACGCCTAAGCATACTCACTGGAGAACCTCCAAAGCTCCACTAATATTTACGGGTCTTGTTCCCTCTCTGCTCTACCCATCGGTATCAAAGAAAACCTAGCTGACACTTTCCCTTTAGGTTTCGTCCACATTTATACACCTTCACACACCTTCACATCACTTAGCTTGTGCCAGTTTCTAAATGTTCTAGAGAAAAAAAATAATATCTTTCTGTCTTCAGCTGGGCAGTGTATGAGCTTAGAGAGACACCCACTTTTCTTATGTTGCTCTCGCTCTCATTCCCTCTTCTCTCTCTTACCAGTTAGGTCTTTGTTATTACAAAATGTATCTTTTTTTTTTGTTGTTTGGAAAGTGTACAATGAAAACAGAATGCCAGCTGCATCTTTGCTGAAAGAGCAGCCTTAGTTAGCACAGTAGCTTCGGAGCACACTGGGAAACTGTTGATGCTGCAACCTCTATGACTGTGAGAATATTGCTCTGTGAGTTGTTTTTTATCAGGAACTCATAGCTGTTGGCTGGGTGTCTGTGGATTTTTCTGGATTCAAATTTATCCTCCCCCTGCTTTTCTCCCCAATACCAGATTTATCTTTGAAATGTACTCACAGATGGTATAAATCATTTCTAAATGTCCTCTGTACAATGCAGTTTCTTAGGAATTCCTCTTCTCTTGTTTTGCAAATGTCTTTTTTCTTTGGCATATTGAAGTGACCTTGGTGTGTCTTACAACACTCAGTATCGGGAGGCTTTATAAAACTCATATCTCAGAAGTGTCTGACATTACATTACAAGAGGATCTGTAAACCTCCGTGAGATGACGAATGTCTTTTTTAAACAACAGACCAAGACTTCATTTAAATTAGTAACATGGAGATTAGAGGAGCTCTCACAGGCTGTGCTGCAGCCATGCCAGGACTCTAGGAATATCAGTCACATGAAAGCTGTTAAGTTTGAGATGGAAATAAATCAAGGAGCCTGTAAAAACTGTCAGCAGGTCAGGGAAGTTTATGAACTCTTGCTGTATCTAATCATAAATCATAAGAATAAGCTAAAACTGAGAAGAAAAATGTCCTCTTTTGTAATCTAATGCTGTCTGTTAAGGCAATAAAACTCAAATGAAATGCATGCATTGCAATTTTTAGTTGATACTTTACATTATTACCAAAGTGAAGGAAGAGCTTCAAAGTTATAAAAGTGAGACAAATGAGAGGTGGACCTGTAGTGGTTGGTGTTCCCAGGCCTGCATCTCTTCTACCTTCCAGAAACAAGAGCACTCACCCAGCAAAACACTTAGTGTGTTTAACTGCAGACACTCAGGCAGACTAAATAATGACAACAGCACAGATTCACATGGCCAAAGTTACATGGAACTAAGCTCTTCACTGGACTGGAGCTTAAAGGATGGGTGCAGTAATCAATACTGGGCAGCAGGTAAAGGATGAGATCAGGGGGGTGTGTGTGAGCTTCAGCCTAACGAGTGAAGTGAAAAACAGACTCGAGTGTGTTTGACCACTGTGGGCAAGAATGCAAATAATTTCTGGAGGAGACCAACCATTTAACTTGCCAATTCCTCGCTACTGTACCTTTCAAAACCCTTATGATCAGATTGCTTGTTTTTAAAGTTCTCTGGCTCTAGGAACCACAGCTACTCTCATAGGGCACAACTGGCTTTGTCAACTTTTAGCCCCTTCGTGCCTTAAACTCACTGTCTTTCCATTTGTGCCACTCAGGAAATGTCTGAATCTGTTCAGAGCCCCACTGACTTCAATAATACCTTGAAGGGGTGAGGGTTTTTTTGTGGGGAATGGATTTCAGGGTGAGAGTCAGAGACTGGAAACCTTTCTTGCCTGGCATACTGTTGAAAAGCACTATGAATGTTTCTGACACCGATATCGTTATGCTGGTGACCCATCTCAGAGTAGGGTAAGTGCTCACAGTACTTTACAATGGTATGCCAGACAAGGAAGATTCTACAATCCGAGGCCCTGACTTTGCAGCTGATCCTCACTGACAAATCCCTTACCCTGCCTGGAGTACCATTGAAGTCAATAGGACTAGTTGAGGAGGAAAATCCTATGCAGGATGAATAAAGCAATCGGCAGAAAAAGCCTAATACTACATGAAAAATGCCTGAAAGAGGGAGAGGAAACATCTCATCTTGTATTTAGCAGAATACAGAAAAAATTGAGATTAGGTTTTCTTCCTCTGCTTCTTAGCAGGACTGTGTACACAAGCCTTGGAATCATCTGGACTGTGTTTGCTGCTAAGAAATTTGAAAAGGTTATGTGTATGCAATGATAGAATATGTACACAGGTTTTACACCTGAGTGTACAAACCAAGGAAGACAGAAGTGAATGTGAAAACATGATGCTGAGGGAAATACATCAGTGATAAGGAAATCTGGACGAGGTTGTAAAATAAGTACAGACCGAACATTATACTAATGTAAAAATATTATGGTTGTTAAGGCCTGATAAAAAGTGAAGTTGAGTCACACCTGTTTAGAGAAGTACATTTTGAATGTCCTGTAGAAACAGAGCAAAAATCTTTTATTTGCTCCAAAAATACTGTATGCAGCTTTTCTTCAGAATGCAAAACTGTCTCTTGCTGCAGTTTTCATGAGACAGGCAGTGAACCCTGTGTTCATAAAGCCAGGGAGGGAGCTGCTCCATCTGAGCAAACCCGTAAACAGCAACTGACTACTCCTTACATTTTTAAGAGACAGGTGTTTTTAAAACAAAGTCCTACCTTCATGGATTTTGAACAAAAGCACTGAATGAATTCTCCTGACCTCAGATAATACAGCCAGATCTTTACGGTATGGCAAGCATACTTGCTTGATAAAGAAAGCTAAAGATAGTGGTGGAGGTGGAATGCTCTGGGATGAGGAGAACCTGGAAAGTGAAGATAGGGTTTAAAGCCAGTAATAGGTACTGTAGGTGTTTCTGAATCAGGAGGATGTTTTGTTAGTCAGGATGCCCAATTTCAGAGGGTGGTGTGTTCTTAAGGCCAAAGAAATTTTGTGTTCTTATGGTAGTTACTGAAGTTTCATGACCCCAATGGGCTCCACATTCTCAAAGAGTGGACAAACTCAGTGATGAACTGGAAGGTGGACACACCACATGTCGCAGCCATATGTGTTGTGCCAGATACAAAGCCCTGGAGCAAAACTTAGCACCATGAGAGCCTCTCGAACTCATGAGAAAATCCTTGATTTGCATAAGATATTACAGAACTGGTTTGGTTCTGTGTGTGGAAGTTGAAGGAATAAAAGAAAACTCAATATTCAGCCTTCATGTGGTATCGAGGTGAGGAAAATTCCCTCCTGAGAGGGAACGGCACCCATTCCAAGTAAAACGCGTGTACTTTGGATATTTCTGATCACAGAAGTGACAGTTCCCCACGTGGTCTGTCCCTGATGTGCTCTGAGCCAAGCAGTCTGACCTCAGGAGAAGCTGAAGTGCTGCCTCCCACCCTGGGTGAGAGAAGGGCAGCAGGCTGCTGGGTTTGGGGATTGAGAAAAGTTGTTGTGGTGTCTTCCCTATAAGAGAACACCTCTGTGGAGCAATGAGCCTTTTGCACAGCAGTGTGACTGGCAGGTTAAAGGGGCTCCTCTGACAACCATTCACAGATCACAGAGCTGATAAAGGCAGGATAATAGATAGAACAAAGGGCCAGGGTAGGCTCCCTAAAAAAATTCACCCAGATTCCTTTTTTGCTGATGCACAGGGGCTTCCATTTACCTCCCACTATGCTTGTGCTGACCCCCTGGTCTCACTGAGCACTCAGACTGCTGTTTGTCCTCTCTGCTTTAAAACCAGTGAGGGGCCTGATTAACCTCGTGTGTGAATTGTGCAGTGAGGACTAATTACTTGTACTTCCTTCTGTAGCACTGAAAAACATGTTTTATACTTGCCCTCCAGACACAGACAGGACATCAGGATTGGGAAAAGGCTATAAACCAGCTCTTCATTAGTTTCTCTTAATTGTTACTGGGACAGGACCTTATGGCTTCACTTCCTCTGAGAGGGGGTTACTGAGACAGAATAAAATGCAGGTGCCCAGGTGCCCATGACATAGTTTTCCCCTGCAACCAACCTAAATAGCTTTCAAGAGCTGAGATCAGAGACATCAGCTTTTGTAATGTCAGCATCCTTGTTAAACGTTTAGCAATCTGAATTCAGCTGTAGCAATGCCTCTAGCTTTTTTGTTCAATGGACACAAATCCTTTAACAGACTTGTAATGATATTAAAGATGAATGAAGAACATACAATATTTAATTCCTTGTCTGTGATCTTCAGTATAGAGCAGTTTGATGTGAGTGTTTGCTTATTACACTGAAAGTGAAGGTTTAGTAAATAAGAAGGAAAATTCAATGGATGTGATAGCAGAGAGAGCAGGGATGAGTAATTTGTGACAACCGGTGAAGGATGGTCTGGAAGGTTGTGGCTGAAGTATAACTCTTATGTCTTAGAACCGGAGGCAAGGAGAGAGTAAATTGGCAATGGGGGATTTCCTAATGTTGCCATGATCAGAAGGATAAGGAAAAAGGTTATTACATAAATCAAAAGCTTTACTAAAAGATCAGTCAAATGCAGACTCAAGGGACTAGCCCTGGCAGCAAACATCTTTACATTGTTAGGTCACCTCATTGAACTGGGTCAGAAGCAAGGAATTTATTAACTGAAGGCTGTTGAGAAGCAGGTGTGGAACAGATTAATGGTTTGGAGCTCAGCTGGCTGCAAATGGCCAGAGAAGAAAGAGGCCAAAATTAACCCCAGACCACTGACCAGGGGTGATGTCAGTGTGCAGTGTGGCTGGGAGAGCTATCAGGCATGCAGAGGAGTGAACAGATAGGAAGGGTAATGGAAGTGTAAGCAGCTAACTTGAGTGGTGAGAACTAATCTCGGTGGGTCCTGACACACTTACTCACACTGGCACTGTGTTGGGTAAGTAAAAGGGAACAGAGAGATCATTTCCAGTGTGAAAAGTCATTATCTATTGCATGTTCTTAGGAAACAGGGCACAAATCAACACTATTTCTTACTTTCAGGAATTTAAAGGAAAGAAGTTTTGTGCTGGTACAGTCTTCTGATTATACAAACCTGCATGCAGTGTGCTGCTTTGGGTTATGTGAGGCTGAGCAGCATAGTGGCAGTGAAGGTTGCTGCAAGCAAAGGCAAATAAATATATATGGGAAGAACTAGCTCATAATTAAATGGGCTGGTGTCACTTCCCATGCCTTTGTGAATCCCCTCTTTTCTCACCTGTGCTTGGGGCTATGTCTGTGTTCTGGAAGACCACTTCCCACTGGTCAGGACCTGCCCTTTGGCCGCGTGGGATTTTTGAGGACGCATTCGTAAGAAAAGCCAAAGATACAATTTCTTTAGCCACACACTGTTCCTAAATACGCAACATAAATGCACCCACCTGTTTATGTTTTGAGCCAAGAAAGGAAAACATTTTTGACCTACATAAAGTCAAAAGGAACCTGCTCCTCAGTGGTATTTACTCTTCAGATAAGGCAATGGAGATGATATGAAAGAGTGAAAAGAACTGCTTAATGAGAGCAAATGAAAGGATTCAACTTGTCTTCCTTAGGAAGGAGGCAAATAACAGGAAAACATGTAGGAAAAAAAAGCCTATAAATTGTAGTGGTCCTTGCAAGAGGATGTTGCTGAGAGAATTAATTCAGTGCGATTAAAGATTAGAATAGGTTCTTATTTGGCTAATGAATTTCCTAAAAATTATATAATAGCTAAAGGCAAAGATTTAAGATGAAATATGCTGTGTCTGACCTGAGATCTGCTGAACACTGATCCGCTATTAGAGATTCATTGGTTCAGGCTACTGGGAGCAGATGAGCTCCCGATCTAATCCTGTGTAGTAGACAGGGTACGTCTCTACCTTCTATGCTCTGGTTTGAAACACTGTGGTCGTTCCAGTTTCTTTGAAATGCTTTCATGCATTGACAGTATTACTTATTGCTGATTGTTCCTTCTCTCTTAATCCAGTTTAAAACTGAAACTGCTTTGCTTTCTCTCTAGAAATATTTTCTTTTTTTTTCTTTTTTTTTTTTTTTTATAATGTCCCGCCTACATTTTAAAGGGCAAATCAGTTTAATGTTAAGTTTTTTTAACAGTGGAAAATATTTGGGTTTCCGTGTCCAGAGGTGTCTTCCATTGACTTTGATGACTCAAATCTACTAAAACTTCAGTACTTTACACTTAAGAAAGGTACATTTTGTTTATTGAGGAATGTGATCTTTGCAATTTTGGGGAAATTGATTTTTCCCCTGGCAGTTCTGCTGAAAAATCTCTCTCATCTTTACAATAAAATTCATTATTCATTTGTTATCAATACAAAAATATATTCAGATTAGCTATCAGATGACAATTGAATTTTATTTTTTTTGCCTGTTACAGTAGCTTCTCAGAAGAATGGTGTAGGTACATGGCAGAGAGGCCAGTAATTGGGATAAAAGGGAGGAGTGTTAGCAGTCATTATGCTTCAGGGCATAATCTGATCACCAGCTGTAGTCAGAAGAGATCACTGTCTCTAGTATTTAACAGGACTAAATTTGTCACATTTTGATGAGGAGGTGAAGAGGAAGGGTATGTCTTTGACTGATCCAAGTATTGCAAACAGCATCGCTAGCAAAATAGTTTTTTGATCTGAACTGAATGTGCATACGTTATACATTAGCTACCTGCCAGCTAACCAATTCTACAACTCTGTTCAAATACACATTTTCTGAGAGTGACTGTGAAAAGACAATGTTTAAAGTGAGCTCAGGCAGTTAAGCAGTCTAAGCATAAGAGACCAAGCAGCTCGTCGCTGTTGGTGAAACCAGTGGAAGGTCACTTTTCTGGAAGGTTTTGGAAATGTGAACAATATAGAATTTCTGCTTTGTGGTATTTACTGAAAGGGTGTTGTTTCAGACAGAATCTAACTTTCTTCACAGCTGTGAACTTTCTTCACAGCAAATTGCAGGCTACTTCCCTCTTCAGTCGGTAGAAGAGATTTTTCTTCTGGAGAACATCTCCAGGGAAATGAAAGTGGAGAAGGGGACATTTATTATTCAATTTTATGTGTGAATTGGGTTAGTTTTTCTTGTAATCAATAGGAACAGTAGTATTCCACTAATTTAGAAGGGTACCATAGGAAAACTTTAAAATTATTAATATTGAGATTAAAGTTCTTCATCCTATATTTTCTCTAAATCAGCTTCAACATTTTTCTTTAGTTCACTTCTCCTTGGGAAGGGTGAAAATGAGAAGCAGTTGGAGGCTTTGTCCACTTCTTGAGCTGAACCTGAACTCCTTTTTAGCTTCAAAGGAGAGTGGATTAACATTTGTGTAACTCACTTCCATGATGGTGTTGCACTTTACAGTGGCAAGTGAGAAATACCAACAGGAATACCCCAGAAAAGGGAAGCATTTTGCTCCCAGTGTTGGGGTGATGGGGGTGGGTTTGAAGGCTGGGGTGGATGAATAAATGACCAGTGGGGCTCAGCACTAACACGAGTGCACTCCCCGGTTTCTGGTTTGGTTTGTCATGCTGGACAGTGGCTTCACATTGTTCCACACCAGCTTCAGGGCCCAGGCAAGGGAGGATGATGAGGTGGGGGTTGCAAAAGTTTTGGGAAATATGCAGCTGCTGAGAATGGTACTTAAATTTCAGCCTTGAAGCCTGAAATGAAGGGGAAGGACATGAGGAAAATGGGTGAGATACACAGCTGGACTGGGCTGAGTATGCCATGGGGAACAGAAGCCTGTGTTTAATTCAAATTATGGTTACAGGCGGACATGGATGTGTAAAGAGTAATCCAGCATAAGGTATAAAACACTAGGGAAAGAAGAAGACTGGACAGATTACAGAATGAAATTAGAGAGTGCAAAAAAGTGATAAGGAAAGCAAATGCTGAGATGAAAGGAAGATTGTATAGGAGGATAAGAGAGATAATGAGAAATGTTTCCAGAGTGTAAAGGCCATGAGGTCAGTGAAGGAGAACATAAGGCCTCTAAGACATTGCAAAGGTAATTTATGGTCAGAAAACATTTCTAAATGTAATGTATGCTGTGGCTTCATACTCACAAAAGGAGGACAGGGGACAGATGCCACAGGCGGACATAAATTTCCCCAGAGAGGAAAAAGAAATATGGGGAAGGGGGAAGGTGTCAGCCTGACACAGAACTGCCTTGTGACCTTCGAAGACTGGCAAACAGTGTCAGGATGGGATATTAATTGAGAAAAATAATGTCTTATCATTGTGCTGGCTGAACTGAAGAGAGCTGAAAGCAAAACCAGTCTTTCATTTTGGGCCACTACTAACGTGTCTGAGTGGCTTCTGTGCAGCATCCTGTGGCCTCACAGGAACCAATTTGTCTGTAAAGTGAACTTTATTTTTGCCAAATGTGGGTGAAAAGACTATAAAATGCTTCTGAAGTCACAGCTAGCTTTAAGTTACCCAGTTTTTATATGTCTTATTTTCCTGCAGTTCTGAAATAAGGGAAATACTTAACTGTTGTGGGGAATATGTTTAAGGCAATGATGACTTCCCATGGTACTAATAACCACCAGGGCTCCAAGCCAAGATGTTTTTACACATTGAGAAATAATTGTGACTATATCATTGTGTATAGGGAACTTTCTCATGATAGGAAAGTAAGAAATATAGCTCTAAGCTTTAGTCAAATTACCTTTAAAATATTGCATTTTTCTATTTACCTTCTACACGTCTTCCTGGGTATTCATAGAACAGATCTGTTTTTGAAAAAGTCTTGGGCTTGACTCTTAGCTGGTACAAGTCAGTATTGCTACAATGAATGGAAAATGGAGTTTGATGCAATACTCTAAGTATGTTTATGTGTCATTTTGCTGTTCCTAAGGCCCTTATAAAATCTTCTTATGGTTTCCAGAGCTGTTTCTCCGACAGTCTAGACTTAAGAGGTCAAATTCTGTTTTTATTCTCTTAAGTCCTTCCTCAACTATTGTCTGACAATTTTTAGTGAAGAATTTATCTGAAAACAAAGAATCTCTAAGGATGGGAGTTACTGGATCTGCCTCCTGCACCAGGTGTTCTCTCCATTCCTTCCATAAGACAGGGAGTGTCCTGGGAATAGGATACATCTGTGCTTTGTTCTGCTCAGTTGTTAGCTGGTATGAAGATACTCCAGCAGCACAACACAAAATGCAAGGGAGTTGAGAGAGCCACAGATGGCTCTTCCTTTTACCTGGGGCAGTTCAGACGAATGAAAAATCCAATCTAGAGTTGATGGGGCAACAGAAAATTTTTCATGTTCTTCACTGCAGGTAGGTTGAGCCTGTACCACCAGATCATATAGCCCTTACTTTGGTTAGTGTTTCTTCCCATGGCTATTTCTGTTTGCTCCTGTGGGGCTAACGTGTGAGCCAGTGCGTGCTCACTCATGTGAACAAGGGTGATGTGCTCTGTCACACAAATAGTTGTGAGATTAATCATTCCTGTAGTGAGGGAACATCTAAGTCAATTGCCTCAGTTGAATGTAGCTCTCAACATCCATTCTCAAATTCAGTTACCACTTATTTGACACAGCATTTAAATTAGAAGCACATTTTCTTGGTGATCTCTATGGGCATAACCAGTCCCAGAGTACTGAGAACACTGACAATCTCCTTTTAAAGCCCTGCTCACTGGTGATGTGGGCAAAAAGAACAACTGTTAGCTTTACACTGCTTAATGCTAACATGTGTGAGGCCTGGGTAGATTACAGATTGGCCAGTCTATCCCAGTATTTCAGGTTGGTGCCAGGCTGTGGGCTGAGGCACTGGAACCTGCTTGTTCATATGGTGAAATTATTAGTAAAAATTTTTTTGATTTGTCACCTACCACTATCCAAATGATTGTCTGTCATGGCTTGGACTTAGCACAGCCCAGGGACTCTTCCCACTGATATTTTTGGATGCAGTCACACTTGTTTTGGAGACAAAGAGAATTAAATGGCATAGATGTGATTGGTTTCATGCCAGTTGTCCTCAGTGCCCAAGAATGGTTGGAGGTGCTTTTCATTACTGGTGGAGGCAAGGCTTTATCTGTCAGTGAGTAGCATAGCATAACTTTCAGAGGATGGCACAGAGGACCTGACTTTTATTTCATTCCAGACTTGCACTAGTGTCACTATTAGTAAATTCATTTTTGTTCTGCTACAAAAGAAAGAGAATGTGGCTGTGAAGATAGGTTTCCATAGAAAACATTCTGCAGTCTAGTGGTCAAAGCGTGAACATCCCCTTGGATGGACATCCACAAGAAGGAAGAGGTCTGTATCAGGTCTAAGGTGTCTGACTGTTTGCTATGACAAGTGGTGTATCTGGAGATGTCCCGTTGCAAACAGAAAGTTTTGTAGTCTGTGTTACTTCTGTAAACACCATCACGAAGTGCTCTTGAATCTTGCAGTCATTAGAAGGCCTTGAGTCTGCTTTTTGCTGCCTGCTGCTCCAAAACTCTGTGATCTCGAATTTTAGCTAAGGCTTATCTCATTGCCACCTTAGAAGTCTGAAAAATTCCAACTTGAATCTTAGGGATGTGGGGCTCCCCAACATGGCCTGCTAGGGCTGGCAGAGAACTGGGAACACAGCACCCTGGAAATCACGATTGAGTTGAGCTGCAGAACTTGAGTTTCCAGGAATCACTCAGCTTTGAAGTATTTAATTCATTCTTATGTAATTTTATTTTTACAAAAATTAGATTTTTCCTGTGGAGTGGGAGTTCCATTTTATAGCTAAAAAGATTCTAACTAAAAGTTGAGCAGAAAACAGAAGGATAACAACCAAACTAGGGCTGCTTCTAGTTGGCATACTAAGCAAGTCACTCACTAGAGGACACCAAAGAAGAAAGCAGTGACCACTAGACAGTTCTTGATTAAAAAACCTCTGCTGGGAACATTTATGGGTGGGCGGGGGATGTCTGTTAATGCAACAGAGGAAGCAGACCTAGATGGGCTTCCTGACCCATGTCTATCTTAAAATTTCCTATGTAATCTCCATAGACATCTCCTTCAGTGCAAATGTACTTTGGCCAGTAGCCTTGAGGTTTATTAACACCATGGAAAGTAATTATTGCCTTGTCCACACTCCCCATGGCGGTTATTGTTTAAGTATTTCCCTTATCCTGGATTGCAGGAAAACAATCCACTTCATAAATCTACTGACAAACAGTTATGCTGCAGCAGCTCGGGAAGTGCAATATTCTCTCTGTGCTAATTTCAGTAAAACAGCACGTTTTTGTAAATGAGCTAATCCACAGAAAGTGACAGAATGTTACATTGCAGAGGCCTGGCTGAGCTAATGGTACAAAATGAAAGAATGTTTTCACTGCCTGTCCTCTGAGTTCAGTTGGCATAATAAAATGCTGTTTTCCCCAGTAGAATATATGCCCTTCTACTTTGCTTCTCTGTCATAATAAATGACTGGCCTGGAATTAAATGGGTTGTTCCTGGACACGGGATGTTAGTGATGGAAAAGACCTATTAGATCACGCTGGCCATCTCTTTGCCAGTGCAATGCTCCTTACCTTGCATTTTGTAATGCTCTTTCTAATTTAGTTTTAAAAGTCTCAAGAAGCCAACCTGCCAGTGCTCTCCTTACAGGTCTTTTGCTCAGCTTCAGAGTGTGAACTTTTAAGAAAAGACAGTCGGGTTACAGAGGCTTAACGAAGTAGCTTGCTGTAACTATGAGGAAAAACACACTAACCTGCCCCAACGGCAAAATACAGCATGCAAGCTTAAGTTACAGCTGATGTAATTAGGAAGAAGCCTTCTCAATACCACGTGTTAACATGGTTTATTCCATGACCGGGTTGAAATAAAAACTTTTAAATAATCTGCTCAGATGATAACTGAGAATCGGGGTAACAGTTGTGCTCATGGTAGTTGGAAAGTTTCCTCTTGCTATTGGTCTTCCTCATTTTATCTTAAAACTCCCACCTATATCTCTGTGAAGAATAGGTAATAATTTCCATTCCTATGGGGTTAATATGATTGGAGACCCCAAAAACACCCATGGCATTGTTTCCCCTCCTAGAAGGTCCAAGCTCCCTGCTTCGCAGAGTTGTGGCAGCTCAGAAGTTGTCTCTAGGTGTCCTCACTGGCAGTTTTTTGCCTGGCTGTAGGACCTTGATTCAGGTCTGAGAAAGGATGCCACAGGCTTGACTGTGGCTTACAGCCTCTTAAATCAGTGTTTAACACAGGTTTAAACCATATAATGAATAATAAAGGCAGAAACTGACTTTCACCTGGGAATGTATGTCTTTTCATTGAGTACCTCATTCCGTGTCATGAAATGTGCCTCAGTGCACCCTGTTAGACTCTTGGGTCTAGAGTAGCCCATTGTGTCTGGTTAGGATGAAAATTCAGAGGAATTTAGTACAGAAAGCAAATAGGGGGATTAAATCTCCATGAAGTAGGTGTGATTAAGAGCATGTCTGGATTATAACTAAGCCTGAAGTAGAAATGGAAATGGCTCAAACACAACCCCCCAAAGATGGAAATCTTTCATAGTGAATCTCCAATTGGTCCAGGTCATGGAAAGCCACTATCAGATAGTGCTGGCAAAGGGCACACCAGTCAATATTTCATACTCTCCAGCAGATCTGTGTCTGGCTGCAGCTGAAGTAGTGAGACATTGCAGTTCTTTCAGAAGGCAACAAACAGCCAGTCAGGGCTGCAAGGCTCCTGAAAACAGAGCCCTGCCATTAAAATCTGTGTAGAAGTTTCTACACGTCAGTGTTCCTACTGTTCTCTTTTTTTCCCCCCTTCTCATTATTCTCATGTAACTTCAGAGTGACTCCAGAGAAAATTATGGAAATATCTCTAGATAAAGCTGATGTAAAGGAGAATGAAACCCGGTCCCTATATGATTCTAGAAGGTTCTTTATTTTCTGACATAACTTAATTGTAAAGCAGCACATTGTGTCCAAGCTTAATGGGACTTGGTAGTAATTTTTAAAGGTTTAATTATCACTATGTGCTGTCTCCAGAAAACTGGCTTTGAAAAAGATGACATGTTTAGATGCCTTTTCAACAAGGCAACTGAGGATTTTGTCAGTTGTGGTTCAGTAGTAGAGTTGCCACCAATACATGTTGGCCTTCATATGTTTGTATGTTAGACCCTTAAAAAACTTTTCTTCCTCTTAAAAAAGTCCCTTAACTTGAGGCGACAAGTGTTTTAATTGGAATGAAATTAGTGGCTGCTGTTCTCATCTGTAAGGGGCTGCACTGTGTCATTAGTTGGACCTTTAGTTCTATGCAGACATGTCAGAGAACCAGTATTGCAAAAGCTTTATTTTTTTTTTTTCATCATTGAGTCTTGGTGTGTTCATTCGAAGATCCCTGAGCCCAACGTGATAAGTATAGAAATAAGTGGCTTGATAAACCCTGATTTTAAAACTACAGCAAATTAAAGAAAAAGCTCAAACACCCTGTAAACCTTAAAGTGAGATGACTACTGTAGTAATTGGATGGATTTAGTATCCATTGGGGAAGTTTCTTTCCTAAATTAAACTTGGTGTAACCTTAGTTTTCCTGTGTTTAGAAGAGCTCTGTGGCAGCGATGAAGTTTGTGAATCACTTGTGGCAAAGTAGTGATTAGCGCACAGGAACGTCACCCTCTGCTGGGATTCAGGGTCTGGGTTTTCTTCATGAAAAGTCTTAGCTGTTTCCTATAGTGAACTTGTTAACCCTGAGTGTGTTTTATTACCTATGGTACAAGAGGACTCGTGTCAGATCGGGCTCTTTTAAAGATTAGAAAATTGTGAACTAAGTTTCTTATTCCTACAGAAAAGAATTTATTTAGCATTAGGTTATCAGTAAAGTCAAAGGAATGTGCTAAGGACCATCAAGGGCTTTTAACTTGTGCTGCCTTGTGTACTAGCTTCATGCTAGTCTTACTGGAATCACTATTGTGTTTGGAACACCATGGTGACAGATCTAGCTTTCATTTCTCTGATCCATGTATTTTGCCATACATCTGTCAAATTGACACAGCCTGGCCTGACAGGTGTGCCTGATATAAAGAAGGTTTCTCATATATTTTACGTTGCTGATTAGAAAATCTGAATATTCTTGCCCTCACTTGCAACCTGACCATTGAGAAAAAAAAATCAGTCACATCATCTGTGACTGCAGCAAGTTCGTGAATCCACTGATAATTGTGAAAGCAGTTGCCCCAGGCAACTACTGGTGGAATGACTGACAGCAGTTTGGGGTTTTGGCATTGTGGAGAGCTGTTATTGCAGACTCATCTCACATATATAAAAGGTTTGGGAGATAAAGAAGACTCTTCACAATTGTTTCCTTAACCTTTTATTTCCTCAAAAATCTGCATATCATTCTATTCCTTTTTCTGTTGTTTCTGGAGGAAGTGACAGAAACATCTCAAACGTGCTCTTCATTTTGTGTAGTGAGGTTTCTATCAATTTATCCAGTAGTAGTGATGCTGTTGGAACTGGAGTGCTCTAGCATATTCTCTAGTGTTCACTTACACTCTAGTGTACCTGAAGGACCCTTAACCCCACAACTTGTTCACTTTTGTCAGTTATATCAGCTAGTCTAATAAAAGCTATTAGCTCTTCCTACAAACTCTCATTTATCTGGATATTATTATCAGTTGTGGCAGCTTGTATGACAGTAGCACATAAGAGCAATGGAGTGCTTCTGCCACAAATACGATGGTTAAAGAGGAAAGAGAGGCATCACAGGTAAAGTGCATCCTGTAAGGACACCAGCAGGGCTGAAAGTTGAACTTAAGTCTGCTGAATCTTCATCCATGGCCAAGCCATAGGTACACACTGCTTTCAAGGAACACATCGAGATTAGCAAGCTCTGTTGTTGAGCAAACAGGAAATTAACTCTGAAATGCAGAATATGTAAGGAATCAAAAATATCTATAGATAAGTTCCCTTCTCAGAGTTTTTTGCTTGTTTTTCTGTAAAGTTGAAATGTTTTGTTCCTATGTATTTCAGCCAGCAACAAGCAAGTGTAGAATTCGAAGTGACATTTTCATTCCGAAATGTTGTTTTCAAGAGCATTAAACACCTCCAAAATGAATTGTTATTCAGATTGAGACTAATCAAATACTTCTAGTAAGCCAAATATATACTTGTTTTGTTTTAGCAATCATGATGGGCCTCACAATATTTTGCTCCTGTGTCTTTTTCTGCTCCCTGCTCCTGTATCGTTCTGACCGGTTCATATCGCTTATATCATTACTTTACACTGTTCAGGCAGATCCTTGTAGCAGGAACTGGTAGTGAGATGGAAATTTGAGGGTGTCATCAGACTGGATTGAAATGGCTCTCCTTTAATGGTGTGTATGAAATAGGTGGGTGGATTCAGTTCAGTTTCTGAACGTGCCCACACTAAAAACTGTTTGGCTTTGTGTTTCCAACCCTGTGCAGGCCAGCAGCAGTCAAGGTCTTCATACCCAAAGCTGAGGAGGATGATGAGGCTTCTCTGAGTCTTCTCTACGCCAGGCTTTCAGGCCTGTATGGTCATGAGTGTGGTGGTTCCGGGAAGTGTTAAACATTGTTTCATTAGCTGGGAGCACTGTTTCACACCATGTGTGTTGAACCAGTTTCAGGGGCAACTAAAGCTGGGCTTTAATACTGGGCTGCAGGCTGTGCAGATCAGAGCTGTGAGGAAAGAGGCACTAGACTCAATTCAGAAACTGTGTGGAAGTCAAGGATCTTCTTGAGCCTGATGCCTTGTTCACAGCTATTTCTTGTTTCTACCTCCTGCCAGAGGTAGGTGCTCTCCCATTAGGGCACTGCAAGGTGCACCTTAGTATTTTTCTGTTCTCTCCTGCCAACAGAGGGGACAGCAGCAGACACTTAAATACTGAAATGCTGTTTGTGTGGCTGCTTGTCTTGCAAGGAACTGTGGGTTATTTGAAATCTACTAGATGCTTATTTTGATGGATTTGAGCATCTGTCATGAATGATTCCATGTAGTATTAAGTCTCTGAAGCATTTGTAGCAAGAATGAACATGTTTTTGAGACCATAAATCACATCTGCAACTTTGCTGGATAGCAAGAGAAATCAGCCTTTCCACTGACGCCTGGGCATTTTGCTAGGCTGGTCTGGTTCACATCTGTGAATTCAGACCCCCTCTGCTGCCATGTCATGTGTGAATTCCACAGCAGACACTTATATCTTGCAAGCTTAGCACCTTTAATTTGGTGGCAGTACTTTGTATAAGCCTCTAGAGTTTGGTATCTTCATACTGTACACTCAGTAAGCCCTAATATTTGTAAGGGGGACGTGAAAGACAAATCAAATGAATTTCAAGTAACAAGAAGTCAAAAAACGTGTCTTCCCTTTTTTTCTTTCCTGTTTGCCTAAGGATTATTTATTGTGTTTGCCTTGATTCCAGCCACTTAATTTTTCCAAACAGATGCAGCTGATTGATTAATGGCATTTCATGTTTAAAGTCAAAAGTGTCAGCAAGACTCTTGCACGCCTGTGTCATTCTCTCCTAGAACAATAGCTTCGGCTGAGAAGCAGGGACTTGTGCCAAGTATTCTTGAGGATAGGAGGTCATGTGCCACTTTTCTGCTAGGAGACAGATATATATAAGGACAAGGGGAGGCAGGAGTTTGGGGGCTTGGAGGGCTAACTCTGTTCTAATAATAGGTGGATCACATGGTTGCTAAGTCACCTACAACAAGGCTTAGTTTGTGGAGGTGAATCAAAGTGTCGGGAATTAAGGACATTTCTTCGACTATCCTATGACACACAAAAATAGGCCAGGGGAAATACATATGTGATGAAGAAAGCATCGACTGTCTAGGCCAAAACTTGTCGAAGGAACAGCAGGACTTCATTTCTCTCACCTGCTTTGATGATTACTCTTCTCTTATTTTTTAACAATCCTGCATGTGAAAATAGCATACAGGTGATCCAAGTTCTCGCCCAATATGTAATATTATGTATTTGTATATAGCAGGGTAGAGACCAGGGTCTTAGCTGTTGGAAACAGCTATAGCTTGACTGATGCCATTTACCACAGTCAGGATCAGTCCTATCTGCTTAGCCTGGTGTGGGAACTGGGTGAAGAGTTGCAAATGGAGAATTACGTACTCATGCACCACATTGGAAACCTATTGCGTATTCTAGTGTCAGTAATAGAAAGCATCTATATTTGTGGATCAAAATGAAACTGGCATAGGCTCCTCTTTGACAGCTGTTTCAAATATAGGTCTCATCATGTTGTAATTCTTTCCCAGTGTATGCTTAGAAACATGTAAAGCACCAAGAAGCCTGAGACCCTATTGTTCTCTTCTGCACATTCTGAGCATTCTGTGTAAATGTATTTCGGATCTTGAAGGCCAGATTCCTAGATCCTGAAGTCAGAGACCAAGCTTTGTTTTTTATTGTCAATGGCATTAATCAATATGTGGGTAGTCCCTTTTGTTTCCCCGACCTTCCATATATTTTCCCAGCTTCACAGGCTAGGGTTCAGAGGAAACTTCCTCTGAAACTACAAGCCACTAGAGGCCTCCTGAATACTTGAATTGATTTTGCTTCCAGGAAGACAGCCTCCTAAAAAGTACATCAGGTTTATAGAAGAAAATGATTCCCAGTTTGCCAAGCCAGGCTGACACACAGTGTGGCGAGGGTGAGCACAGCTGAAATAAAGAACAGAAATGCACTTGAAATTCAGCTCTTAAAATAAAACCCATGTAATATTGAGTCACGGTGAATTACTCATTCCTATTTAGCCTTTATCTGTTGCAACCTGATTAGAGAGAGAAACTACATTCCTTTATTCAGGCATGAGGCCAATATTCATATTAGTCATTTTTGGCCAAAATAAATTTTACAAACTTTGGTCAAAATGTTTAATCCAATAATGCAAATGCAGGGACTCTTCAAATAAACCACCCCATAGCGATCTCTCTGTTTATTTTTCGTTTACATCCTCACACCTTCTTTCTCTCTTTCTGTAGCTCTTTTTTGCTGTTGCACCAGCCTCATTTGTGTTTACCTCTTTTGCATAAGCATCCATTGCAAAACCCCTATGGATATCAGAGCTACTTCGATGACACAGTTGATGCTTCCTCTCTGAGCTATGCCAGGTTTGCCCATTGATCCAGGAGCATGTTCCTGTTCATTAATGCAAGGTCACCCCTAATTCCCTCCTTCTGCTCTTTACCTCCCAGCCCTCAGGGGGGCAGATACTTGGAGGAGAAACCCGTTTGCTTTCTATGTCAAGAAGCTGGTTGGTAGCTTGCTGCTAATTACTTTGGCTACAATAATTCTTAACCCGATTACAGTGATACAAATTAAAGCACTCTTGGCGAAGGGCAGCTAAATCCACATGTCAGACACCAGAGCCTTGGTTTATTTAGGGACATCTCATTTCTTCTGATCTTGTTACCCAGTTTTCCATCTTCTTTGGGTAATCCTGAGTAAATCTTTCTGCAGTGGAAATCAGCATCATACACATAGGCCCAGATTATTAGAAAGACCTTTGAAATTATCTCATGAGGTTCATCCTGCAACCCTTGGGAAAGGTCAGGTCCTTCCACCCCAAAGGATGAGGAACAACTAATGATTTTGAGAGTTCCCAATGGTGCATTTTTAGAGAGCCTAATTTTCAGAGATGTTGCCTGCACCCCACCCTTAAAATCATCCTCTGCAATGTGTTTCAGTGTCGGACCACCAAAACAACTCGCTCTTGCTAAAAATAGAGGTCTATGTACTTGTACAGGCTTTGGCCTTTGCTTATGCAAATTGGACAGTTGTAAGATAACCTTGTTTCCAGCACCTTGTGTGCAAAAACATTGCTTTCTGCATTCCTTGAAAAATGTGTTCTTTTTAAAGAAATTTGTGTTGGGATGTGGAAAAAATTATTTCCTTGATAAACTGGCACCATCTTCTATAGACAAGCAGCATTTTTCTGCATCTGTTTTCTTTGCTGTGGTGGGCACCCTTTTTGTTCAGTTTGTTAATGAGACCATTCTGGGAGGTATGAAGTTGGACTCCTCTCTCTCATATGTTGAGCTGGGTCAGTGAACCTCAATTTCGGAACTGCTACAGTCAGGTGCTATAAACTATGAAGTACTTCTGCTAAAATAGTGTTTCCAGTATCCTGTGAATAACATACTGATCACTGAATTAGTTCCTTGGTGGGAAGGAAAGAAACAAGATTAAAGAGAAACCTGGGAATAGATTTAGTTCTATTTTACTTCTTTTATTCTGACATTTATCAAGCTGAACTCCCCACAAGTCAGAACTATATAAATATTGAGTAAAGACTGCAGGATTTAACAGTCAGTTCATGTCACATAATTATTAGCCTCTGGCACCGTCTTATTCATTTGTAAAGCCACTAACATGAATGTATTGTACCAGATAACAATATTGCCAGGTATTTTATTTAGCAGGTCTATTCTGTTGCAGCTTCTTTTCAGAACACCTCAGCTGTACAGTATGCAAAAACCAGAATATACATTTTCTTTACAGTAAGGTACTATGCTACAGTACAGTTGATCTCAGTTTGCTTAGCCATGATATAACCTTCCCTCTTCTAGTTTCACATATCTTCTGTGAAATTAAACACTGCTGTTCACAGTGTATTACATAAACATAAGAATATTTTTCAAGGTGGCTTGAAAAGGCGTGGTGTAACCTTATACTTAGATTTTTCCAGAGTTTTATACAGTTCTGGACATATTTCATTGACTTATGTGCATTTTTAGGTAGAATGCACTGTATAGCCAAGAAGGCATTGAATGCATTTAGTGAACTGGGACTTTCAGGTAAAATAAAGCTCCCTCCAAACAAAGCTGAACTTTGCATGACAGGAAAGTATCCACTGCCTTGCTGAGAGTATGTGCTTACATCTTACATGTGTCTGGGTTAGCCCTTTGTATACTTTCTGACTCATTTTCCCCTGATTTCTGTTTCTAGGTGTTAGGAGTAGAACTGAAAAGTTGAGGCCAAAATCTGTAAACTGTGTTTGAAGAGTTGGATATATAAGCCCATACCTAGTGTGTTCAAAAAAAAACCCCAAAAACACACTAACTCCTGTTTTTTTGTGCAGCTGTTGCGCTCTCTGAAACAGAGCTTCAGACACCTCTGGGAACAGGTGACTTCTACTTGCACATGTAGACATGGGCTTCAAGTTTCTAATTTTAGATGTTTTGAGATATTTGACTCAGCATCCCATTTGCTCCGCACCAGAGGACATATTCCTATGGGCATTTGTACCCAGCCTAGGTGTGGTCGTGTTCACCTCTTCCCTGTGTTGGTTCTGCCCGAATCCTGGCTCCAGGCTCTCCTGCGATTTACTTATGCTGGTTCTGATGATGTCAGTGATTTCTTGTGACCTTGTGAACACCAGCAGGCTCCTGGGCAGGCCAGGATCCACCTCCCAAAGGAAAGTTGTGAGAGGTCAGATATTCCATTCCCGCCTCACTGAGCTCATCCATCCAACTTCTTCTTTCCTTTTTTTTCCCCCCTTCTGTCCCTTTTTGTTTGGTTTGACCTTGGTCACTGATGACAAGGCTGCTTTTCCTGCCAAACCAATCAATAAGCTAAACAGAGAGAAGATGAGTATTTAGAATATGGGAAGCCAAACTCAAACACAGATAGGTTATCAGCCTAGCCCAGAGCAGACTTCTAAGCAAATATTTCATTAACAAATTTTTCATGGCAACTTGCATGTTAAAAGAAAAAAAAAAAGAAGCAACAACAGGAGAGGGAACAGTAAAGGGGATAAAGTGAAAGAACTGGGCTGGAGCCATAGGGCTTAGGCTGTTGCATTGCTGTCTTTGGTTACCAGTACTTTCCACAACACACTGCTTCTCCCTAGAGAAATGGTAAGCAGGAAGGGTGAAGACCTTGCACAAATGGAGCTTTGAAAGCCCGCTCTGTGCTGCTGCACCCTGTACTTTCCTCTCAGACAGTGAAAGGCTCAGGGTGGGTGTGTAACCATACCATATGTTTATGGTGGAGTGACATTCTGGGCACAGGCTGAAGTTTATAACTGTTTAATCCTTGGACCTCTGGCAAGGGTTGTATACATTTTCTGTTAACAAACAGGAGCCTGAGCCAGTTATACCAGTAAGTTCCTGGTTAGCTTAGTGACCTGTAGAAAATATATTTGTAATATTGTAAAACCTTGTGAAAACATATCCACAGATCTCACTTCAGTGCTTCCATGTGATATCCAGCTTTTTTTTTGTGTGTGTGTGCATTATTTTCCTTCATGTAAAACAATAAACACAAATTAATGCATCTTGTGCAGACCAGGATATTTTGCAGCATTCTTAGTGTAGATTAACAAACCCTCACTTTCATATGTCACAGGAATGATGAACAGAGGCTTAACCATTTTTTTGTCTTGACAGCTATTTTGAAAGGTTGACTGAAGGGCAGGAAAGTTGCTAAATAACTTTACAAATATTGTAGAGGAGAAAAATATAGGTCACTAAGCAATAAACTCCCTACATCCTTCTGGCTAAGGAAGAGACTGTGAATCTCCATCCACCTTTTACTAAAATGAGACCAAAATTCAAATCCAACATAAAGCATTACAGCTTTAAGTACTGGAAATATTTATTATTTTTATACCAGTAATCCAATAGCATAATCTCAAGAACATCAGTGCTCCAGGAATGTCTAGAAACACAATGGATTTGCCTTTATTCCTTTATCCAGATGTTTCTATAAAATACTCTGGATACTAGGAATCTGTAGGGGAATTAAAGATTTATTTTTAATACTTGAAAAACTTGAATTTCTAATAACTATGATCCTTTAAAATGTTTTAACTGTGGATGTAACATGCTTTGACTCTTTGATGAGCTTTCCTTTCTTTTAGCTTGCTTTCCAAATAATGGACAAGTATTTCTCACAGGCAGCTGCAAGATAGTCACAGGACTCAGACACTTTAGTGATATCTGTGAATATGAGAATTAAACTAAGTGTTGGCTTTCATTCAGAAATTTATCTTTATTCAGCAAAACTGATTAGATTTTGTCTGTATAGCAATGTGTAGTAAGACCTGAGCTAGGGAAGGAATCACCAGCATGTTAAATAAATCTATTTAACCATCTCTTTAACCATCCCTGCTTATTGAGGACTTTTTTTTTTTTTTTGGTTACAGATACAGCACTATGAAAAATTCCTGAGCCTTGTCTGCAATAGTCACATAGCTTCCAGATAGGAAATGAACACCCTTTTCAGGATCCATGTAGTAGATGTTGAAACAATGTAATTTCTGCTGTTTATAAAACGTTATGGATTTAATCACTTGTTTAATAACAAGACAGGTGTAATAATCATGCAGCGTTTTATAGGCCGACATATCTAAAGATATGGCATTCCAAATAGCAGGTCAGGAACTGATTCTCTGAGGAAATCCAAGGTAGAAACTTCAATGTATGTCAATATCCAGTTTCATTTTGGAGTTTTCTGTTATTTGTCTGCACCTAAAAATCTTGGACAAAAGTGGAGCACTAACTAGTATTTTATATAACTGTTCTAAAATACTTCTAGGTTTCTAAATCTGGTGGCAAAGAGACGTTTTTAATGGAAACAGAATGAAGTAAGAAATCAAATCTTCATCACAATTTCTTCAGCTTATGAATTTAGTTTATGAATTTGTGAATTTAACATCAGTTTGGGTCAGTGAGGTTTCTTGTTAATGGCCATTTAGAATTTTAACAGATGTGATCTAGAAATGGGATAAAAAAAATTAATCAAAAGAGATGAGCAAAAAAATCCCCCAAAATGCTGGTTGTCAGTTTAAACATAGTGTTCTGGCCAAAGCCATGGACTTGGTGCAGGAACTGCTGACTGAAGCACTTTGATTTCCTAAAACACAGATTAGTGGCTCACAGTAGTTTCTTTTGGCCTTAAAATCTGTCAATACATCAATTAGCCAGGTCATTGGCAAATGAAGAACAATTTGGTAAGGATTGTGGGTGGGAGGGGGTTGAGAGAAGAGTATACAGAAACTTGTAAAAATACAGATACTGACAAGAGAACATGGGACACTTGATACCGATTTTGTGATCCAGTTCCTGCTACCTCAGTTTTTCTCAATGACTTTGGACACTTTCGTGCATGCCTGTCCTTCTCTTCTGAAAATGGTGGTAAAAGGCCTACCTTAAAGTCATGGCATGTGAATGAACCAAATCAGAGCAAGACAGGAATTCCCTTTGTTTGCAGATCCTCCTGAGCAGTGTTGGTGACTAGACTGTCTCTGTGACTTTTTGATCTGAGGGGTTTCTAGTCAAGAGATGGGCATTGTATTGGTTGCATTAAATACTTTTTCATTATGGAAGGGAGATGTCTTACTTTCATCTGCAACTGCAAAGATGAACACTATCCTACGCATTTAAGGTTTGACAACATTAGTTCCTTTGCACAATCAAGCAATTGCTCACCACTTCAGCACATGGTGCTATTGCTTACGTTGATGTTTTAAAGGAAACCTTCGACCACGAGGGAGTCTTAAGACATGTCTGTAAGGACCAGAGGCAGAGATGTCAGCAGGGGCATGCCTGAACCTCTGCATTGCCACCTCCCCTGCTCCGGGGGCAATCAGGAAGAGGAGGGCAGCCAGCTGTAGCAAAAGCTGCTCTCTGCAGCAAGTCGCCAGGCTTCTCACAGTTTTCAGGGTGGAGGCAGACAAAGGCAGACAACTAAATCTTTCCTCTTTTCTCTCAGCCTACAAGAAGACTATATGGCAAATACCCAGCTGATGTGTTGAGAGTGCCTCCTGAATTCACTTCAGAGTGCTTCTGTTCAAAATGCAGTAAATCATCAAATCCAAGTCTGCCCACAGACCACACAGTGAATTAAGAATGCTCTGCATGTAATACTGACTTGATCTCATCTTACACATACCCCAAAGCAATAGCAAGGGGAAAATGCTGTGAAGCATTTTTTCCTTTGTTAGTGCCCTCAGGGCTCAATCTGAACTTTGTAAGAGACAAAAAAGAATAGCTAGGAAAAATGGTGAATTTCTGCATGCCATAAGGACTGGAGGAGCTTATGCTGTCATCTCTTTCTGCTGTGAGGGGGTGCACAGATGTGACAGTGAGCAGGGCTTTTCTAGCCACACTCAAGTCAAACACGACCCATATTGCATCTCTTTCAAGAACCATCTTCCACTTTTGTCTTACCTTGGTCCCAGGAGACAGGAAGATAACACCTCAGTTGAAGATTTATTGTTTAATGCACTTCTTAGGCTGTTAATAGAATTCTGCTTCTTTTTTTTTCTTCTTCTTTTTTTTTCTTTTACCCAGAATTGTTTGTTTTCTATTATCTGTTTCATTTTTCAAAGGTACTCACTGCTGAATTGTCTCTCCCCACACACAGCTGAATGGAGAATGAAGGCTTTGGGGTAGGGACCATGTTCCCTCTTGCATTTAGGTACAAGTGGCTCTTTATGTCTGGAGTTCCCAGAAAAGGGCCACTATAAACCACGTCAGTAAAAACAATCTTTGGGAATAGCTGCAGCATGATATCTCACATGGAAACTCTATGAAAGAAAGGGTATGCTGCTTTCAGAAAATTATTCCTTATGAAAATCTCCGTTACTTGGTAATACACTACACTATGAATCTGAATGAAGGCTTGTGCAAATTGTTATCTGTCTGTATGAGAGTGTTTCAAGACATTACCACAAAGTCTCAGAATTCAAAGTATCAGAATTTATTTGAAACCTGAAAATTTCGTTTCTCAAATTTTTCTACTTTATATAGATTTTTCTGTGGCACAGAAAAAAATAAGGATAGGAAGAGGGAAGGAAAATTATGCTGAAAATTCACTTGATACTGTGCCATCTACCATAAGAAATAGCATAAAAATGTTTATGTGTGGTAAAAAACTTTGCTGCTCTTGCAAAGGTGTATGTGCGTGATGAACTTCTTCTGTTCTGAGCCATTTCACTGAAGTCAGAGTAAACCAAAAGGTCTGTGTTATCTGTACAGGAGGAGGACCTTAACTGCAACATATGTTTACAAGAGTTAGAATATTGATACTCCTTGTACTCCATTTGCCAATCTATACAACATGTAATATTCTTATATTAAGTTTTGGGGTTTATCCCCAGCTGACAACTAAGTACCACTCAGCTGCTCACTCACTGACTCCTCCTCCACTGTGGTGGGGAGAAGAATCAGGAAAAAAAATTAAAACTCGTGGGTTGAGATAAGAACAGTTTAGTAGTTGAAACAAAGTAAAGTATAATAATACTAATAATACTATTGATAATAACAGAAAAAATAATAATAGTAATGGAAAGGAAAGAGAGTGAGAAACAAAACTCAAGAGAAACAAGTGATCTATGATAAAATTGCTCACCACCCGCTGACTGACGCCCAACCTGTCCCCAGAGCAGCGAGCGCATGGTGTTCTGTGGTATGGAATATACATTTGGTCAGCTCAGGTCAGCTGTCCTGTCCATGTTCCCTCCCACCATCCTGTGAACCTCCTCACTGGCATTGCATTGGAAACTAAGAAGTCCTTGACTTAGAGTAAGCACTGCTCAACAACAACCAGACCATCCGTGTGTTATCAACATTACTCTCATACTAAATCCAAAATACAGCACTGTCCCAGCTACTAAGAAGAAAACTAACTCTATGTTGTTAAGGATTATATGAATGGGTGCTAATGAGAGTGGGTCTGTGGTGTTTGTGCTGACTCAGTAGTGCCAAGAACACAGACTATGGGTTTCTCTTCTGTCCCCTCTTTGGGTAAGAAACCAAGATACTCCAACCCTATCCACTGCAAAATTTACTTCTATTTCCACACTGCTATTTTGGGTGCCGACAGGAGCATATAGTGGAAACTGTACTCCCTTATTCCCTGTTTCTGAGCTTCCTCTTGCTGTGGGGTGCAGTAGGTGAGCAGCTCACACTGTCATCTGAGACCAGAGTTGGTCTCCAAGCGTGACCTCATTGTGGGGTGGTTGTGAAAGACAGCTTTGGCCTCAGAAGTATTGTGATAGCCGGGGCAGTGGTTTGTACATGTGAGCAGTGTTTGTAGAAAAAAAATTTATCTAAAAAGAAAAATGCTCGGTATTATACTCAAAAATACTTTATAAAGATTAAATAATTTTCATGAGAGCTAATCCATCTGATCACACACATCTATCCTGAAGAAACTGCAGGCAGTGGGTGCCACTTGTTCATTACAGGCCCTCATGGGAGGCTTTAAGTTTTCATAGCACTGCTGGGTGCTGGATATTGTCTGTGGAGGCTGGAGGAGATGAGAGGAACATCACCTACAGAGACACCCTGGGTGAACTGCTGTGTGTGGAAGTCCATGTCTGCCGCCTTGTTCAGCAGTTCTCAGCTTAAATAATCAAAACAACTGCTTTCAATGTGAATGGAGATAGAAATGTAGATTTATAATCATATCCTTTTGTTTATTTTCTGCTCTAGATGTCTGGACATCACTGCTGAAAATGATGCAGACCCAAAGACATTTTGAAATGTCTTTGACATGACTTCCCAGCTCAGAGAATAGGTGATCTGTAATACGGGACAGATTGTGAACTTGCGTTTCCTCCACTTTGGTGCTGCAAACAAGGCACTGAGCTAATTATCTCCTTGATAGACTATTACCCCAATGTGGTTAGCTGATATATCACCCACTTGCCCACCTCCTCACATGTGGAGGGAGTATCATTACAGCAGTATCAGAAAGGGCAGTGCAGAAATATGCTCCAGTCTAGTGATCCTCCTCTGGCTGAAGATGCCCTCAGCCCTCAAGATGCTTCCACTTCCAGTTTGGTCTCTGTTGATCCTAAGCATGGGAAAGGCATGAAATTGGCTGAGAGCTTGGCATACTCAGGGTGACTTTGTCACAATGGTGTTGCACGTGATAAGTTTTTCTTTTGGGCTTGCAGACAGTTTTCCAAAATTTCAGTGTGAGTTTCAGAAGTCTGTGGGAGGAGATGAATGAAAAGTAATGGAGAGGGCAAGAACATTGATGAGAAACTGAAAATGTGCAAAACTGAAATTAATATATACCCAAGGGCCATCTGATATGCAGGCTTGAAAGAAATACATTCACACTATGATGAACAAGCCCACCCTCAATTAATCAAGTGTAAAAAAGAGGCATATGTGAGCTATTAAACATCAAGTACAGGGGAAGACCAAAAAGATTACAATGTGAAGTTCAGAAAGTAATAAAAATTATAAGAAAAGCAAAGGTAGAGAATGAAAAAAGAGATTGCACAGGAAGTTGTGAAAAATGATGACTTTTCTCAAGTACACAAGAAAAAAGAGGCCTCTGAAAGAGACAGAAGGACCTTTAAGACATGGCAGAGAAAAATTATTGAAAGGAAAAGTAGGTATTGCTTAAAATATTCAATGCATTTCTTGCTCTCATACTCTGAAAAGAAGGTAATGGTGGCAGACACAGGTGTCAGAAACAAGCATAAATTTCCCTAGGGAGGAGAAAGAAACACTGAAGGAAATCAGGAGCCTGCCAGAACAGGTTATTAAGAAATTAGAATATCTGAAGACTTGCAAAATAACTTGTTCAGATGGGAAGCAGTCTGCTTTCAGTACAAAACATCAAGAAATGTAGCATAACCCCAGGCAGGCACATTTAAGACCCTTTTTGTGGGAGAATATGTGGCTAGGGTGATAGCTGATAGGCTACAGATTTCAGGCTTCCGTGAATCACGAGGGCTCTGTGGACTTCGTGGGAAGGTTCTGGTGGCATAATGTTTTTGGGCTCGCTGTGGACTGCATCAGAAGTGTTCATATAAAAAAAAAAAAAAAAAAGTGGCATGTAGTCTGGGAGTTTAGCTTCTTAAAGCAGTATTTCCATTCTGGGGATTATGGACTCTAACAAACTGGACTTCAATTATTTGGCAGGATCCTTAGTCCTGCAGCCTTCTGGTGAAGCAGCCTGCAGTTCAATAGCAGATTTGTTTAAATTAAATTTATATAAAGGTTTACTCAATTAAGTACCTAAATGAATAAAACAATTAGTATTATTTATTTTGATACTGAAATCAATTTAATTGATGCTATTTTCCTGACGTTCACTCCCTACTTCGTTCAGTGCTGTAACGACAATGCAGAACTGCATTGTAGGAGTTGCCATGGGGAAGCTGAAGTCTTTGGCAGTTGGGTAGGGGACAGTTGGAGCTTTTGGCACCTGGGAAGGCATGGGAGGCAGTTTGGGATTTTGGAGTAAATGCATTGGCTGGATGCTTCTGCTTAAATGATCATCAGTGGAGTCATTAATAATGTTGGAATTTAAATTGTCAAATTTTGTTTCAGCATTAACACATTATTGAGGGGAATGGGGCTGTCCACAACTCTCAAAGATAGCATTTCAAGTTATCTGCCATGTCAGATAACTATTGGTTTATGGTCCATTAAGGTGTTCAAGGTTATCTTCACAAGCATGGCGGTCGGCAAGATAACACAGAAGTTTTGTTTCAGAAACACAGTTGTGCAATAAGGGAGAGATGCTTTGGCGTATTCCACAGTACCAATATCACAGGCTACAGGAAATCCAGCTAGTACTTCAAAAATATGTCTAGGGAAGATCTGGAAAATTACATGTCTATGAATTTGATTGATTTTAGCAGTTGGAAGAGAATAAAATCATAAATCAGGGTCTAAAGGAAGGAAAAAAACCTTAGACACTCCTGATATTACTCCTGGTACCGTCTGTAGGTGCATAAAAGAGATCATCTACTGAAATTTTTAAGGGAAGTCATGAAAGACTGGAGGAGGAAAGGCTTGGATACAACTCATCTGATCCTCAAGAAACCTTTTTGATCTGATATCAAACAGAAGATTGCTTCTTAGGTCAGTAGGCAGGGTTCGATATGAGATACATTAGTGGATAAAGAACTGGTGTGGGTATCAGAGGGCACTTGCAAATGGACAGAATCTAGGTGGATTAGGTAGCATAAGAAAGAGGGCTAGTGGGAGGGGGGAGGAAGAGGAAATGACCAGCATCGATGTTCTAATCAGTAAGGAAGAAGGAGTCAGGATGTTGCAGGGATTGTTCACAAGCCTTTAAAAATGTTGCGTGAAGAAATTTCTTGGGAAATTCAAATGCCATGATAGCCTCTTCTTCCTCCAGACCATTTCCCCTCCCCGGTGTTATCAAAAATGGGCTGAGAAACATTGTTGCTGGAAGGAGCAAAGTTGGAGAGGACTCAAAACAGGCAGGAAGTGATAAGACCTACTTCTCCACACTGGAGAAAACCAGAGCATCAGCTGGGCCTCTGGCAGCTGCAAGACGGCGGATTGAGCGGTTGTGGTAAAGATACCAACTCAGAGATGTGTGAAAGTTCATCCATATTTGTATATCTAAATAAAACCTTACTATAAACATTTCATATATATTTTCTTTGGGTTTCCTTACCTTTTAAATTTGTTTAATATGTGCTTCAGGCCAGCCTTTAAAGAACACAGTAGTGATTCTATGACAAAAAGTGTTCAGTACTTCAATATTTATCATTTTTATTATAGTAATGCTACAGATGGTATACACTATTTTTGCATGATTACTGGCCAGAATTAGAAAATTGAACTAATATGAAAAGAAATAAACTGAAGTTTCTAGTTTTGCTGGCAATTGCAAGCAGTGTGTATCTAGGCTGTCCATATTTTTGGGTCTCAGGAATTCTTCCTCAGGGAGTGCCATCCCCTTAGCAAAACATCAGCTGTCACCTCTGCACGCTGACAGCCCTGGCTATCGTCTTCAAGACGGGCACATAAGAATGCTAAGATAACATCCCTGTGTATTCAGAAGTAGGACAGTGAAGTAATCTGATCTGTGACAGAATCAGTGTCAAATGTTCTGAGCCTGGACAAGTTCATTATGGGTCTTGGAGCGTGTAGGAGCTCTGTGAGTGTCGGAAGAATGACTCACTTCAATTAAGATTGCATACACAGTGTCTGGAAGTTTGAGTCTAAAAAAAGTCTCGTATGTTGCTTCACGGTGACTGTTCCCTTGCTTTCTGAGGTGCTTTCTCAGCTTGTGTAAGCCAGTGGGACCTTGTTGAGCTTAGTAAAACAATGCTTTTTAATAGCAACCAAAGACCTGGCGTGTGTTCTTTCTGTTACCTGTGAAAAGATGGTTTGGTTTAAAATGCAGCAAAGCCGCCATGTGAAAACAGTGCCCTTGTACTCCTCACTCATCATAGTGAAAACAGACTATGTGCCAAATTGCAGGAGGACTCATGTGACTAAATCTCCATTGGCATTTCAACATCCAGAGCAGCTGTGGAAGAGCAAACAGGACTCTCTTGGGCCTCCAAGTCAGCACAGATCCCAGGAAGGTCTGAACAGTGGAAACGGTACAACTGCTGAGGCTCTTAATAGCAGAGAGATGGCAGATAGATTTTCAAGTCTTAGGATGAAATGGCAGAGTTGGCAATTACAAAAATCATCTTTGGATCTGTAAACAGAACAGAAGCTCATATGGAAGGCACACAAAGAGAAAAAATTATACAGAATGCCTCATTATTTACATTACTGTTTTTCAGAAGGCTAGATGCACTTTATTAAGCAAAAGCTAATAAATCTATTTTAGTGTCCTAATATTGTTCAGATACCAGTTGCTATTCGTAACATTGCTGAGTAATATTTTGACTTCACTCCAGGGCTAACAAATAGTTGCTTTACAATTCTGATACGACATATCTTCAAATCTGTTATGACTGTTGCTGCTGACTGGGCTGGGAAGAAAGACTAGGTATGTTCACTAACTTGTGTGCTAATGGTCATTAAATCTCATACACTTCAGAGGATAGTGGGGGAAGGGATCAAGTGCACATTTGTCCCATTGCTGCTGGACTGGAGCGCCCCAAGCTCACCATAAGGAAGTTATAGTCATGCCCCAAGACTCCTCAAAGGCTCAACTGGCTCAGAGATGTAGGAGTGCCTGTTTTTTTTCAGTTCGTAGTCCAAGCACCCTCAAAAGATAGGAAGTATTATATTAGGTCAGATGATACAAGAGATGATATAAAAATAAGATGTTTCAAACCCCCACCCTTTAGTTCCAAAACATTTTTATCAGAAAGAAAAACAAACCAAAAAAACATCCAAAGAAACAAAAAAAATTTTTCAAAATATTCCTTTCTCCCCCCTCCTTTTGAGACTCTTTGTATTAATGAATAGTTTTAGTTGACTCAAAACTGCATTTCTCAGTGAACAAATTAATTAATTGAAAAATTCCAGCCACTCCAAAATGACCTGAAGCTGATGTAAAATATTATTAGTAGCATAAATAATTTCATGCTTCTTGACCTGTAAAACCATTCAGGATACTATCAATAAAGTCTTAAGTACTTCCATGTCATTATAAAGGCTAAAGGAATATATTTTGGTACTGGGGATAAGTATTAGAGGGATACTGGGAAGCTGCTAGTCTGTTTAACATCTGTCTTACAAATAAGCTTCATATGCTCTCTTTCTAAGTTCTTCTCATTTAATTTGCAAAAATAATCAAGAAGGAACATTTGCTGTCTTTGGACCAAATCTTGAGGCCTCATTCAGGCAAATGCCGACTGAATAATTAGTGATCTTTCCAGCAGAAGGAATATCCGACTGAGCGCAGAGTATACAGAACAGCTTGACATGGTTTAGGCTACAGCTTCATCGCCCATTGCTCTGAACACAAGGGGATCCGCCTGGGTGAAAAAACACTCAAAATTAACTTACAGTTTGGCTTACTGCCTTTTAATAGGATTCTTGCAAAGTAGTAATTGAAGTAGTAGTGTCTTCCAGGGATGATTATGCAATGCCATAACATAATAAGGTTTTTTCATGTAAAAAGTTACAGAATGCGAACATGGTCACCTCATGTTCCCCACAGTATTTTCAGTCCCAAACACCTGTTGCTGGCAGGGCAAAGGCTTATGTCCTGCTTCCCCGTTGCATGAGCAGAAGTGCCAAACAGTGAACCTTCTCTCAGGCTCTCCTCAGCCCTGCACCTCTGGAGCTGCCAGATGGTGAATTCAGAGGGAGCAAGACTCTAGTTAATGCAGCTGCCCCTAATCTTTCTTCAGCCCTGTATCACCTCCTTCACTCCCAGCTTTCTTCTGAGTTTTTGCTCTTCTACTTGTTGTGGTTGCTTGTGCCCTCGACATCCCCAAGCTGCAGTGACCAGCCCCCTAGAAATTTAACAGGATAAAATTCCTGTTACTTCCAAGGTATCCATGCATCTGTGTCTTTCTTGTCTCGTGTTTTCTTTGGTTTATACTCTGGACTGTGTTTGGAGGATGTGCCTGTCCCAGGCTGTAGGAGACAGGCTGATTCATGAAACTTCAACACAAAAGGATGCCAATGCTCTAAATCCACTAGATAAATAAGACAAAAGACTAAGCAAAGAAAATACATTAGGAAGTAGAGAAGAATGGATACTGCTTGCACATTTTGCCTGCTAACTTGAAACAACACGAAGAAAGAAACTGTGAAAAGAAATTCAATTCTTTTTCCTGCTTGTGGTCTATCCTGTCTCTTGTGTAGCTATTGTCTTTACAAATGCTTTTACTGATGTTCAAGAAGTGTCCCTGAGTTCATTCTAGCTTTTGTAATTTCACCTTGGCTCTTATTTGTGTCTTTGCACTCCCTCTGTTTTTCCTCTCCATCTCCACCTTTTATTTTCTCCTTTCCACTCTTTCACTAAGCTTCAACCAATACCAGGAAACAAAACTTTTTTTTTTCTAAGAATCAGAGCACATTCTGATCCCTGCCACATATGGGTATCTTCCTTTCAGGAGGTTTGCTTGGCCAGGTGAACATCTGTTCCTTAGTAGTCTTATGAATAAACAGCAATAATTCTGACAGAGTGAGCTTAAGATGACAGCTTAACTACTTTCATGCAAGAACTTAATCGCTCTTTCTTATCTGACTCCCCGTCCTGGATTTGCACACACGCACGCACACACACACACGCACAAACACACACACACATTACATTATCTTAGCTATTAGACTGAGTTTCAATCTGGAAAGTAAATCTGCCTTTCTCTGTTCTGATTCAAATGAAATTTTCTGTTCAATTGTACAGCTTTTTGTTGTTGTTGCTGCTTGTTTATTTATTAGGCAAAAAGGTTTGATGTGAAAGAGATTTGGAGTGACCCCTATGTCCTCTCTCAGGTGAACTCTGTGTTTGCTGGCTGCGCAGTCCCTCTCCAGCCCTCTCCAGGAGACAGCTCCTCGGCAGTGTTCAAGGGACCCCCCTCCTCATGCCCCTCTGCTTGCTGCCTGCAGATTTCCTACAACTGTCCCTGCTGGTGTTTGACTCTGTTGCCTTTGCTTGGCAAAGTCATTCGGGCAGTGATTCTGAACATGTCGTGGAGGGGGCTGACAAAGGATATTAAAGAGGATGTACCTGGGTTTTATCTGTGTGCTTCTTTCTAGGCAGAGCCTCACCTCACCTCCCTTACTAAAATCTGGGAAGCCCATTCACAGAAAGTACAATTTGCTTCGGTCAGAGTGAGGGGAACAGGTTGTGTAATGAAGAATAAGATGTGAAAAATGTAGTACACTTCTGACATTACAGCTTCTGCTTCCCAATGGTCCTCATGTAGCACAAACCTGAGCAGGCAGAACACTGGTGACCCTTTAGCAAGAATGGGGTTGGCCCAGGCGAGGCCCTGGCCCTTACCTTGGGGGGATCTTTGCAAATAATGACTGCAAATAGAAGAAAGAGAACGTGGCACAGGAACCTCCTGCTTCACAGCCTGTCTGCTGCTTGTTTCCACCTTGGCCTGTGTGCAGGGGTTGAAGAACTAATGCCTGTTACTCTGTAAAAATGCCTTTGCTCCCTCAATAAGCCTAAGTCAAGCCTATGCCTTGCTTCAATTAAAGTACAAGTCCTGTGAACCTGTGAAAATTACTCATGGAAAGGAGTTATTTTTAATTCAGGAAAAGGGTGTGCACAAATAAAATGCAGTTAAAAGCTGCCGACACGGGAGTGCCCTTTTCTTTTGAAGACCAGGGCTGGAAACGGGGAGAGCAGACAAGGAAAGGCAAGAGAGCACAAGAAACGGAGCAGGATGCAAAGTGAACAGGACGAGAGAGTTGACAAGTTGTCACTTTCGCTTGCATTGGCTGAGGAGGAAACGCGTGGCCACCCCCTCCCCGCTCAGCACACTCGATGTATCTCAAGGCATGACAATATGGCTCTTTTTGTTCTGGTCTGGGGGGAGGGGGACAGTGTATTTTCTTAAGACTGTTAAGTCCTTCTAAGTACCACTATCGGCATTCTATGATTGAAAGTGACAAACAGAAGCAACCCTATTTAAAAACTGCCACTTTGAATTAGTGGAAGTATCAGCTCAAGTTTTACAATATTTTACTGCTCCATTTTTGCACTCTTTTACATAAGGACGGCCAAATAAATATCCCAGCGACTTGTCTTTGCCAGGATTCCTCCCCATGCTCGTGCCCCATTAGCTGCTGCCTTATGAACGCTGCGCTAAACAGAAAGTGACAGCAGCTGACAGCGCAGCCAGGGCCAAATCATCAAACGTCTGAAGTTGCGCCCGTGTAGCCATGCACAGGCTCAGTCTTCCACATGCAAAGCAGATAAACTGCGTACAAACAGGTGCTCAAGCATGCGAAGACGTTCTTGCAGGACCCCACTCCCGAGCCATGCACTGTTGAAGGCTGTATCTAAGACAGTTTGGTACCTACCGACCCCCTGGCGTTAGAAGAACAGACTTTTGACATGGTGAGTCATTTTCCATAAAGAAGAAAATGGTTTTGCCCAGTCTAGCTTTAAACTGTGAATTTAGTGCTTAAATTCTGAACAGAGACTGGCCAAACATTCAACAGGGATAAAAAGAGGCTTCCAAGCAGTGCTGTCTGTAATCGTGCAAGAACTGATGCAAGCCCAACTGAGGTACTCTGAGTTGTTCTTGTGAGTGCACAGTCTGTAGGCATCCAATCTATCTGCTTAAATTTGTAATGTCCAAGCCTCGAAAAGCTTGTTCCCCACGCCAATCCCATCACTGGCACAACTGCAACTCCAGTTCACAAAAGCCCTGGTGGCTATCCTGCCTGCAAGATGTCAGCCTCCAGCATATGAGATGCAAGCTATGTTATACTGTGCAAATGCAGCGTGATAAAAAGTTTCAGTTGCCACCTCAGGTCTCCCCTTGTTTTCAGTGATGTCTGGGAATCATATTACGAACTTTTGCCTTGACAGGAAATATCCATTTCTCATAATTTTTGTGCTCCCCTTCCCTCAGGAGCTGCTGCTACTTCTACCGTGCAGAAGGCTTTCCAGCAGGCTGGCAGGGTAACTTCAGGCAGGAAGAGGACTGAATCTCAGTCTTTGCTGGGCTCCATGTCTGTGGGGAAGGAGAGGATGCAGGAAGGCACCCGCAGTTGAAATACTACTTGTGGAGCTTTCATCTGCTACAGCGGGCCAAGGTGCAGTGTGAGTCAAGCCTGTACATAGAAGCCTTCCATGTTGTTAGAAGGGAGTAAGGCATTTTGGCTTTCAAAATAAAGCTGCTTTTGAAATCTTTGATCTTTCTTTTCTATTCTTTGTTTTTCATAAGGAGAGACAAAGACAAAATAATGCAGACAAAGCAGGTTATTTGTAAGCCAGCTTGAGTACCCATTAAATCTTAAAGGCTGTATTATTCTGACTTTCAATACCAATGCACAAATAACTATTCTTTTTTTTTCCCATGGATTTTCCATATGGCCAGATGAACAGGCTGGCTGCATGGTGAGCAGCAAAAAGAACAGCTGACATATAGTTTGCAACCACGCTGCAACATCTGGGCAGAGTTTGGTCAACTGCATGCCTGATAATAGTTTTTACATTCAGGCAGAGAGATTCCTTTTTAAGGGATCGTGTAAAGGAGCAGAGAAAATATTAATATCAGCTTTGAAGTGTACAATGAGTGGTCTGTTGCAGCAGCAAAGCAATCAAGCCTGTGTGCTATAATACACAGAACATTGAATTGGGAGGTAAGAAAAGAGTCTTATCTCTGTCTCTTTTAGTACCTTTCTGTAGTATCTTAAATCATTTACTTCTGCTTTTTAGCCTCTCTTTCCCCTCCTTCTCTGCCTCCTCTCTTTGCTCGCATTTATTTTGTTTGTCTTGCTACTTAGTCTTTATACTCCTCCTGAGCAGTTGATTGTTGTCATTCACAATTATGGCAGACACTGACAATTATGGCCCAAAAAAGCATTTATACCTTGGTGGTCAAAGCATATACTTTTCTCTTCGCTGTTCACCACTGCAGATGGCATGAAAAAGATACCTTAGGTTGTTACTTGTGGAGATCAAGAAAAGCAATTGCTAAAGGTCACTAGCACAGCACTTCTGGTGGGACTGCTGCAAGAATATGGGACCACAGAGAGTGGAAAAGAAACACACAGATGAGGCATAGCTGGAGACACACACATGTACTAATACAGAGAAAAGACAGTCCATTGAGCAACCTCTCCTCTTTGAGAAACCATCCAGATGAAGAAAAACACTGTGGCAAATGTCACTGAGAGCGCTCACTTTCTGTCCGAATGCTGCAAGTTCAGCAGCATTTCAGCAGCAGCAATTAAGGCTTCCAGTGTATCTGATGTGTAACCTGGGAAGGTGAACTTGCCATTTCCCCTCACTTTTATTAAATATGAGGAGGGTGACTGGTGCATGGAGCTATTTCTGAGAGTCTCTTCCAAGACTGGCTCGTGCCTGGTTAGATGAAGGAATATCCCAAAGTACCACAGATGCCTTTCGAGGTGCGGTTTCACAGCCCCAGCTGAATCAGCGTTCAGCTATGCTGGTTTACACATGGAGGAAGGCTCCATATGGTGTGTGAATGGCATCCCAGCGCAGCCCCTCCTACCCAGGTGTAGATCCCAAAGCCAGGAGGTGGTGGTGGGGAGGCGGGTGGTCTGCAGAGCAGGGGATTATGCCAGGGAGACAGCACTACCCCGTCTGTGCTCCCTGGGCCAGGATCCACAGATCCTGGCTCCCCTCTGCCTCTTCTAGCATTTGGCCCAATGTTTTGTCCTCATTTTGCTTGTTCTGTAGCAACAGTTTCTTAGCAAACACCATTCTCAGAGTGGTGCTGATATTAATTGATGAGGCTGGTGCTCAGAGTTGTCTTGGCATGGTAAGGCACTATCTAAGTAGAAAAATAAACAGCCATGTTCACTCCAGTTCCTTTTGTAAAACGGAAAAATAAATCGCTGCCTTCCAGATGGAAATGCACAAAATCATCAGCAGAAAAATATCTTAAAGCTCCTAAGAACGCTCTGAGAAAGGAGGATGAACAGCCCTAGTTTGCTGGGGATTTTGTTTCTATTAAACAAAGAACTACTACTTCTCTGATGTTGTGCTGTGAAGAGAGGAGTTCAGGGCTTCAGATAGGGAATAACATTTTAGGAATTTAATATCATTTCAGAAAGAAAATCCCTGTCTTCAGTGGAAAAATGATGATTTGTCTTGCAAATGATTGGTTTTTCTTTGAAAATGCAGCAATGGGAGATTTTGTCTCAAATTTAAATGCTTCTTTCGTTCCCTTTTACAGACCTGACATTAAACCTTTCACTTTTAACAAGTCTGTTGCCACTGGCTCAGGCTGCATGAGGGACACCATTCTTACTATAATGAAGGGGACAATTATATTGGGTTCAGCTTTGACAACAATAAAAGTAACATTTGAGATCAGAAGTTTCTTGAGGAAACATTTTCTAGAGAGCATTATTGCTAATGTTGAGCAAAGTGGTTTAGATGCTTTTTTGTTTGTTTTTAACTATAGGAACTCTTCCAAATTAATTTTATGAGTTTAAAAAAGGTACATTATTTCCTTAAATGCAGCCTAGATTAACTACTTTTCTAGTGTATGACATTTAATATGAGCAATGCATTTTAAAATTAGTACATAAATGATCAATAAAAAAGTGCAAACCAAAACCATAACCTGAAATGCAAAGATTTGAGCTTTCTTTGAGACTTGTTACGTTTATTTTTCCCTTTCATGTCTGAAGTGAAAATGAATTGTTTTAAAAGACCTTGAGGACCTGATACAGTAAGCTTTGAAATCATGGACTGCATATTCATTTTAAAGAAACTCAGTAGCAGTTTTATAGGGGTCTTCAAAGCAGAGTTTATAAATATTTCATGCTTTGGTTTTCTATGACATTTTGCTAAATAATAATGTAGAAGACCCTTCACTCTTCCTTTTTGTTTCAAGGATATAGTTTCTTTGGTTTCAAATGCTCTCCCCTAAAAAAGATGCCACTAATATTTTCACTGAGCATTTCCCTGTTAATTTTAAGTTCTCTGACAATTAGAATAAGGCTCCATCTGTGAAACATGGGCCATGATTTGTTCAGACTCAGAAGAAGCAGCTAATTCAAGTTTGGGGAAAAAATGGGATGCGACTCAAGGCTAGCACAAGTGGTTGGTCTTCACAATTTTTCACAATTTTTTAATAGTCCTCTAGTGAAGAGAACGGGTGTGATTCTCAGGATCAGGTACCTACTCACTATGGATAAGCCAGAGTGAACAGTGTGTGTGTACAACTGAAGAAGTGCCAGGCTGAGAAGTGGAAACTGAGACAATAGAGTCAACACATTCTCAGAAATCAAGTGATTTCAGGTAGTGAGATGGCTTATCAGCAAAACCTGTGCAGCTGTATTTAAGAGTACAAAGTGTCCAACAATTATGGTGTCTTTCCAAGCAGCTCTTTGAAGACAAGATGCTAGGCAATTAACAGGTATCTCTCTTCACTGCTCTTTCAGAGGCATCAGCATCAAGGTAAAGTACAAAGTAGTAGGTGTTGTGCATGCCCTGATAAAAGTTCAGAATAATTTCGTGATGTGAAATGTAAGAAATTGTTAGAATAAATGTTATGGAAATTGCCCTTTGTTACATTATTTGACTATAATTAAAAGAGAAGCCAAGTGCTGATAGCTTAGCAGAGAAAATATTTTCATACTTATCTAATCTGTGGTTTTAAGTAGGGACAGACAAACTCATTTTGCCTAGTTTCAAACCCACTTTAACACTATTCAGCAAAGCACTTATGGTCATATTTTCAAAGCTTGAGATCTTTTCTTTCCCCCACAATGGTATCACTGCTGATATTCCTTCAGTGAGAAAGTTCACATGGTTTTACAAATGAATATCAGGAGCATCTGAGTCTAAAAGCTCTATGAAAGTCTGAATTATAACTCTCTGGTTGTCTCTTTTCATCCCTGAGCCTGTCCTTTCCTCTCCTTAAAGCAATTGGCATACAGGTTGTTAGTGAGTTGTCTATCCAGCACAAAAAGTGCATGGAGTGAGAAGAACATAGGCTGCTCCTGGATATCCCGTAGAGTCCATGTCTAGCCAATTTTTTCAGACAAATCTGTGTGCTCAGCTTGGGTTTCTCAGTACCCTTTTTTGTTCAAGATGAAGTTAAGATTGGTTGGACGTCTGAGAAGCTGCAGGATTTTGAGATACAGAGCGGGAAATACAAGACCCTTGCCCTCTAAGGCTTTTTCTGTCAGGCTGAAAGGGGACTTCAGCATGCTAACCTGCTTTGTTTTAACTGACTGTAATAGACCAAGAGCAGTGGCCAGTAAAAAAAGCCCAAAAGCTGTGTAAGCCCTAATTAGTTCTAACATCTGGTAAGTATGACCTCAAATGTATGAAGGTACTATTTGTATCAACTACTTGCATGCACAAACTGGGGACCAGAGGGGGTTTTACCTGCAAAATAGCTAAGAGGTGTGATAAGAGGAAGTATCTACTTATTATTATGAGGTAGAACACAAATTAATAGAGTCAAAATACTGGTTGTTCCATATCACTGGTTGACTTTGAAGAGTTGGTATATAAGTTAGTATATATACCCTGTTTTTATTTTAAGCACACATGCCAACATAGAGGGCAAGTAAAAAGGGAGGAAAAGCAAAAATAAGTCTCTTCACCCCTTTTGGGGATGCTCAAGGGCTGTTCTGTCCCTTTTCATACTTGCAAATTGCTCTATAGTCGATACTGGTATAAATACATTCATGTGATCCTGTGAGCTGACAGACAAAAGCACCCATTGCTTTCTAGTCATTTGTCCTTCTTAGCTCAAACAAGACAGAAAATTAGAGTGAAAGAAGGCCAATCAGAAGACGAAGATCTGAAAAACTGTTGCATGACTGCACAGTGAGACCAGATGGCTGTATGAACTGTCTCTCCGTACATGAGCACATGGATAATGAAATAAGATCCACACTCATCATATCTCTATAACGTCCACTGTGTCACATGGAGCCCGTGACCAAGTATTAAAGATCAAATAGATGCCTTTTGTCAGAATGATGATTAACACACAAGCTTTGCTCAGTCCTGTTCCTCCTACACATAGCTGTGGAAATCTATAATGATTTGTCCAAAAATGAACTGTCTGTTGATGACCCATGTTAGCTGTAAGTCAGGAGCGCTAAAGAGATTGGCACACACAGTTTTCTGTGGGAAGAGTTCTGTGCAATCTCTGTCATCCAAACCAACACTGGAGACTTTTTGGCTGTTTTCTCATACCTTCTGTTACAACTTTATGTCTGTTCCTACTGCATTGTTTTCCCTGGAGTCTAAGGCAGCTGTAGCTACTTCTACCACCCTTTCATTTCATTCTCTGTTCACATTCTTTCACTCCCATAAAAGCAACCACTTCATATCTAATCCAAAGTAAAATAGAAATGAACTACTAGAACTGAGAACTATTTTGGCATTCTTGGTTCTGGGAAATTGCTTTACAGCAGCTTGTTCTTGGCGGAGGCAGGACTGAGACAAGACATGAGAAACAATGATGGGACTACGAAGGATTTAATGAACTGTTTAGCCAATATTCAATTCTCGCAAACATTTCCTCATCTGACAGTGTTTTTCTGCCCTATTACTTGAGTTTGTACTGCTACCATGTAGCATTCCCTGGAGCAACATGGTGCTTCCAGGCCTGGTTTCATGTTATTAACCAGTGAGTCTTTCCATCCCTGTACCTTCAAAGTGCAACCAGCAGTGCTGGCGGTCTCAAAAATCAGATGGCCAGTGGCTGAAGTTCCAAGGTGTTTTATTCATGAAGAAACTTCAGACTGCCACTTTTAGAGGTCATGGTTTAGCATCTCAAGTTCTCAAAAGTCTTTTAAGCAAAAGTATAAGAGTGAGGCACAAGTTTCTCACTTTGTTCTACAACAGTACTTATACAATTCTAAACTGACACCTCAGTTCCTATCGATACGTTTTGTGTTGACATTAGATACGAGGAGATATTCCCTAAGTTCCATCTCTGCTTTATCTATTCCAAAACCTTGGCTAGGACTCTGATATGACCGGGGAATTTTAAAGTCATGCTCCTTTATTCCTCTGGCCAGGTAATTATCAGTGTCTTCCAGATGTAGTGAAACAGCTTAAACAGAGTATTCACAACATCTGAGCCTGCTTTATGGACCACTGGTTAGCACAAATCTGTGGAAATGAAAATGTATAGGTTCAAGTCACTGCAAGCAGATGGAAGATATGAGGTCCCATCTTTCATACAGCAAACTGACTCTTCTACTTAGGCATTTAACTCCCTTCATGACTCTAGATATTGGAATGCACTTGAGCCACTGCAATCTTCAGAACTGGTGGCTTTCTCCCTTTTTTTTTTTTTTTTACTCATTGTTATCCAATCTGTGTCCTCCCACACTCTCTTTCTGGACAGCTTTTAAAATCAGAACAGGAATCTCATCACATACTTTCTCCTTCCTGAGAAGGTATTGCCTCGAGCAAACCCAAAATCCTCTGACTGAGGGAAAAACAGGTTAACAGGAAAAGTGGATGCATAATGCTGGAATGAAAGTTTTCAGCTCAATTTAGCATTCCCTCCAGGGTTTACAGAGACTAGTTGTTTGAGATCTCTGGCACCCAGATGAGTTATATGGTTTACTCTTTATATGTGGAAATGAAGTATGACAGTATTATACAATGGAGTATTAAAAAAATGGAGAACTAAGTGTCCAGCTACCTATGTTTAATTATATATGTTGTTGCACAGGAAAAAAAGTCAGTAGCTGAGCTAAGATTGCTACACTGCATATTTCTTCACAGCAAAACAGAAAAAGCAATTAAATTGTTTAACAGTCAATTCCACACATCAGCTCTTCCCTTCCACTACCCACAGCCCACACATTTCTGTCTTTTCCCTGAGCCATCAGTCCTAGCAGTGTGCATCGGTTGTAGGTGCACTACTGGGTGAATGTTGCTGCAGGGAGGTTATTTCCTTAAATTACAAGAAGCTCAGTTGTGTCTCCAATTTTGAAGGGAAAGTGAGGTAGAGTAACAGCTTGGAATGACAAAAGGTAAGCTCTTCTGTAACATGCAGGGAAGCATAAATGTGTGGGAAGACAGACGAAGTGAAGAACTGTAATGCTACTACTAATTCTTAGTAAAGAGCATGCCCCTTAAATCTGTGTACATGTGTGAACTGATGAACTGGATTTCTGGGAGGTATATGACTGCACCTTGTTTCTTAAGGGTGGAAGCGGTAGACTGGGAGATCACAGCATCTTGCAGTGTCCCTAAGACATTAGTGCCATGCCTGAAAGACACTGAGACCCTTGCTAATCCTTGCTCTAGTGTGACAGAAAATGAGGACAATCCCTGGAGAGACTCACTGAGAAGCAAGGTTGTTCTCTGGAAACACGAGGGCAGTACAGGGATAGCCTTGAGCCCAGTCGGCAGAAGGCCCTGTTTCACTCAGCAATGGCTGGGCCTGAGCCAAACAAGTATTCAGGGTAGTAGAGCTGGTTCAATTTCTGGCCTGCTCCGCCTTTGAGGGAGGGAGTGAATTGCAACTACAGAAAAGAATCAGTTCCCAAATCTCTTGTTGTTCATTTTTACTTGGCTGGTGAGTTGTGAAAGAGCCCTTGGCACAACTTGTTACAGAACATGTCCCTGTGTTTTTCTTGTGTGCCCATTACAGTACGTAACTGAGCCTCGAGACAAAGGTGAAAGTATTCCCTCCCCCACAACTACACTCTACTTCAATAAGCATTTAAACACAGGGGAGAAATTCAGCTGCTTATACCTAGTCTTGTTCTGCCATTTGAGACACTCATGTTTATCTGAGATATTTTATTGGGTCCAGCTGTCATGATAATGAGAGACCCATACCCTTCTGAAGCAGCAGTGGCTACCAGGTGGAATACCCTAAAACATCTCCCATGGCATGAGCTGCGTACGTTAGGCAAATTAATTAAGGATCTGCAGTTCATCATAGCAAAAAATCCAATATAGACCTAAGAAGAGCTGAGGAAAGTTTCCTGTAACTGATCATAACTCTTTTAGGACTTGTTTGTTTTAACTGAAGCAGTTCAACATATCCAAGCTGGAAAGATTAGGTATGGACGTGGGTGATGTGATTCTTGTGCGTGATATACATCATGACTGTGTGTTATCCTTGCTTAAAACTTCTCAAATAATCAATAACCTTGGTAATGACTGAGTTTTTGATCTTCTTTTTGTTGTTGTTGTCCTGTTTGTAACTTGTTGCAAGTGTTCTCTTACTGCTTGAATCCCACCATCTGCAAGCATGGACAATCTTTGTCAGTCAAATTATACAACTACTCAGGAACAGATTCCTCAGTCTTACTGAACGAGCTGAAACCAAATTGGATTTTTGTCAGATAGAAAACTTGTAGAAAAAGCCTTCAATATGAGAACAGAAATTTGGAAACAAGTTTATTGTAAGAAATCGGATGGGGAAGAAGAAATTGTCATTTGTTTGAATTAAGTCTTAAACAAAACCAGTATCATACTGCTCCAAGTGGGAAATTTCAGTTGCGTTCTTACAGGACATGTGTCACTGTCTTTAGAGACATCCACAGCCTGCTGGCACACGTGGTAAGAAGGGACAGCTGGAGTGAAATGAAGCAGGATTTGACATTGATTAGTTGAACCTTCCATAGGACCTCATTCAAGACTACAGTCTTACGGTGACATGAAGTTCCCAGTCATTGTCCAAGGCTCTTACGGGAGTCTGGTGAACCAGCTCAGAAAAAATATTTTCTTGAAAACAATCTTTTACTATTCCTGTTACTTTTCAGCCAGATCAGTTCCCCGACCCAGTTCATGATGCACCCTCATAATGTTCCCCTCAGCAGAGACAGTTGTATAAGCACAAAGACAGCCAGCCCAAATCAGAATGCCTGAAACTGGCCACCAGAGTGGCCAAATATGTGAGTAGGTGACAAGAGTGAAATGGGCAAAATGCATGTGGAAGTGTGACTTTGTAGGTCCAGAGAGAACCTCAGTTTACAGAAATGGTAATCCAGCACCTTTGACTAAAACATTCACTAAAAATTTGTGTTTGTCACGTTGGACTGTGCTAATGGCTGAAATCAAGTTGTCTTGCATCTGCAGGTAGTTGCTGACCTCATTAAGGCAAAAGGGTTTGCTAGCCGCAGATCATTGGTGCTACACAGAAGTTTTCCTTATGAAGAAAGAGAGATTAAGACAGTGAAAGACTTCATCTAAGGCATTAGGCTTCAGGGGAAGCCAATCAACTTGAATCCATGCAGGCCAAACCATTTTGTCGATGTAAATGTGAGGATCTGGATGCTGAGCAGATGGTGGCAGGTAGGAGAAACAGGGTGAGGTGGTCCTGGAAAAAATTCAAGAGAGACAGAAAGACTTTTGGCCTGAGCTCTTACTGAGAGACAGGCTTGAGTTCTTGAATTGGGAAGTTGCTTTTTCTCACAATTTCTCAGAGAAACAAGTGTATCTATGTATGACTGGTGAATAAATTGGATTATATCAAAGAAACATATTCCTCATAGGCCAAGTTTTTTTTCTCCTAATTTTTGTAGATGAATTAGCAGGATCACAGGTACGGGTTAAGACCAAGGTTCAAGAAAAAGTAAGAAAAGGCACAGATGTGAAAAAGAGGGCTTTGGGTATTTCAATATGCCCCTTCTTTCCATTACACAACTGCAAACGCATATTACAATAATGATGGAATTTGACAAAGATTAACTGATCACATGTTTTAATCAGTTTTGGCATTTTGAGGAAAGAAGAGGTAAACTCAGACAAGATATCCAAGGTTCAAAAAACAATCAGCCACTGCTCACACGGAGTAAATATCTTCTACCAAAAATGTCACAGGGATTTTTTTCAGAGGGATATAATGTTCATATGCAACAGGCAGGCTGACACAGAAGAACTTTGCAATGATTACAAACAGGCCCATGGGGTTTGATGTGAGCTGTATTGACTTGTAGATTTTAATCTAATGTCATTAGATTGTTGTAGGGAAATTATGAGACTGTGGCGTGATTTAGTGGCAGGTGAAAGAAGACAAATCGTATTTTCACAGATTTTTTTTTTTTTAAACATAAATGTCTGTGCAGTCCAAGAACAGAAGTCACCACCATCCTAGAGTCTGATTGATTTCAGCATAACTGTACACATAAAGCAGAGGACCTTACTGTACACTTTAAGATAAATGGATCCAAGAAACCAGAAACCCCAGATGCAACTTCAGCCATCCTGATTTCCTTTTTGAGCAGTCTGGGATTGAGTTAGTAGAACAAGTACAGTTTCGATTTAAGCATTAGCTATTAGGAGAGCTCCAAACAGATAACCCCCTGTAAACCATATAAAAGCAGAAGCTCCTTCTGGATTTACTTAAGTTGTGGAAGGATGGACCTCATGGTGACTGGATATTAGTGTTGGGGTTTTTTCTTGCACCATTGTGGCTACTAGGACTAGCCATGAGGCAGGTTCCACTGAATCAGGCTCTGTAAAAACACAGGACAAGAGCTAAAATTCAAAACGTGAGGGGACCAAAGGTTAGAAAAGAGTTAGAGATGGTGTCAAAAGAGAATGCATCCATATCGGTCAGAGACAGAAAGGAGAGGCACAGCTCTGTTTCTGTACCCCACCCTGTGCTTCACTGCATGCTAAAAGGGAAAAGAAGCTCTGTCAGTCAACCCAGCACCTTCTCTAGGAGCTGTAGTGCTTGGTTGTGTACCACACCTCATAAATGCAACTCCTCAATAACGAGGGATGTTTCATGTTATTTTTAGGTTCTTCTTTCTTCATTGTTTCATGAAATAATGTGCAATTTGTTTGTTACTGTCTGTAACTGAATTGCAGTCGTCCTCTACTTGCCCTGGTTTCAAAACCAAAAAGCTAAAAAGATTTATTTTTCAGCTGCTGTGTGTTTTGAACACGGGCACTAGGAGAAAAGGCAGAACACTATTCTCTGCGTGTGCGTGTGCACATGCATGTCCATGCACTGCCAGTTGCTGTGGCACTAAGAAACTGCAGAGTGGAACTAGAAAGATAGGTTGATGTGCTGGGGAAGATCAATGAATATGAGAGGTTCACTGGTGACAGATGGCTGGTTTCATACTCTGAAGGAGTGACAGAGGAGGAGGAGAACCAGCTGTGAGCAAGTTGCGGGATGAGTGCCTTGGAAGCACAGCCTTGTGCAGGAGAAGCAGCCCTGTTCCAGCACAAGCAGGAGGATAGATATAAAGGACAGTGGCTGGGTAACTAAGAAGAGGTAGTAAAATAGGAAAGAAGTGTAATAAAGAGAGAGAGACTTGTGCCAGTGCCCAAAACATTTCCCAGAGTTTTAATGATTCAGAAGACATGATCTCACAAGATGATGAAAAGGGCATAGGGAAATCCGCAGCACAATTAGATCAGAGAAGTGTTGATGGCAGAGTTGGTGTTGCAGACAGGTTGTTTAAGACACCAAATCCTCACATGAATGCACACGACTCAAATGCTTCCAGGAGAAGGGGTAGGGAATTTTTAGTCAGTGGGATATGGCAGATAAAATAGCCTTAAAAAGAGTGTAATGGATGGGGATTTTTCTAAATTATGTAGAGGGATGACATGCAGGTATTTGTAAAGAGAAAGCCTTACATGCCTCAGCTAGCTGTGGAAGAAGAAAGCAGCATAATAGTGTTTTCCAGTATGCAGTTGGTTTATTTTAACACCGTA
>VXAY01000172.1:3813632-3873249 GCA_013399855.1 Oxyruncus cristatus
GGGGGGGAGAGCAGCATCATGGTAAGAGGTAATGTGAGACTTTGGAGTGTTATAAAAAACAAAAGAGAGAAAGCAAGATGACAAAGGAGAGATGGCCTGTATTATTCCACACCCTATGGGAGCAAACAGATTGCCCACTAATAAGGAAAAGATCTACCCATTTTTTTAGATTAGTGGTGTGGGAGGAGAAGAATTTAAAGGAGGGAATGCATGGATCTCTCGGTAATGTATCCGCTGGTTGTCGTTGTAGGAGATAATGAGAATGTAAAGCAAAGGTGGGAGGAGAAAATAGCATCTATACAAATGCTGTGAGCATATTAATAAGGTCACCAATTGAAAACATGCATTTCCAAGGCTAAGTGTGATATTCCTGGAATGTGTGAGCTAGAAGAGACTGAAAACAGAGTAGGGAGATGCAAAGTTTATTAAAGGAGACAGGCTGTGTTCTTCAATCACAGCAGAGATAGCAGTATATATCCATATCCAGGGCAGGAAACACTACAAATGTTTTTCCTGTCAGAACAAAGACTGTTTGGGCAGAAGCTGAGAAAGGGCAATGAATGCAGTCATGCTATTCCTGGATGTTGCTACAGAACCCCGGGGCAGGCAAAGAAAGTAGGTTGGGAAATGTTTTGACAGATAAGAGAAGTCTGTAAAACAGCTAGAACATTGATCACGAGGGATTTTAATTACTCAGCTATTGATTGGGACAGCCACGATGCAGAAGTGAAGCGGAGGAATGGGATTCCAGAAGTAATGCAAGATTGCCATCTCACATGGCCAGCTGAACAGCCAAGCCTGCGTAGTCTGAGGCTACTCAGGTCGTAATTCTAGGAAACATGCCAAGTCCGATCAATTAAGTTGAAGTTGGGGAGTAGTTAGGATCCAGTGACATGGTCTATCACCAGAAAGAAAATGCTCAAGGGGAGGCAACACAAACACATAAGACACAGGAAGAAATTTAAGCAAATGGAAGTTATACAAATGAAATTCGACTGGAAAATTGTAATGTGTTGGAAATGGGATACGGGATGTTTCTTGAAAGAGGCTATAAAGACAGAAGGGAAGGGAATGGAGCAGTAATTGAAATTCATCCTAATTCAGCCTAGTGAGGGAATACAGCGGCAGAGGCTAATAGTTGCAATGATCCTTGGCTAATGGAGAGTTCAGTGGGGGTCGTGAACACCTGCATATTTTAGAACAGCCCTGACACTGCTCTAAATTATGTGGCTGTCTCTGGCTGTCCCTGGCAGCTTTATTAATACCTTTACACCTTGGCCCTCTCAGGTATATCAGTTGATGCTCCAGAGCTTCTAAACTGTAGCCTTCTATTTCTTATGGCTTGAGTAGTCTTAAGAAATAGGTGTCTCTGTGGCAAAAGTAGAAACACAAAAGAAAACTAACGCTTATCCTAAAAGGCAAGAATTAAGGAGAATTTAATCACGCTAGGAAATGATGGCATTAAGAAAGAGATGAACTATTTCTTCTCTTTTAGCAGCAGTAGATGAGGGAAAAATACCTTACTTGATGATAAATACTAAAACCCACTAAATCTCACAGGTGATATGACAAGCCCTTGGCATGGAAAATAATAAAGTTCTTTTCAGTTAAAGGAAATTATCTGGCAGTACCTGGTTACCCATGATGCTTTCTAGGGGAGTGTGGAAATTAGTATATGTAACCCCAAAATGAAAAACAAAGTGGTAACTAGTGGTACTATATCAGCACATGACGTGATGTGGACTTTCTAGAGGATGAGCTGACAGGTATGAAGTATATAATTCACCTCAGATTAAAAGAAAAAGAAAATCAAGCAGAAGAGCAGACCAGAACATGGCATTGCCTTGAAAACTCACAGTGTATTGTGAAAGTGAACTGCACACAACAGAGAAGGGCAGATTATGTTGGAATACAGCAGCAGCAAGCACCTGGAAAAGGCAGCCCACTGACCCAGGTAGGTGACCACACCTATAGGTGGTGGGATGACCTTATTTACCTTTCCTCCTCCAGCTGTTTCATTTTGTTAAGCTGAGTGTCCAGAGGGGTTCTTTCTCAGCTTCAGGGTGTGCAGGGAGAGACCTCTCCATGTGATTCACTCCCTCTGGCTTCACTTACAGCTGATGGAGAGAAGCAGTCTACTTAGGGCTTAAATAACATGCGCTAAAAATTCCTGCTTCTCTCCAGCAGCCATAACGCAGTATGGATGATGAGCTCAGATGTAGAAGCCTGTACTGAAGGCATCTATAAGGGACCAGATGAAGCTTACACTCAGCCTGCAGTATCAGAGTAACAAGTCCCTGATTACATTAGGCAAAGCAGGGACTCAGACTGTCTCCTACCTCCTTCATTACTGCCGTATTCGCTGGGCTTCTGGCTGTCTGGGCTGTTCCCTTGCATTCTGTTTCTGTACCTATCAATAGAGTGACAGTGTTGATGAAAGGCTTTGCTCCAACTAGATCATTCAGTTGATAGGTTCACAGTGAATCCTAGTAAGAGGTCCTGTGCTTGCAATTTTGTTCTGATTTGTCACTCATTGATCAACGTGAAGGAAGATCTAGCAAACGGGTATCCTAAGACACACACATATATGAACATAAAATATAAAATTATCCATTGCTTTCCGATCAAGTATTGCCAAGACTGTCCTGTAGTTCTGCAAAATGAGTCAGTGACTGATGGTGTATCTTGGTCTACATAGAGAAAACTCTACTTACCTTGGTGATTTCTAATCTAGCAACCAAGTCAAAGACTTTTTCCAAATTTACAAGAAATAACAGAATAAGAGAATTAGAAAATACAGCATGAAAAGCTTGTTTACACATAAGCAGTATTGGCTTGAGCAGCTGCCCTTTTCTATGAGTACTGAAAGACACATCAGTGTTTAATGTTGTCAGAGGAGTTATATTTAGGATACTCCCTCATGCTTTGGAATGCGCGTTTAGTTCTCATTAGTCTTCAGCAGCATGCCTGGTTACAAAGATTAGTGTTTGCAAGTTTGGTGTGAACACTGGGAAAATAGCCTTTCTTCTGATGTATTAGGCACTCTAGTTCCAGTACACCAACAGAATCCTGTGTCTGAACATCAGAGGGTAGCTCAGCCTGTGTATTTTCACATGTCCCTATCTCTACCTTTGTGCTGAATTATACCTACTCTTCCCACCTATATGAAGAGATGGGGAGGTAGGAAAAGACCAATAATGAGATAATATAAGGTAGAGACCAAAACCCAAAGTAAAAAAAACCCCAAAAAACAACTACCCACAGAAAAACCCCCAAACCCCAAACCAAACAGAAGACTGTAAAGCCTAGAAAAAGAGTTTAAGACACCTGGAATATTGTGTGAGGCAATACTCACAAACTACAGGAGCCTGGCAGACAGTTTTCAGCATGGAAAACCATATTCATATATCTTCATTATTTATTGTAATTTCTTTGTTTCCTGGAGAATTGTTTTTCTGTTGAGGAGTGTAAGTGTATGGTCAGCTTGAGTTCAGATGAAAACTTTGGTATTAACATTGATAGGTATTTTTTGGAAAGAATAAAAGATGGAGAGATCTGTGACTTAGCTCCAAAAGGGAAGCAAGTGAAGAAAATCACTTCTCCTCCAAGACCAATGATTAAGGAACAAATACATAACAAAATTTAAGAAGTGCTGTATGTGAGATTATTATAGAGGTTCTGAGCATGACTGCAGAATGAGACAGTAAACAATGATAAGGCAAGAACCAGTTAAAAATGCAGTGAGATTGAAGATGAGGTTAACATAAATAATAAGAAAGTATTCAAGCATGTAAGGAACAAGGGGTCAGTGAAGGAGATGTGGTGAACATGATTTATTGACAGCATAGGTAGACATAGACAGAAACATTAATGAATGCACCTCTTCAGTATGCCAACGTAAGAAGATGGGAAACTGATACAGAAAATAATTTTCTGGGATTGTGGTGCTGACAGCTGAGAAGTAAGAAAACCAAATAGTACAGAAAGTGGGAAATATCCCACCAGCTTGCTCCATGTCAGAACACATTTTTGAAAGAGCACCTGACTTATAATTAGGACTGAAGCAAGACATGCCTTTCCTGTAAAGGTAAGTAATGCACATTTGGCAATTTACCATACAAATTGTTTTGGTGGAGGCAAGAAATGGAAAAGATGGTCACATAGGGATAAAGTAGTGACAAAGAGGATACACACCTTTGTAGGCTAAACTCGATGAGCATGGTGCCTAAGCGTACTCAACCCCAGTAATAACCTCACCAGGAAGTAAAACCAAAATAAAGAAAAAAGCATTCTTATGTGGACCAACAAAGCAAGGCAGGAAATAAAGGTCTCTGTTAGAGTACAGTGTACAGAGGGAACAGAGTGACTGAAGTATCCCCTGGCATAGGTTTCCCTGAGAAGGACAAAGGAAGGCTTGAGGAAACAAGTTCAGGCCATAATCAATGAGAGACAAGGCAAAATGTTTGAGAGCATCAAAAGCATAATGCTTTCACCTTCTGATTCAAAAGCAAAGGTCACATCAAAATTACAATCTCATTTACGAGACTGAAGCTTTGACTTTTTTTGCTAAATTTGTTCTTTTTGTTATTGGCTCATCCCACCCATTTTTGTTATTCACACAGAGGCTATTTCCTGACTGACTTGCTGACTGCCTGTTTTCTGGGGGCAAAGGCTGTCTCCTTTGTCACTCAGCCCTGCAGTGTCACATGGGCCCTGATCCATAACTGAAACTTTTAGATCCAACCATCACCTAAGTATTAATTGCAAAAGAAGCAGCTAAGCCTGAGCATCTGCTCTTGATCTGCATGACTGCAATGTAGGCAGAAGGCTTCAGAAAGACAGTCCCTATCAGACAGGAGGTGTGTAGTGTAGTTGTGGGGTGAGAGATGGGAGAGTGTGGGGGTGATGATGGTGGGGAAGGCAGCCGGGCACACCAGGAAATAGCCCTCGACTGGCCTTGCTGGCACCGGTCCAGCATCCATTTGCTGAAAGATTTGGGGCGAGAGGTGTTTTAAGAAATAATCTGAAGTCCAAGGGTTCTTCTTATGCAAACCCTCAGCAGCTGGCAGCACGGAGGAAATGACTAACGTTGTGTTTGTTGTTTCCACGCGGCACTTGTGTGTGCTGAGCCTGTGGGAGGGGGAGAGGGGGATTTTGTCAAACCGTGTCTGTAAACAGACCCTGCTGATTGCTTTCCTTTCACTGCTAGCAGCTTGGAGGGGAAAAAGGGCTCGCCCTGGTCAGCGTCACTTCACATGGGGAGAAGGGTGCATTTTCCCAGGGAAATGACCAAGGCAGTAACTGGAGGGAGGAATCTAGAGTAAGGTGCATGATGACTAGTGCTACAAGCTCTCACCACCTTTCTTGCAGAGTTAATAAAGAGGTTCAAAATCCTTTGGATTGAGAACCATGCCTCACCTGCTGCATCACCACCAGTCACACATGGGGAATACATACCTTATTCAATCTGGGAGTCCTGAAATTACGCCATGTTAAAACTCTCCATCACTTCTTAGCCTTGAGTTCCTCCTTAGAACTGGAGCAGTCAATGTCAATTTTGACATTTTACCTCCAAGGTGTCTATGTAGTAGGTTCCCACCTCTAATCCTACAGAGAGAGGAGACAAAGAAATGAGTGAGGTGGGGGGAGACTCCTCTCTTGCTTCCTGTGCAGCAGTACTGTCGTCAAGAGAGGCACATGGACACTTTCCATTGACTTCCAAGGGCTTGCAACACGGCCCAGAAGACAACTTGTAGGTGCACATTTCTAAGGTGAGTACAAAGAAATACTGCCAGGTCGCCTGAGAACTGCATCAAATGCAATGATAAGAAGAAATGAACACTGGAGGTGGGGGGTTGTGTTTTTGGGTGGGTTTTTTTTTTTAGTTTGGCTTTTGGTGCTTTTTGTTTGTTTGTTTAGGGTTTTTTTGGGCTTCTTTGGTTTTTGTGTGCTTTTTGTTGTTGTGGTGGTGGTGGTTTTGTTTGTTTGTTTGTTTGCTTTGTTTTGGTTTTGTTGACTTTTTTTTTTTTAAAGCCAGTTTTATCCCATACAAGGAACAACTGAACACAAGGGAAGAGGAAATTCTGATGAATACATCACAGTCCCTATGGCAACATATTGGTTTTACTAAGTCAGCCCTTGCTGCAAGCTGATGTCCACTCAAGCAGAGTCCTTATGAACAAACATAGAGAAGTTGGAATGCACTCAGACAAGCAGAGGTCAAATGTTCCTGTTGATGGGAATATATTCTCCTCAATGCTTGGGGCATTTGGGGCAGTTGTTTGCTGTTGTTGCTGCAAATCTGACAAAAGTTCAAAAACTGAAAGTTGACAGTTTCTGTCCCAGAAACCTGGTCTTGAATGAGGCACCAAACCAAAGCACATCGAACTTTTGGGTTTTGCCTTTTCTGTTGTTCCTATATAATTATTTTTAAATAAATACCTTTTTGTTGTTATTTTTAACCCTAAGTGCTTTGAGGCCATAAACCCCACTGGTTCAACTGATCTGTAAAACCTTTATTTCAAGTCATTTAAGAACATGCCAAAGAAGAGTGCTATCCTACTTGCTTTCGGGGAAGGCATGGAAGGAAAATGTGTTTAGCAAGAACTGGTGGATCATTAAGTGGTTTTATCTGCACTCGACATCTCTCTGTAAATAAGTCAAGGTTTGTTGCAACCTTGTGCAAGTGCTGACAAAATTTAAAGCCTTAAACAGTGAACTGCTTTGAAGAAAGCTTATCTTTCTAATGGAAACAAATTGTCCCTATTATTTATATTTGTGGTAAAGATTGATTAAAACATAGTGGAGTGGCTTTAGTTTCTCTGCTTAAATATGTTGATTATTTAACATCAAACTTAAGCCTTGGATTGTGGCATATTGATAGAATATGAACCATACACCAGAATAAAAGAAAATAAACTCATTCTTTATGTACCAAGAGTAATGTTTTAGAACACAGATGTGAGCTCAAAATTATCCATTAAGGAAAGTAATGTAGCACCAAGAGTAGCTTGGAGGAATACTTATAGAAGTCGATGGGATAATCTTAGTTGTGCTCCTTGATCATACCCTTGTTGAATTAGATGTATCTGACACATGTGCCACTGCTCTGGAATAAAGTATACTGTCATCATGGAGAAATAAATACAGCAGAGGCTTCTTACTACCACCACGGGATTTCACAGGTTTTTTGATAATCAGGATAGCAACTGGAAAAAGAAACGGTTTTGCTTGCTTTGAATTATTTAAGCTTTTGAATAGTTTTTCTTAACTTTTTTTTTTTTTTTCCCCCTGCATTTCTCAGTCAGGAAAGGTTAGTCCTGATAATTGCAGCTTTCAGTTACAGATCTGGTTTCTAATTTTGACTCTCCCAGAAATGTGCAATTTGTGATATTAGGATTTCCACTTCTTCAACAGAGTAGAAATGGCCTCCTTTTTCTTTTTTCTTTAAAAATAGAAACAACACAATTGGATTATGTTTATATAGTTATAGTTAACTGAAAAACCTTTTCTCACTGTATATGTATATATATATATACACACACACATGTATCTCCTTTTAGGTTTGAGGTGTTCAGAACTGACATCAATGCTTCAGTTTAAGATCTGCCTCTGCAGTTTTAGGAAGGCTATTGCAGTGCAAAGGATCTATATGAAAGTAAACATATTTGAGTTCATTCTGAGTAATACTTAAACATTAAACTAGCTTTCTCCCAATATTTGAAACTTGCAATAAGTTTCAAAGCCCTTAATGGTAGAAGGAGGGCCACTGGATTATCTGATGTGCTTCGTAGTGCATCCGTAAGTTGCAACCCTAGCTTGTGGTTTGGGTAAGAACTAAGGGGGCTCAAGCATTGCCTTGTAGAACCTCTTTTTCTGACACAAGGTTATTGCTCTCTGAAAACCTCATTGCAATGTTTTTACTATGCACAGCCCATCCTGCTCAAGCCATACCAGTGGCAACGCACAAGATCCAGGCTCTTCCCCACAGGAGAGCCGAGGAGCCAGGAGGTTCAGCAAGCATGGTGGGTGCTGCAGAGCTGCTGGCACTGGGAGCCCCAGCACAGCTAGAGGGGATGGGCAGCCTTTCCAATTTTGTTTGCAGCTGTCAGCATCCCAGGGAGCCTATTGAATCTGGAAACACAAGATATCAGATGTCAAGAACTGCATTTGTTTTGCAGTAGATTTTGGAAAAAAAAGAAAAATTCAATTTCAAAACTGAGACAAGAAAAGATGTTGATACAGCCAAAAAAAATCTCACAAGTGTCTCTTCCTTCCACCCGCAGTACTGTAAGCTAACACCTTTGAAATGCCACATTCCCTGGGTAGGGCAACTTCATCTCCTGTCTCCCATGTACGTACAGTTCCTTAGCCTTTGTCCTGTTGTCCATCTCTGGGAAAGACTCTTGAAGGTGAGGTATATTTTGTGCTGTACAGCAATAGCTTTGCCATGTAGGGACCCACACATCCAAAAATAAGTGTTTTGGTACTTGTTTTATCCCTGGACTAGAGTATCTAGGGAGCTTATAATCTTGCTATATTTGTTCCTTTGACAAACACCAACACACCTGGAAAGCAAGAAATTGTATCCTCTCACTGGGTGGAGAATGAAAGCAGAGAGGGAGTGAGGGACAGACACTTTGAGCATGTAGCTCAAAAGCTTCTCTGCCCAGCAGCGGCTGGGCCCCCAGTCATGAAGGAAAGTAGAGCAGGGAGCTGGTACCCATCTCTGAAATTGCATAACCCCAGGCATGGGAGTATTTTGCCTTCCTTTTAACTTTGCTTCCAGACTGACACAGGAGAACAGAGAGAGCATTGTTATTAGATGCAACATGAAGTAACAAACAAAAGCGTATCTCTCAAAATGTTGAAAAATAAGTTTGGTCAGAAGTACTTTGTTGACCTTACTGAAATAACTCCTTCTCTGACCCAGATACAGCATGTGTAATCCACTTTGTAATGTCACTACAATGCTCATCAAGATTTCTACCTTGATATGACATCTGTAGATCAGGCATTCATTGTTCTGATCAGCAGCGTTCTCGTGGTTGTGTTGCTACCTGGGCAGCTGCTGACACCAAAGAGACTTTGGCTGTATAAGATCATTTGAAATTTGCAGCAGCAGAGCATTTAGGATTTGCAGACAAAACCATTAAAGTATGGGCAGGATAGTTTTCTTTCCCTCTAAATATGAAGGAAGAGGACACAGGGATGACACTTTATTTAATTTGGATTAAAAGAATGCTGTGAGGTTTCATTTTTTTGGAAAGGTGAGTTTTGATGTTACCTTAAACTGGTAAAAAAAATATATGAAAGTTCTGGCTGAAACTGTTTCCTCTGGAGTTTATTTCTAAAATCAAAACGCCTCTCTGATTTGAAGTTCTGAAACCCACTGCTGTGAATAAAAATGTGCAGCCATTTCATTTATTCATTTTGGAAGAATGAAAGCAGCAATGAGTAAAACTGCAGTGGGGTGAGGAAAACCTGCTGATCAGAATGAAGGTTACTTATATTACAATAAACATGTGTTGGTCTTGGCTAATATTGGTTTAAGTCACAGTCTCATTTGAACTCAAAGTGCCTTTTGCTTTGGCTGCTCAAAGGACACAATTGTCATCAAGGAAGTAAAATCTCTTCTGTTCCCCCAGCTGGAAGAAAAGAGATTGGAGGTGGCAGTGGAAGGGACAGGGCACAAGAAAGAAAAGGAAAGGAAGGCAGACGCTCACACATAACTTCTTACAATGGCTCCAGCATGCCCTTCCATTGGCAGGAATCCTTTTGATCAAATCCTTGCCCTGGGCTGAAAGCGTTTTAATGAGCATACAGACACCGTCTTTTTTTTCTGGGTCTATTTTGTGTTCTTAAGGATAACTAAGTAAAGTGTGCACTTAAATGATGATGTCTGTACTCCTTAAATGTGCTCTAGAGGAAACGCATACTGCTTGAATGTGGAGGCTGAGCAGCGCCAGCCTGAAGGACAGAAGCAAAATAGCAGAGGAGGAAACTAGTTTTCTTTAACATTTTGTTCCTTGGGGAGGAGAAGTATACAACCTCCAGAGAGATGGGGATTTTAGGGTCGGGTGGTGTTTTGTGGAGACCCACATGTCATACTAAACATCCTCGGTATTGGTTTCTTTGAGATTCCCATCAAAGCTACTGTAGTTCACCCAGCTCCTTCCACATGCACCCAGGGGACTTGTGCGGTGTCCTGCCAGGTGATAGTGCCCAGATACTATGGGAGGATTTCCTGCACAGCTCCTCGTGGGATTTTACTCCTTGAACTCGGTCCTAGACCTATGCTGTTAATTTCCCTTCTGTGAAGGACTTACTTGATTTGGTCTGCAGTGGTGATCCATCAGTTACTGCTCTCCCCATCATGTTGAGGAGCACATGGATGAACTCTTTTTGGCATCAGGCTGTGTATAGTGGATTTGTGGAGCTGAAGAAAACTCCACTTGCCTGGGCTGCCAACATGGCTCTTCCCATGAGCTCTAAAACACATTAAACATAGAATTAAAAACAAAAATTACAAAAAGATTGTGCTTGACAAAAGGCAAATGCAATTTAATTTGACACGTCTCATTATTTTGAGGCATTTGTGGGAAAAGGCAAACTTTGTTGGCATGTCACAGCATTCTAACAGCAACTGCAAAGCAATACAGAGGCCTGTTCACCTCGGAATAAACACTTCGTACTAACTTTCAATTTACCTATTAGGTTTCAAAGATGAGGGTGCAAGAGGGTGGGAGACAAGACCTTCATTCAGAAGAAGCAGAGTCTTCCCCAAACAGGATGGCGAGAGTTGAAAGGAAGTTTTGCCTTCACAGCAGCTGGCAAAATCAAAACCTTTTTCAAGTTTTTTCAATGTGAATCGCAGGAGGTGCGATGACTGGGATTTGCATCCGAACAGGAATCCTGCAGATTTCTTCAAATCCTGGCGACAAAGGTATGACATTTAAGATTTGAGACCCTTGTTCCACATGTGTGAATTGCCAAAACAAAGCTTTCAAAAAGGAAACTGATATTTATGACTGATGCAGTTGGTAAACAAGAAAGTGCCAACATAGAAGCGCTGTCTGGTTTAGCTCGGGGTACCAAATGCTGCCCAGGTAGAGCTGCTGCCCAGAACTGATTTCCCCAACGGTGTTAGCAAGGCTCTTTCAATAAGGGAAGTGTTATCACTGCATGACTTTGGTGTGGCTAACAGGTATATGTGAACTAGTTGTATACTTTTAAGGTGTGGTACTGGATAAACAGTGGAAATTTATGTCATAGGAAATAATTTTGACGAGTCCATAGTTAGGTATTTTGCCTCCAATAATGGTACAACAGCAGTAGAAACAAGGTAAGCCCCCAAATATGGATACCAAGCAAAAAAAATTCCCTCATTTATAATATTTGTAACTGCTGGTGTTAATTCAGCTCGTGTCATCATTATTCCCATTGCTGCCTTTTTAGCCATCTCCTTAGTTATTTTTGTCGATAACATCCTCTGACAATGACTGTTTCACAAGTTAAACATATGATATATAAACCATTTCTGCTTCTGGTTTTAATTTCACTGCATTAGTTTATTCAGGAGTCTCAAATTTATCCCATGCAGAATATTCATTAATCCACTCACTTCTGCTCTTCATGTGAACTAACCTGCAGTACAGAAGGAAGAAGGACCACGGATCAAATAACTTTTGTTTCCTTTCTTGGCAATGATTCCTTCTGCTGCATCTTTTTCAGAGAGGTAACCAGGTCTATGATACAAGCTAAGAGAAACCCCTTTTTTTGTTTTGCTGTTTTCTTGTTTTTTTCTTTACTGATACAATATGTTTGGAGTTATTCTCTTTCCCTTAACACACCTTTACAGTTCAAAATATGTTCCACCTGGTAAGATTAAATTTTAAAATTTTCATCGGTTTAAAGATTTATTAATTTTTCAGTTAGTTTTAACCTTCTAAATTTGGGGTGATTTTCTTTATCCAAAAATAATTCTAGCAACTGACATCCTACATGTGCACACACATACATGCATATATATTTATAGATCTACATATCTATACATTTGTGTATATATATGCTTGTGTATGCATATGTTTGTGTATATACACTCTCACATATTAACTGGCTCTGCTTATTTCAGCCAGCTTTTCAAAGAACCTTCCCTTCATGCCTCCTGACTACAATCCATATTGGCACAGGGCAATTTAGAAAGTAATTAATTCATTAACTAATCTCAAGGATCCCTGAAGAAAATACCAAAACTGACAGAAACAAAAACTTTGGGGGCTTCATCTGTTAGAATGAACATGTAGAGAATTCAGATAGTACGCAAGTAACTCAGAAAATGTTTATGTGGAAAATTGTCCATGCATTTTATTACTTGTTCACAAAAAATCTCAGTGCACAACTTAGCTAAATTACCGGCAAAGTTAAATTAGGCATGCACACTTAGAATTAAAAAAACCCCTTCTGCCTGCCACACAGAAGCTGTGGGTTCACAGAGAATGGGAACACAGAAATACCTGCTCTTCAGTCTGTCAGAAGATGGTCTGCCTGGGTAGCCACAAAACAAATTCTTAGTAGAAAAAATGGACTTAAACAAGGATGTTAAAAAATTAGAACAGTATGCACTTCTGCTATAATATTTTTGTATGAATCACACCAAAGCACCAGCATAATTCAGTAGTCACTACTGATAATGTTGCAGTGTCCCATTTGTATGTGTCAGCATTTTGGAAACATCCTACAACTGAGTATTTGGAATATTTAAGTGTTTAAAAGTAGTGGCCCATGTGAATTTTTTTTGTTTCCTGACATTTGTTGTTCTCTAAGGCAGGATTTTATATATATATATATGTATACACACATATATGTACACACACAAACATGCATCCCCATATATGTGTATATATATATATATGTGCCAGCCTCTTTCACATAGAAATCATCAAAATTGTGTATTTACAAACTAATTGAACTAATCAGATTGCTGGGGTACATCCATAGCCCGAATAGAGCTCAGCTGTGCCAGGACACATAGAGGGAAAACTCTGCCTTCGAAGGGCAAAAGGTCCAGCACACCAGGGATTGGGATGCTGCAGAGAGTGTGAGACCAGGCTTGTGGTACAGTACTAGGCAAGCTTCTCAGGAACAATCTGTGACACTCTTTGGAAGTTACTGCCATTTTTTGTGAGATTGAGATGGAATCACATGATGGTTTCATTTAAGGCAGAGCTTTGTGACAAGTATGTGTGTGGATTTCAATGCTCTCATGTGAATAAATGATATTTAAAGTGCTCAGGGGCAGAGAGAGGGGAAAATGGGTTTATATTTGTGTTTTCCTTTCTTGAAGCAGCTTGCTGCCAGCCAGGCTTGCATAGGTATTTGGGTACTGGAAGTGTCTCATAGACCTTCCAGACCTTTTTTGCAACAATAACTATGTATGGTCATGACAGAGGCTGCAGAAGCTAACAGAGGATTTTGAAAGATCTAGCAAAGGAGCTCTCTGAACCATTAATGATGATTTTCAACAATCTTGGTGCCCTGGGGAGGATCCAGAAGGCTAGAAGAAAGCTTATATAGAGCCAACATTTATAAAGGTTAAACGGGATGACTTGAGTAATTATAGGCCTGTCAACCTGACATTGATCCCAGGCAAAATACTGGAACAGCTGATATGAGACTTGATTAATAAGGAATTAAAGGAAGGTAATATAATTAATGCCTTTCAACATGGGTTTATGGAAAATAGATCTTGTCAAACTGGCTTGATATCATTTTTATGAGATTACAAGCTTGGTTGAGAAAGGTAATGGCACTGATGTAATGTACTTAGATATCTGTAAGGCATTTGACTTGGTACCACCTGACATTTTGGTTAATAAAGGAGAATGCTACAAAATCATTGTAGCAAACATCAAATGGATTAAAAAGTAGCTAATTGGTACATCTCAATATGTAACTGTAGATGGGGAAAATTCATTGAGCATGTATGTCACCACTGGAATCCTGCAGAGAATGGTTTCTGGATCCAAAGCTGTTTAGCATTTCTAACCATGTTTTGAAAAGAAAAAAAAAAAAAAAAAGAAAAAAAAGCAGTCACTATAGATTATATAGGTTATACCTACAGACAACACAAACGTTAGGAGGGTAGACAACACTAAAATGAATGTGTTGCTGGTAAGGAACAAGACAGATGTTTTGGAAAAAATCTGATTTTTTCTGTCTAGAAACAGCAAAAGGCAACTTTACAGGACCTTTCCTATAGTGGGTGTGACTTTTAAAAAGACTTAGAACTCATTACAGGTGGATAATCACAACTTCCAGTGCAGTGTGATACCTAAAAGGGGTCATAAATTCATGTGCAGCAGGGAATATCAGGTCTGAGCAGGGTGGGTTTATATTACTACTAATATTGGCATCAACATCACCCCTTTGGGAGGATGGGGTCCCATTCTGAATCCCAGATCAAGAGTAATGTTGATAAGCTGAGGAGCTCAGAGAAGACCCCCAAGAGCATGCAAGGAACTGGAAGAGGTAATTTATCATTGAGAGCTCAATGAATTCAATGTTTCCTCCAGAAAACAGAGGACTAATGAGGTGACCTGATCCCAAAATTATTGGATTAGTTTTCCCCAAATTTCTGCCTGTGAAAGACAGGACTAGGGTTTAGACTCACTGCTTTGTACCCCTTATTCAGTCAGCACAGAAATCAGATATCTCCAGTGGGCAACTAACCCTGTACAGAGATAGCTGCAATGAAATGCCTTCAGGTAGTGCCCGTTTCTCTCAATTGGTTACAGAAGAATCCCCAAACACTGGGTGAGACAAGATGCTTCTTTTTTGCGTGATTAAAGTTAAGTGAGATAATCCCACACTAACTGCCTCCATGGGGAGTGTAATTTTTAAAATGAAGCCTCTTCAGTCTGTTAAACAGCAGGCTCTGAAGGCTGAAAGTTTTATAGGGACAAATTCAGATTGAAAATTAGGTGCACATTTTTCTCAGAGAGTGCAATTAACCTTTGGAACAAATTGCCAGGGGTTGTGGCACTTTCTACACCAGTGGAAATTTTAAAATTAAGGTGGAATGTTTTTCTGAAAGATTTGCTCTACTTAAAATGCAGTGATTTGGGGAAGTTAAGTGGCCTGCGTTGTACAAGAGGTCAGAGAAGGTCATTGCTTTTGTCCTTTCTGGACTAATGATATGTGTTTCTACATCTTGTGATGCTAGAACACCTTTAAAAAAATCTTTCCTTAAGTCTTTCTCCATTCCTAAATTTCTTTCTTGCTAACAATAATTAGAATTCCCTTTCTCGGAGAACAAAGACGTTAAGGACTTTTGGGTGTGTAAATATCCTGGAAACTAAAGACTTCTAAGAATTTGGGGTATGCTGAAGAAACACAGATGATTAGATAGAGCTTGGGGAACATTCACTGCCCAAGTGTTAATTGTGTGTTAGTCTTGTTGAAGGCAGGTGCTGACTGGTTACCAAACCCATTGCGAGCTTCCACGTAATTAGGGCACGAGTTTCTTGAAAAAGACACAGGGTGTTTTCAAAAGTATCCCACAAAATGCCTCACGATTTCCTTTCTGCAATAGACACTGGAGCAAGGCCAGATCCACCCTGCTCTTGGCCTCCACACCCTGGTGGTTCATGGTTCAGGCTAGCAAGGTCACACTGCTGATGTGGGGTTAAGTGAACAGGAAAGCCATTAAAATTTACGTGATTTTGGCAAGGTGCTGTATTTTCCCTGTCTCAATTCTATGATTGCCTGGATTACAGAAAGAAAAAAAAAAAGAAAAAAAAAAAAGGGAGAAAAAAGACCAAACAGGGAAGGATAAGAGCAATTTGGAGAAAGTTGTCTTCAGTCCGACTTTGACTTGACCATCTAGATTTAAGTCTAAATTCCAATTACCAAGGGGTGATGGACTGATGGAGATAGTACACTTCAGAAGCATTCAAAGAATGGAAAGGATTGAGCAATGTCTAGAGCTGGTCACAGAGTTTCCACATACATTGGTTTGGATGATCAATTGTTTTTTATGCTTCATGAAAATTATCTACTGTGGAATTTTTCAAGTTTTCTCTTTAAATATGTGTGAACATACAAGAGAAAAGTTTTTAGTTTTAGTCTGATAATTGTCAAGAGCCCATATTTTAAAAGCCATCACGTATTTCAGAGACCTCAATTTCTTATTTTTTAATGTGGGCCAGGTTTCAGCCTATGTTTCCCAAGATGCACTGTAAGATGAGATCAGAACATCCATTCTAGATCATATATATGTAACATGTTCTTATAAATAAAATGTGTTCTGCAGTTTCTCAGAGGGACTGGAGCATCATGGAACCACAGAGCTAGCAGAATGTCAGACTGACTAGGAGACACATGAGCTACAAGCCCAGGAACTACCACGACATTTTAAAATAAAAACTCATAACATTTGGATGAACATTTGGGAAAAAAAAAATTAAAATATGAACACTGAGGAAAAAGGAGTATTCTAGAAAGCTACAGTAACATTCAAGCACATAAGTAAGGAAGAGCATATGAAAAATATATAGGGAGGATAAACTGAGAGCAAACTGAGCAAATGATATTATGTCATGCGATTCCTAGAGCAAATTATTTGATACCAAAACAATTTTAACTAGTGTGTGCCTTATATCCATGGATCCTCAAAAATATCCCCCGATGCGAGGACAGGATTTTGTTGCTAAAAATTTTGATGTCCATCCTTCAACAAACTTTTGAGATGTAGGTCTCGGGATGATGGGTCAGGGAATGTTCATATGACTGCCTACAGGTTCCATTCCCACCTGCAGCACAGGAACCTACAGGCCACACCACCGTTGTCATGAGGCTCCTGGTGCTCCCATGGAAATAGAAACCAGCAGGCACCTGACAAAGCTGTGGGCTTCACCACTCTGCAAAATGGAGTCACTGGCATCGAGGTGGCCCAGCACCTTCTGCCTCCCATTTTTACACGCTTTGGCAATTCTTTTAAAAAACTTCAAACATGTGTTGGGAAGGAGGGGAGATTTTGAAAGTTCTTGGGCTTTATGGTCAAATCTGCTCCAGGCACCTTTGGAATGACATCGCTAGCGCATGTGCTGGGCTTTGTTTTCCTTAACATTTGAGCTGGGGACACTTAGACCCTTGGCTGGAAATTCTGAATACTTCGAGGAGTAAGAAATTTCTAGTCAGCCCAGGTGGATGCACCAGAGTGGCTGAGCATCTTCTGGAAAGAAGATCAGCAGTGGTTCACTGGGGGTTTCTCCACCTGAAATGCACCTTGGTGACTGTAGCTTATCCTGCCTGTGTAGAGGCTTGTGCCTGCCCCTGTCACTCAGCAAACAGTTGGACAAATACTACCTGGTACATTCAAAACAAACCCAACCCAAGAGTCATACCCAGGCCTTGCTTCCCAACTTTCGCTTTCCATGAAGATTTTCTGCCTGAATACATATAAAAGGAAGTAAATGGGAATTCAAATTCTGTTACAACTCATTATAGTTTTTTTCTGCTTCAGTAACCTTATTGATTACAGAAAAGACTGATTGAACGTATGCTTCATATTTTTTCCCCCAACACTTTCAATAAATCTCCTTTATGTGGCACAAAAAATAAATAAATAAGTAAAGTGTGTCTTCCTGACAGCTGGCTGTAGAGTAAACTTAGAGCACCTGCTTTCTTCCCTTTTGTTCATTTTTTACTGCTAAATGAATAACACTTAACACTAAATAAAGAAGGAGGGTGACCATGACTACTGAAAAAGATTCAAAGGCAGCCTGTGCGTTGCTTGTAAAGAACCGATTGCAAACATGTAGTGTATGGCAGATAACAATATTCCTGCACAATAATCTAGCAGTAATTCACATTGTGGTTTAAGTGCCAGATCCTCATGAAGCCACTGAATAATCTAAGGCAACTCTACTCTGTCAGGTGCCATGCATTTCTTTGGCAAATTTAACTGATAACGCATTTAAAGGTGCTGCTAGGACAGCCAGTGTCCTTGAAAGCTGGCAGGAGGGGACACAAGCAACTTTACCTTATTTTGGCCTCAACTGTAGGAGGGTTTGGGGAAAAAAACCCCGAACCTCCTTGAGGTCTTGATTATTTTGTTTGTAAATAACCATCTGCTTCTTTCTGATCAAGAGCCAGCATAGTAAGGTATGACCCCAGGGAAAGCTGTGATTGATACTCCGCCACCTCCGTTACCAGGGGTGCCACACAAAAGATAGCGTTGGGCTCACCAGTGGCCCATGATGAAAAAGAATACACTTTCTTTAAAAATGTAAATGATCTGATATTATAAAGGGATGCAGGTGGCATAGGGGAAAAGCCCAGCCATCAAACACCTCATTTCTGTCATACCTAGCTACCCTCCCCTCTCTCACTCGTTTGTCAGTCCAGCTGCTGATCTTCGCTCTAGAGAGAGAGGCTGCACTGCTGTTGCCGGGCCAGGCAGGCACGGCATCTCTCCCGTCTGCCCGGAGTCACATCTTTGTCACTGGCTCTACACTGGCTCTGAGTGTGACCTTGGGCAAGTCCCCTAAGCTCTCTGTGCGTCAGTTTATCTACTGGTGAACTAGATATAATACTTTTACTGGGGATTATGGCAATTAAATGCTGTTTGCGAAGCACGCCGAGAGCCTCCATGCTCCAGAAATGAATATTCTGGCTCTGAGTTTGCTGTGCTGATCTAACACAGCATACCAGTGAGAGCTGCTACTAAGTTCCTGTGCTGTCTTCCTTGTTTCCAAAGACTTTGAGGACCTGTCCTGGGGAGTAGGAGTGCTTAAGGGATGGAGAGGTTTTTTACTGAACAAAATGGCTTGGGTTTCTGTTGTTCTGTGACTTGTGGCAGTCCCTGTCTGTTCTGTGTTTGAAAAAAAAAAATAAAATTAACTGCTGAGAAATGTTCTGTCTATTCAACATTTGAAAAATCAGCTGCTGAGAATTGTTTCTGGCTATTCAGTGTTTGCATCTTTCCCTGCAACCCAGTGTTTGCACTGGTAAAGAGCTAGTTTTACTGAGCAGAAGCTGGTGGATGAAACTGTTTAATGAATTTGAGAGGGGAAAAAAAAGTGAGGGGGGGAAATAGGTTATAAAACCGTCTGGTGAATTTTTTCACTTAGGTATTTCAGCCTAATATGCTTTTAGTGGAAAGGTTCCAAAATGTACAACCAGGAAAAAAAAAAGGGGGGGGGGGGAAATTCCCAGGCAAAATAACTAGAGGTAAATTCAGTGTTTTTCCACTCCAGTGACCACAACCTTTGCTTTTATTCTGGTGCAAACAGCTGCAGGTGCCTCAAGTCAGCCAGTTCTATCTATCTGCAATGTCATCCATGTTTACTTGCAGCACTGGACTTTCGATTCTGTCAGGGTGCCAATCCAACGGGCCGCCAGGCACTGCAGCTGACAGTCAAATCTGTAATACTGAATCCTTCTTCTGGAAAAAAGGGCTAAAGAGGTTAATACACTCAAGTAAGGATAAACACACCAGCTGTTATAGTTTCTAATATTTAATGTCATTATCAAATAAAATAACTCCTAAGAAACAAAAAAAATATGTAGCCTCCAAATCATTCTTCTTTGTTAGTATTAATAAATTATCCAAAAAGCCTACACTATAAAATAATAATAGAGAGCATACAATTAAAGTCATATTTGCTCTTCTGCTCTACTGATGTTGCTCTGTGCCGATACCATTACCTTTTTGTGTTTCATCAATACTGATGCCATGCACTGCACAGTATCTATGGTATAATCAGGAATGGATTATTGGAATATAGAGAACTATAAATTAACTTTTTTTTAAATTTTATTTCAAGGTGCTTGTTGAAATATTTTCTCTATCTGATTTACTGAACATTATTAACATTATTATTCAAAGATTTAACGACTCTTAGTCTTTCTTTTTCACAAAAATCCATATAGGATCATAAGAATAATGAGTCCTGTAACAACGAGAGTGCTTTTGTGTTTGTTTGTGTGTGAAATTTCAAAGGATCCCGCCTCCCATTACTGACATTAAATACTTTTCAGAGTTGAGAAGTGAATATATGGTTTCCTCCTGGCTTTATAGTTACAGTTTCTACTGCTGTTCATCAGTGTGGAATAAACAAGAGATAACTTGAACGCATCCAGAGAGGTAGAGAAATACACACAAATACACAATGGCAGGGGCTTCACAGCCCGCAAAACAGCCTGCAATGAACTCAGCTTCTAGTTTATGATCTATGTTATAGCAAGACACACTCACTGCCTTGCACTTAAAGGTCTATGACCAATTCCATAAAAATCCTTGAATTCTACAATTTATTAGCCAGCCATTTCAAATTGCATCAGACTGAACTTGACAATGCACTTATGCTTACTTTTTGGTTTTCCAAGATTTGGTAAAAATTTGTTTCTCTGGTTATTGCTTAACTGTGGGCAAAGGCACAGAGTTCGTGGGGACTTAGGGCTATGGCTTTGTCAGCAAAGGCCGTGCCGCTGCTTGACATGGGATCACCAGTCCCACCAGCCACCTTGGGCACAAACAGAGATATTTACCCTTGTTCTGTGACTTATCCAAATCAATCTCAAGTGTGACTAATGTTTTTCTTTTGCTGGTCACACAGGTGCCTTTATTTCCTGCATTGTGCTTTTTACTAATACATGGATTATGGAAAAAAAGAATAGAATTTTTTTTTCTTACTGGTATAGTACCAGGTGTAAGACAGAACTGGAAATACAATTTCAAACACAGAAATACCTTCTTATGAGAAAACGGTCATTTTGAAATTACCCCTTTCCATCCTCCCCTCAAACTGGGAGATATTTAATTTTGTTTTTAAACTCCCCCCTCCCCACCCCCAGTAAATGCTCTCCAGAAAAAACAAAAATCTCTTTAGGGGAAGCAAACTGGAGTTTCTTGGGGCTTGCCAGCTGCCTGGCAAAAAGGGAGAGCGGCAGGAGCCTTGTCGGCAGGCTGCTGCAGGCTGGCCACCCCATGCCTGACTCTCCTCCTCCTCCTCCTCCTCCTCCTCCTCCTCCTCCTTCTCCTCGCCTTCCCCCTAGCCTGGCTGCTGGGGAGGCAGCTGGGCTGCAGGGCCGGCAGAGCGCCAGGGCACTCAACCTCCCCTCCTCCCTCTTCCAGACCTGCTGCATCTCCCCAGCTGCCTGCCTGGAAGACTATTGTCAATTTTGCTCTCTCCCTGCAGACGACAACAAAATCGACAGGGGCCTTCCAGCCAAGCAGCCATGTAGCCATCAGAGTCTGCTTTTTCCTAATAGAAGATCAGAAATTTCTGGCAAAATTGAAATTTTCCCAGAAAAGAAATCCCGATTTTATAAAAGGCGTATTTTTCCCCCCAAAAGTCATTCCAACAGAACATTCCCAGCTGCTATAGTTTGAGAGACCTTTGAATTAAAGTCTGTAGAAAAAACTGCTTGTGTGCGTGGTTGTGAAATAAAGGCGGGTGAACAGCGTCAAATACAAATAGGAACTGCCTGGGAACCGATGTGCAGGGTCCCATCATCTAAGGATCAGGCCCACGGTATTTACCTGACCTTAAAGGATCTAAAAGGGGTGATATCCTTCCTATAAAGTACTAGAGATGATAATTAAGACTTATGTAGCAAGGTTATGTCTCTTTTGAATAATTTACACAGCTCTGAACTCTCGTGAGAATGATTCCCATCTCTCAATTACTACCAAAATGGTTCAGAAAAGTATTCAAGCTTTTGTGGCCTCATCAGAACAGAAACCTTTTCAGCAGCAGCACATCAGACACTGTGAGAGAGACGGAAAAAAAATGCATTTTCACTTGGGGTAGTACCTACAATGTCACCTTTGTCTCTGTTTTATCTGCCCCCTCTTGGGGCCAATTCTCTCAGTGGTAAATAGTCTGGTGGTCCTACCTGTGCAATCCACATCTATGGATTTTGAAGGGGAGCTGCCCCAGTGCCAGCAATATCAGGGAATGTCATTGCATGACCTGAGCACACCTTTCAAAGGTATGTGAGATGAGAAGCTGCAGACACTCATGACCACTGTCCCATGCAGGTTTCCCTCTGTGCCATGTCCAAGTCTGTGCTGAACACATCACCCTTCCTTCCAGACTCAGGACTGCCAGATTGGACTAGAAAACACTTCCACTTTCGTGGCTTTCCCCTAGCTAGGACATCTCAGTTGGGTCAAATGCCAGATCCTGATTTCCAGTGGAGAAGGGAGATCTGTGTCCGAGGATCCAGGTAGTTAGTGTCTGAGTAGGGCTTTAGAAGCAATTTCAAAAATATTTCCTTGTGATCGACACTACCTTTTTCCCAGCGACCTTGTAGCTGCAGTGAGGAGCAGGTAGCACAGTCTACACTCAGGCAAAACTCCCACTGAAGTCATCCAGAGCTCCAGCTGAACAAGAGCTGTAAGAGGGTCAGATGTAGCTCCATTTGTGCTCCTGAGCTGTGCGAGGCCTCGTGCAGGCTCTTTGCAGCAGGTGAGTTTCTGCCCAATGGGAACAGCTTCTCACAAAACAGCACAGGAGCCTTTTACACACTCTGGAAATGTTTTGCAGGTAAAGCACCATTAAGCAATCAAAGTGCAATACAAAATAAGCTTATCAGATGTTTAAATGGGAATAAAAGTGGTCAAACCCAGAGTGAACCCATGTAGACATGGAGAGGTGAAGCCCCCCTGCCTGGTACCCAGCAGGCAGAGTGCCTTGCCATGGGGCTGCAGGATCGACGCCCCGTGGGGGCTACACACTGCACCTCCTGTGGTATACATCATATTCTGCTGGAGACGCTTGTAATACGGAGGCACAGCAGGGTGAGCTAAAGGATGGAGTGGCAGCTTCCTTTCTGAGTGCGCCAGCCTTCACAGATATAAACTAAAGCCTTTATTTGCATGTAAATATTTGCAATTAATTCTTGATAGTTTTGTTTTTGAATGTTCATTAAAACTTCTCTCCCCTATATTTTATTCATGTAGATCAGTCTTTGGCCAACATCTTTCATAAAGTGCTGAAATTTGCCCTTGAGGCATCAGATGGAGTAGTCAGATTGTCAAATAAGTCTCCTAATTGAAGTTAACACTGGCACAATATTTGTCTTTTGAAAATAAACATTGCCAGCAAAGTTGCAGGTCCACCACTCTGTGTGCTCTGGCAGTGTGGGAGAGCCATGCAGTGTATAGTAGAAGAGAGGGAGTTTAATATGAGAAATAGCTCAGAAATGGATATGTTAGCATATTGTTTCAGTGAAATACCAAACATGCCATTTACGAAAACAAATCCAGCAAAAGCTGCTTTTTCTGTTGAAATCACATGTTAGCAGGTACAAGGAATAAATATTCTCTTTAAGCAGTGTATTTGCATTTTTATATCTTAAAGGGTCAGAAGCAGACATGGGAAATCAATAGTTCTCCTTGCGCTGCATGAAATTAATCAGTAACTTTGGAGACACTCTGTATTTAAGAAAACAAACTGAAAGAACATAACATGGCTTTTAAAGATGTCCTCATGTGACGTTCCCAGTGGGTTTCAGATGATAAAGGACTGGGTATTTTCCAGTGCAGGGCTTACAAGAAAACCAGAACCAGAACACAAGGCAAGGCACCCTATGACAATGCCTCCTCTAAGACAAATAGGCAAGTGCTTGTGCATTCATAAGAAGCCTGATAAAGTGTTGTGCCAATTAACTGTTTCTGAGGGAAAAGGTTATAGACCTGGGGTTTGCCACTCACCTTGAATGCTGACTTACCTCTCCATCGCAAATCTGGCAGCTGGCTTCAGCATAGTGCTTGAAATGACTGTTCTCCCAAAGCACACGATTGACTTGAGTGGAAGTGGGGTGTGTGCTTCAGGGTGTGCTGGGACTTCTGTGGCAGCGCCAATGATCAGACAAGACCACTTCAGGTACCAGGTGATGTGTAAATGTAGCAGAACAGGACACATAAAAAAGCCTCTAAAGCCTAGGTTTCTCTTTTTCCCATTCATACAGTTTACAATTAAATGCTGGTTTGTATTTGCTGTTTGCCATTATTTTGGGTAAGAATCTTCCAGGAATGGTTCACCATAAATGCAGAACCCATGCTTTGTAATAACCAGTTAAGTACACCACCTGATCCTGTCTCTGCTCCTAAGCTTTTTGTTTTTATGTTACAAATCCAGAAGCGATATAGAGGTGTGTGGCATTTGCTACTGAGGTTCATATGACTGGCGGGTTTCTGTATTCATGGTAGGTGTAATTCACATACCTGGACTGAAAATTCAACTTCATCAACAGCAAGAGGGCTCTCAGATAAACTGAGCCATTAGCAGCTGGTGATCATAGAGCCAAATCCTGTCTTAAATCTCTGTCCTATCTGGGAAGCTCCTTTGGTACTCTGCCTTCATCCCCAGGGACCTTCTGCTAGGCAATCCCATTCCTAACCTGAGTGAATCCAAATGACCTAAGAGTGAAATGAAACAACTTCATTTAAAATGACTGTGTACAATGGCTGCACTGGTGGTGGTGGTGAGCTGTCCTCGATGCATCTCGTGCTGCCCAGTGAGTGCAGCTGCTCCGTACTGTCTGCCCTGCTGGTTTCAACCCAGCCCAACGCAGGGCTGCTACGAAGATAATCCTTGTGCAAGCAGGGCCTGAAAGGGCTCCAGACAAGCCTGAGACTGCAGCAAGGGGAGCAGAAAGATGATGTAAAATTGTCTGTGTCCCTTGGTCTCCCCAGCCGAAAAGCTCTTCAGAGCTAAGTGCTCTTACACACGTTATAGTAAGGACAGAGCACTCGCAATGAGGTTGAGTGGCTCTGAGCCACGTGAATCGAGTCCGGGAGCTTCAATTTAAAGCACTAATACCCTAACAGAGCTCCCACCGATAAAACAAAGCCCGCTGACTTTGAGATGAGCAGAATGAGGCTTTTGTATCAATGTAATACAAAACATGAATTGCTTGATGGGAAGTGAAGATTCACTGATAGCATGGGAGCAATAAAGAGATGATCCTACTTCCATTAACTTTATTGGGAGCAGCTCCAAAATATTTAAGTGGAGATTGGCATATCACATATATCTAATCTAAAGTATCTCAGGATTTATGTTACGGTATCAGCCCTGAGACAGACAGATGAAATATTATTCCTACTACATTTAATTTATAATCTTCATCTCACTAAACCTGCACCTACCTACTTATATGGACCCCATTACTAAAGTAGCTGAGTGGCTGCCAATTATTTAGGCATATAAATAAAATAGCAGAGATTATTTCGTTCTCTGCCTCTCTACTTCTCCTGTACTTTGTAAGATTTCCTGTAAGGTTTGCCCTTGTTCTATGTAAGGTTTCATGCGTAAGTGAATGAGACTGGACATCTCCAGGTTGGTTTTAAGCCTTTTGAGGAAAACAGGTATGCCACAAAGGAATGAACATTTATTTCTGAATATATTGAGATCAATGACTGTCTGAAAGCGTAAAAGCAAATAATGGAGTCTAGCTCCAGGAACTGAGAGAACTGTGTTGCATAAGCGCACAAAAATTCCCCTGTTGGTTCACAGTTTAGATTGTTCCCATCAAATGTCATGGGAGGTAGTGTTGTTGGAAGGAGATGTGATATCTCAGGAAGCAAAGTCCAATACCCTGAATGGCTTTGACTATCAAGACAGAAACACTGGTCAAACCAAAGGAATTTGTGCCTCTGAGTAAATGGATTGATGCGTTTGGAAGTTTCCAGAGCTTCCACAAGGCTTGTGTCTTCATTCCTAGATGTGATAAACTTCCACGGCAAAGCCTCAAAGTCAAACAGTGCACAGGTGGCCAATCTGTATCTCGTAGGAGTGGCTGCATACTTTTGGCTGGTCAGTCCCAGACAGAAAATTGATTACCAAGGACTGAGTAAAGATGTGCACTTACCCTTCTTATAACAACATCTCTCCAGCCCTGAGCATGCAGCACTGCAGCTACCAGCTCTTCAGAGAGATGCTCTCAGGGAATGTGGTGGTGATTGGGGTTTGGAACAAGACAAGACATGCAGGACCAAAGTTAGCATCTCTTTGGGATAAGTACTCAGCCCAGTTCTCACCAGCCCTCATCAGGTGGCAGTCAGGGACTGCATCTTGGGAGGGTTCAATACGGAGCAACAGTTGCCCTGAGACTGGTCTAAAAGGAGGAACACGAGATATTTCAAGATGTTTCCTCCAAAGCCTCTCTTCTATTTCTGGCTGCTACTTGAGCTCATGAACCTCTGCCAATGTATAAACAGACAGCCCTGGACACTTTTCATAATTGTTTCTGGATATATCCTTCGTCAATCTTATTCTGCACAAAACTTCTTGAATAGCTCATTTAAGGAGAAAACACTTGAAAAGTATATTAGCAAACTCTTTCAGTGGGGTAAAACCATCAACATGGAAAATTCAAGTTTTCAAGAGAGCCATTAAGTGTGATTAAACCTTTAAAAAGGGAGAACAATGAATGCAGCCTTGTATTTAGCAATTTCATATCTTTAATTGTACAAAGATTTTCTTTAAAAGCACAAGCCTGAAAGGAAGCTGAATGTTACAGTATTTACTGAAGGAAGGCAATGAGAGAAGGCCTGTTCACTAGCTAATGGAGTGAAGCCCAGAAATAATGACAAAAAAGCGGTAACGACCGCTCTCCAACACAACATATATAAAAGAGGGAGCCATAAAAAGGCAACAATTCTTGACTTAGCTTTGAGTTTCACAATTACTGTGATTACAGATAGCAAGTGGAAGAGCATATAAGCCATGATGAAATCTGGTTGGATTTGCAATTGAGATTCAAGTGCAAGAAAGCAACAGGGACATTGAATTTCTGCAGCACAAATTTTGGATGGGATATGAGAAATGGAAAGAAAGGAAGAAAGAGCAAGGCCATCAAAAAGTTCAGTAGAAAATGAATATGTTCTCATCCATTCCATCTAATAATAAACACAGTACAGGCCAGATCCTCAGCTGAACTGGTAATGCCAGTGACTGGGCTAGTTTGCTGCTCCTGTAGATGTGACTATCACACAGTCAGTCACATCCTGGCATAATGTAACCTGTGCCATCTTGCATCAGCTTTCACATGCAGAGAAAACTTCGACCACCAGAAACTCAAATAAAAATAAAAAAGGGTGAGAGGAGCTAAAATCAAGTTGATTAGGCGTACAATAATTATATTTATGATACATATAATGTTAATTATTAGTGTTACTTTAGTAGAAAATATTTTGATACATTAATGACACGTTAATTATCAACTTTATTTTTCTTGATCAATATTTTTAAAAAGCGGTGTTAACATCTGATCTGCAATAACGTGCATGCGTGGCTATCTTCACATATGCATTACTAAGATTATATATGCATGTACTTTTCCATGACACAGACATGCTACCTCAGTTACAGCCTTCGGTGCACTTTAAAGATTAGTGGGCACCTAGTGCTTTTCCTGAAGATTTTCCACTGCATATCTAAGAACACCTTGAAAGTACAACTTTTATTTACTCATATATGTAGAAAAGTTTTTTTATGATTGCGATTCTAGAGAAATTAAAAACCAAAATAACAAAAACCCGACCAGCCCTGAACCTTAAAGGTACAAAGTCCAGAATACAGATGACTCTCAACCTTATGACTAGCAACAGGAGATCCCCACTCCAGTGTTGTGGTTTTGAGCAGGGGAAATGTCATGCAGCACACTACAAACCCAGCAAACTCACAGGGAGAAGGATGACTGAGGTTTAATGCTCTCATTTTCATTTTTATTTTTCACTTCAGTAAAGCTTTCACTTTTCGTTTCAGTAAAGCTTTTGATATTGTCTGCCACAGGATCCTTCTGGTGAGAATGTCTGGAGTACACTGCTGGATAAACACATCATGCAGTGGGTGAGCAATTGCCTCATGGGTCGAGCACAAAGGGTAATAGTGAATGGGGACCTGTCACCAGTGGGGTTCCACAGGGCTCCATCTCTGGCCCTGTGCTCTTCAGCATCTTCATAAATGACTTGGATGCAGGACTGGAAGGGATATAAGGCAAGTTTGCAGATAACACAAAACTGGGAGGTTCTACAGAGAGACCTCAACAAGTTAGAGGACTGGGCAATAACCAACAATATGAAGTTCAACAAGGGAAAGTACTGAATTGTGCACCTGGGATGAGGCAAGCCTGGATGTTCATACAGGTTAGGGAATGAGATGCTGGAAAGCAGTGCCGTGGAAAGGGACCTGAGGGTCCTGGTTGATGGCAAGTTAAATATGAGTCAGCAGTGCCCTGGCAGCCAGGAGGGCCAACCCTGTCAGTGGGGGCATCAGGCACAGCATTGTCAGCCAGTAAGGGAGGGGATTGTCCCGCTCTGCTCTGCACGGGGGCGGCCTCACCTTGAATATTGTGGCAGTTTTGGGCACCACAATATAAGAAAGATATTAAGCCTTAGAGAGTGTCCAAAGGAGGGCAACAAATATGGTGAAGGACCTTGAAGCCATATGAGGAGTGTCTGAGGTCATTTGGCCTATTCAGTCTGAAGAAGAGGAGACTGAGGGCAGACCTCACTGCAAGCTACAACTTCCTCATGAGAGGAAGAGGAGGGGCAGGCATTGATCTCTTCTCTGTGGTGACCAGTGACAGGACCTGAGGGAATGGCCTGAAGTTGTGTCAGGGAAGGTTTAGGTTGGATATTAGAAAGAGGTTCTTCACCCAGAGGATGGTTGGGAACTGGAACAGGCTCCCCAGGGAAGTGGTCACAGCACCAAGCCCGACAGAGTTTGAGAAGCACTTGGACAATACTCTCAGGCACATGGTGTGACTCTTGGGGATGGTCCTATGCAGGGCTAAGGGTTGGACTTGATGATCCTTGTGGGTCCCTTCTAACTCAGCATATTGTTTGATTCTGTGATACATAAAGGTTGAGCAGAACCATATTAGGTCTCTGAGGAGTTTGTCTACCCAAGTTTATTGCACTTAGGAGCTGTAAGCTTGTTTAGGGTCACAGTTACTTGCATGAGCAATGACATAAGTAGTCAGTGAGGAATGGAGGGGTAATGTACAGGTGGCAGCATTCCAGTAGGCAGAAGGACAATGAAAATTGAGATGATTTCAAAGACTGCAAAAGCTAGTGAAACTCACTCTCAGTGGGGAGTTGGACTAGAGACTTCCCAAGAATCCTTCAATCCTTCAATCCTCAATCAGTGCCTGTGGCATGATATCCCATCCCCAGTTAGGTGGGTGTTAGACAAACACCCACTCTTCAGATTTGGCATCTATGCTCCCTAGTGAATATACACCTCTTCTTTGGTATTTCATTTACTTTTATGTTGTCACAAATAAACAGAAATGGTCCTGGAAAAATCCTCTTGGTTTTTTTGGCCCTGGTACTGAATTAGAGCAGGTGTCTGAAGCTGAAGGCTCCTTGCTTTGAGAAATGGCCCTGCCACTGAGGCATATTTAGTAAGTGGGAAGACCGGTCAGAGGAGTCCATCATCCTTCCAGGTTTAGCTATTGATTTTGGAGTCCTTGTATTTTTAATTATGAAGATGGTTCAAGCTGGGATTGAGGACTCCTGGTCACTCTGAAAACAACATCCTAAGCTGAGATATAATTGTCATTGGAGGCACTGGAAATAGGTGTACAACAACGTACTGATACTTTCTGTAATCCCACCAAATCTGGAAAATGTTGGCTGGAGACATCATCACAAACCTCTTGCCTGACAAATGAAGAAGAAGGCAATGCTTGTAATTTAGATTTTGCAGTCTGCCATCAATGAAGTTGTATGAAAACCACTAGACTGAAAAGAGCTTTTGAGTGGGAAAGATGAATGAGAGGGTTCCCCATGGACTACGTACACTGAGGTTTTGCTAATGAAGAAAGAGTGCAAATACAGAGTTCCACTGCCTAAAGTAAAAACAGATCATAATTCCTAATCATAATTTCTCTGTGGCATAGCCCTTAGCAATGGTAGTAACACGCATTTAAGCAAGATGATATTTTGTAATTATAATAGAAAAATTACATCCTTATATAAATGAAATTATTCATTTATTTGTAAACATTACATCCCTGACAGTCCCAGGACTGTGGCAGTTTTTTCCAATGGAACACTTAAGCAATTACTACTTACAGATAATGCAGGAGCATCTGGATATACAATAGTTTCTGTATTAGCAAAGTTGCTGTGATATAGTCTGTTTGCATCTACTGGTGGTGACCAGAAGCCATTATTTCCAACGGATACAATGGCAACCAGAAACATTATGCTCACAGTACTGAAGAATGCAAATGCATTAGCTCATGACCTCCAAGGAAATGGTATGTGACGCTGCTGTTCAAAAGGTTTTGAAACTGGTTTGCAATGTACTTATGCCTACTTGCTCATAGAAAATGACTCCTGGCACTCGTTTTGCTTTGACCTGCAAGGAGAACAAATGACTCACATATATGATCTTTAAAAACATGTCCACATCAAGGAAAGGAGGGCTGGGAGTGAACAGGCTGAGGAGGCAGAAGAGAAGTGGGTGGGGAATGAAATAAAAGCTCGATCACATGGCGAAAGAGCAAACAAGGCAGCAACGCTGTTGAAGAGATTTTTTGGTTCCTGGAGGGTCAAGAATGATTAAAAAAGGTGTTTTTAGAAGTATATCACCAGGCCTTCACTAGCCATTCACCAGCTGTGGTCCATCAGATCTTGTCCTTGTGCAGATCAGGGCTTTCTGGCACCCTCAGGGAAGGTGTATTTGCATAATCTAAGCCTGATTTTGGCCCAGAACTGCAAGGAAGAAAGATGTGCTATTGGAAAAGCACAATGAGAAGCACACATTGGAAGCTAAGGGATAAAAAAATTTCCTGGATAGATTAGCTCACCAATATCAAATGAAAATTGTGCCCTGTTTCCCTAGTTGTATTACCCCACAATTGTGAATGATACATTTTGGTGATCATGACCGAAACTTAGATCAAGCTGACACTTGCTTAATTTTTTAACCCTTGTTTTCTTACTCATTATCTTGCTGTGATTAAATGGTAAAACTGTCTCCATACCTTAACTGTGCATTTCTCATGTTGGCAAGCTGGTAAAAAATCTGACCTTCAGTCCTTTTTTGGGGGGGTCACTGAAGCCCTTGGTTTCCTGGCTTTGCTTTATAATGCTTGGGTTTGCCTTTAGTTTGCTCTCTCCACATCCTCACACTCATGTGCACATGCTTCCATTTCTACTTTTATGTGATTTCCCTTTCTTAGAACCATTTTCCAAACAAGTTCTAAGGATGACAATGAAATGCTGTTTCAAAATTATTACTGCTGCCAGTGTTAACTAGCAGCACAAAATAAAAATTGTGCAGGTGTTGCCTTTTAGAAAAATGCAACCAAAATTTGAGCTTTCTTGCTTATTGCTGAGTTGTATTCTCTGATATCTCGTTGATCCAAAGTGTGTGTTGGGCTGCCAGTGGAATATTCTGGGATGACCAGCATAGCCTCTCAAGAAGTCACTATCTGTCTCCTGCTTTTCCTAATGCTTCGGAGAAGGACAAATTGTATCAGGCGGACACCTGGTACAGCACATGCTGCTAGACAGACAGGCATGGCTCTACCACCAGCTGCACTGAGGGGGTCAGGCAGAAACTCCACCAGCACCAGGGTAGGGGGACACAGCATCCCTGTGTACGTTATCCCTGTGTACAACATCCCTGTGTACTGCCCCTGCACTGGGAGAAGAACAGCATGCTGGCACACAGGGAGTATGGAGAAGCAAACATTTCCCATTCCCTTGTTCCTTTGAGAAAGCCTATGGAGGGAGGGACCCATTTTCTGGTTGCAGGAAAATAGCACCAAGTGCCTCGTGCAGAAGTGCATTGCCCTCACTGTCACACTGCTGCAAAACTCACACGTATTTTCTGCGAGCGAGTGCAAAAAAAAGTCTGTGAGCTAGATCGAGTTGAATGTGTTTAAAAATCCCAATGAAAGTTTAGAGAAGTGCATGAGTCCCTCAACTCAGTGACTCACACTTTCTTAAACCGCCTGCTGGAGTGCCAGCTACAGGGACTGTTAGAAATGACTTTAGGAGAATGCAGAAATGCGTGTGCCTGTAATGATACATGGATTTAAAAATACACCCAATTCCTGTGAGGTCCTCTATTTGAGTATTTCTAAACTGCAGATAACACGAGCTGCATGTGCAGTCTGCAGGAACGAGACTCCTTCGAGGCTCATCAGGAGTAACCCAGTCCCACATTTAGGAAAACCATCACCACATGCAGCTAGTTTCACTGTTTCCCAGGAGATGAGAAGTAACATTGTTCAGTGTAGTTCTGACTTGCGAAGGTATTACCAGAAAAACAGCCTTCAAGGAGGGAAACAAGTTTCTGAAAAACTATTGCCATCGTGGAAATGTTCTATTTGTCTCGACATTTTCCATGCTTTTTTAATCTGTATTTCTGCACAGATGAGGATGAGAATATTGGGGAAAAAATAATTATTGTGCAAATCAGGACAGAGTAGCAATACTGATTCTGCAAAAGGGGAACGTTTCCCCATCTTTAAACTTCTTTCCTCACCTGACTGGCTGCATGCACCGGAATTTTGTCGGACCAAGACTCTTGACCCTGGCATACCAGGTCAGCCCACTCCTCAGCCAGTCCACTGGTGCACTAAACTTGAACAGAAAGATGCTGGAAACCCCATAAAGTAGAACCACACTTAACGAACAAAGTGACAGTAATTTATTTTTTACTTACAAATTTAACATAATTTCCGGGTACAAAGGGTAAACCTATCCATGTTCACTTTCTTTAAAATAACAAGAATACTTTATTGTGTTTCACTCAGATTTACTTCGTTTTTTTGAGGACAAAGATGTGGTTTGTACCACATCTGTGAGAACTTAATCCCTAACAGGTATCCACCAAAATGGTCCAAGTGCAGCCACTGACTGACTTGTCATTTCCATGACTGTGCTGAGTGACCAGTGTGCAGAGTGACCAGTGTGGCTCATTGGGGGTGCCTGTGAGAGCTGGTTGGGAGCGCAGTGGTTGAGAAAGAAATAATTGCCAAGGTGTTTTCGAGAAAATTATGAGAGTTTTCAAGAAAATTATGAGAGGCGCAGTCAGAAATTTGACATGAGAAAGGATGGGAAGGTTGGAGTGGGGGGGCATTTGTGGCATTCAGGCAGGGCCTTTTTGTTATTATTGGGTTTGGGGGTATTTTTTACCCCTTTATGGAGGGATAATGCAGCATGTGGATGGATAGTAGTGAATGTAAGTGGCTTGAAAACAAAATAAGCAAGTCCTTGACCAAGACACTGTGGGTACAATTGCTTATCCAATCCAATGGAGATGGGTTTCACAAGGGCCCCCTCTTGTCTGAAACATCTTATTCTCCTTGTTAAAAGGCATTTAAAAGCACAAAATACTTTTTTTAAAAATGCTTTTCAGGGCTATATGACGCTAAAAGCACTTTCTATAGCTTGCATTGCTATTTAGGAGAGCATGTTATTTCTTTTTAATTTGCTCACTCATTCCTGAATAACTTTTCACAGGACTCCAGACACTGCAGTGTGACAGCTAAACCAAGGAGCATCGGATGCGATGGAATTGCTCTACAAGCAACCTTGCCAAAGGCCCTTTTGCTGCACAAAGCTGGCTCTATCTTTGTATATTGAGGGAGCTAAATCAATGTTAAATGCTTGGCTCTTTTCACAGGACAATGACCAGGACCTAAGCTGCGTCCTTCCTTTTTGATTGACACTTGAAACGTTGAGTTGGAATCAGCCAGAGGCACTGCTACAAGCTTGAAGCCTCTGCTGGGGATAACAACTGGTGACATCTGCAGAAAGGCCGACAAAAGGCAGTTGAAAGCCGTGTTTGTTGCTTTCCCCTCTCAGATCTCCTCTCTTTCATGGAGCTCCTTACTTGCTTTAATATTATGATTCAGCACCTGGCTCTTTTGAACCTTGCTTTAAACTTCAAAAGGCGAGGTGGTATTAACAAACATGAAACGAAAAAGTGGCAGTAGTTTGATTTACTGTTGTCGTCTTATCAAGGGGGTTTTTTGTCACCAGCTGCCACTTTCTGTCATCTTTGGAACCATTATCATTTCTCTAAAATCTAAAAGACTCCACTTAATAACAGCTTTGAATACAGGAAGGATCAGTAACCTATACAGTTCTGGGATGACAGAACCGTCAAATGAAAAGAAAGATGTTGCCAAAAAAAAAAAAAATCCTTAAGAAAAAAAACCCAATAAAACAAATAAAAGCTGTAGTACATCTAAGTGACCTTGATTTCAGAATTAAACAAATCAAGCACAATTCCATTGTTCTTTTCAGATTCATTCTGCACTTTCCTTGCAACATTTCTTTTTTGTTCTCAGGACTAACCGAAAATAAAGCCAAGGCTTCCAGGACAACTGCTCAGTGCAGAACGAGCACTTGGTATCACATGAGCCCTGTAAGCTCCTCACTTGTAAAAGCGCCAGTGATAACTGCCAGTCTCATCTCACTGCTGTCCTAATGCAACAACTCTCATTCAGGCTGAGATGGAGCCTTGAAAGCTGCCTTACTAGGGCAGGCTCACTGGTCAAAAATCTATTTAACTCTCACTTTTATAACACCCTTCCATGTTCCCTGCCATCTTTCCCAATAGTGCTGTGCTGTCCTTTGGCTGCCAGTGCAGAACCTGAAATGCTTCTGTGCCTTGTCAAACCAGTTTGCCCATCAAAGCTTTCCAGGTTCAGTTAAATGCAATCAAATAAATGCAAAGAAGTTTCTGATCAAAACCTGCTGCACTTTCCTACTTGTCCCTTCACTGTCATCTACAGAAAACTCATCCTTATCCCTTTTGTTTGTTGACTTATAATGCTATCCACAATGAACCGACTCGGAAGGGGAAATTTCCCTTGATATGTTCTAAAGTCCTGAACTATTTCATAGACACACCACTACCAGTGGTGACATTTATCTCACATAGATTTGAACCTGCACTTCTGTCCCTGTGCATTTTGGTAGTTATTTCCACCTACGCAAAAGAGTAAAATCACTAAAGGGATCCTCTCTCCTGTCCCCGATGTTTTCCCTCCTACTACTTACATGCAACACAAGGAAATAGGGAAATGGCTGCTACAAAATGTTTTCCCCCAACGTCTCAGCAGCTGGTCTCCCTGCTGCTGCCTATCAACCCCTGTCCAGGCTCTTTTCATCACAGGAATCTGAGATGGTTTAGTTTCAGCATCTCTTGGTAAAATGGAGATGAAAAAAACAAAGTGAAAATCCTCTAGAATGTGAAAATGCTGATGTTCTGACTGATTGAAAACCAGGATTGCCAGAATCCAAAGTTGATTATGGTTTTTTTTGGATTGGGATATGACAAAACTCATACAAAAGTGAGACGGGGGCTGCTAAAAATACCTATTATCTTCTGACAGAAGGCTCGCTGTGTAATCACACTGAGGTTTTCTCACGGAGCGTGTCCACATTTAAAATTTTAGTCATTTTAACAAGTGTTAATTACCACATGCTAACTAGCAGAAGTGTGTGTGTGGGAGATGTTGTATATTTATTTGTTCCAGACTTGGAACATATTAGAATGTAGGCTTTATTCCAGTCTACTGTCCTATGAATGAATGTGTTACCCAATTCCAAATGAGAGATACCACAAGCAAAAATAAGTAAGGATCTTTTCCTAGTATGTTCTTTTGATGAGGAAACCCAGAATATGTTTACCATATTGGGCCTAGTGGAAATCTTATATTCAGCTTGCTAAAAGGGCCTGTGACATACAGGAACAGAAGAAATGTGCCTGTGCAGGGTGGAGAATAATGGAGAGGTGGCTTTTTATTTCTCCCAGGAAAAGAAAAAGAAATTCTGACAGAAAGAACAGGAAAGGCATGGGAAAGTATTGGTGCAATTGGATCGATGCTCCTGAAAGAATTAGGATGAATGCAGGAAAAGAGCTGATGGCCTTATTTTAAATGTACATACATATATGAATATATGTATAATTTGTCTGTTTAATTCAGCCACTATTTGGTCAGTATATTCAACTATATATGTGTGTTCAGTATACTCATAATTATAGAAGCATATATATGTAATGAACATACAGGAGCTGAATTTTGACTTCATCATTTCTTTGACAGATTTTGGAAATGGGAAAACTGAAATCAGTCCTTCCTTAAAATCACTGACCACATAATCCAAGATAAATATCTGACAGGCTAAAAAAACTCAGATTATCTGAAGAACTTGGAGATGCAATCCCCACACCTGATGCACACCTTTACAGTCTCTACGAACTGCCTAGTATAAATACCCAGAAAGAGAACAGTGCATTAAAATAGTCCCACAGTCTCTATCAGGAGGTCTTAAGTGCTGTCAGAGCAAGCCAAAAAAGGGAACTGGAGAAGTACATACATGATGTTTTTGATTCAACATAAAAAGCTACTGATGTTGGAGGAATACCTTCAGAAGGAGCATTTCTCTGCGTGGAAAGAGAGGCAAAAAGGAAAAGGGGTGGAAATGTTCCCATAGTCTACATTTATTTCTAGGTTGAAAACAAAAACTGACAAACACAAGCACTGCAAGGATTTAGTCAGGTCCAGAAACTCTGATGCAATTTTGCAAGTTGTTTAATCAACATGCAACCACTCCCAGGCAAATAGAATGAGAAAGAAGTAATAAATACAGGTCTGTATGAATCAGCTTTCTACATCATCTGCTCCATACTTGTTTTTAGGAAAAACTGGGAAGGGGCATTTTTTTTTCTGAAAGAATGAGGCTGTAGATCTGTCGCAAACTGATGGCACGATATGAGGTATTTTAGAAAGAAATTACTAGAATGGGTATTCTATAATATTTGGATGTGCAGTAAATGTAATAAGGAATGAGACTAGTAACTGAGTTCATATATATATCCAGAAATATTTATAAACTCTTTAGAGGGAAGTCATGGACACAAACCTGTCAGAGCTTTGAAAGGAGACAGCTAACATAGGGATTAGGATAATTTGATCATTATTTAGTGGGTTTTCAAAACCTTGTTGTAACATTCCTCACTATAAACTTGTAAAGAAATGTAAGAAACTCCCATTATCTAATAAGTGACTAACAGGTATGAAGTAAAGGTTAGGAGTAAATAGAAATCATTATTTTAATAATGAATTTGAGATTATTGATGTGGTTTTAAGAGGCTTCTGTAGTCCTGGACATCTCTTGGGGAAAGGTGTGAACTCTGCTTTTGACAGAAAATTATACTGGAGAGTTGCAGCAAAACCTGACTCTGAAAACTGCCAAGGAAACTCTCAAATGAAGTGGGTCGGATGACAGAATGGCAAGTGAAATTAAGTGTATATTAAGTGTAAATTAAATAACTCTAAATCACTATTACCACTCATAAATGAGAACTTAGAGTCATTTTAGATGTTGTAGAATCATTATTTAAAAAACCTCAGTGACAGTCAGAGAGAAAAGATGAATGTAAAGAATTACTGAGGAATAGAAGTGAGACAAATACCAGCAACATCCCAAGCTGAATGCAGCTTTGCTCACTCCTCCTCCTCCTCCAAAATAAAAAATAGAAAATAAAAACAAAAGATAAAAAATAAAAAATATTCAATTGTACAAGTGTGGGAACAGAACGGTGTGAGAAAAGGCAATCAGAGAACAGAGAGTTAATGAAAACTGTCTTGGAAAATGGGTAGGTTTAGAAAATCCTAAAAAATGCAGAGAAGGTGACATGAGGTTAATTATGATTATTTGCGAGGACTCAGAACACAAGAACTAAGACAACCTGATGAAATGAGCAGGCAACAGAATCAAAAGAAATTACCTGTACTGTTAAATTTAACAACTTATTCCCAAGTGACATTGTAGAAGCCTAGGGTACAAATGGCTTCAAAAAGTAACTACACAGAAAGATCCCCAACGTGAAGACCTTTTTTTTGACTAAGCAGTTATCTTTGGAAGTTAATTTGCCTTATATAGATATACCTTTAAAAATTTATGAGTGTTAATATGCTAAACTGCACTACTTTTATCATCTGTGATCTCTCCTGTGCCTATATCTCATGCCACAACTGCCCTTCCCCTCTGTCAAAATTCTTCCATCTGTATGTATGAGGATTGACTTAAGGCATCCTTTCAGAAATGGACACATCTAGCTTTAATTGAGCAGTGTGGGTGATTTTAGACTGTCCAATTTTCAGTAGATGGAGGACATAAGTAGCACATTTTGAAGTTCTTCTGACACCAGTTAAGTGTTTGCAGGGTTAAATTGGAAACATCTGTGTACAATAGCAGCAACAAAATCCTGATGTGTCTACTTTTTCAACTGCCTATGGACAACTATGCAGTGAACACTTTTCCTTCTGCATATATCAGCACCTTAATGAAACACCGACACCAATTGCTCCTTCACCAAGTTTCCAGGCTGCTGCAGACATGGTAGGGCTAGATCAAATGAAAAGTTTAGATACCAACAAGTCAGGAGCTTTTTCTTTTAAAAAACCAGCTCACGGTAGTGCACTGAGAGGTCACTTCTCCAGGAAAATGCTCTAAAACTCCTGCTCACTGTTAATAAAAGTATGAAGCAAGAAGTGGTTGTCTGAACTCTAGTGCCACCTCTGCAGTTTAGTATCTCTCCTTGTTTCAAGACTCAGACCCTCGGTCCCCTCCTAGAAGTAGGTACCTTCACAGTTTCAGGATAAACATCTGACCAAGAAATGTAAGATTTCTGTTCAGTGCTTTACCAAAGTGAGTTCACGTCCTTATTCTGGGAAAGGGACATGGGAACCACTTTATAAGCTAATGTCAACTGACCAGCATCCCCCTTATGGAAAGTGTGCCATTGTAAAGAAGGGAAAGCAAGACTCAGGGGTGTAGAGATAAGTCATGAGACGTAAGACCTCATGACTCTCCTTCCAAATTACCCAGACTGCAGGGAAGAGGAGAGCTGCTCTGGATTTTCTAACACTGTTAATTGATTTAAATTCATGGGTTAACACAGTCGGAAAAAATCTTAAAGGCTTGTCCTGTACCAACCCCACACTTCATCCAAGGTGTCATACTTGTTATCTCTGCTCATTTTTCTGGCTCTGTAGTGACCCCATGTACCATTTCAAGCATGGTGACCCCAGCTTGAAACCAGGGAGAGAACACTAGTGTTGGTTACTCATTCACCACTACAGTATGGTGATAGGGGTCTCTTTTGGCAGATCCAATAGGTTAAATCCCGAAATACCAGAGAGGGAACTGCAGGTTACTACAGAAAAGCTGCATAAACCTGCCAGGTATGTGGTCACCTCCCCCTCAGCAGACCTGTCACTGCTCCTGGGGAAGCAAGGTGACAGTTCTTCCTCTGTTCTGGGTGCCCATAGTTGGTGGGTGTGGGCTGGGTGCCCCACTGTTCACACCAAGGCAGGTCCATACACGCAGGGGTGGGTTGGGAGTCCTTGGGCAGCCCACAGTGAGGCAGCAGGAGGGCTGGTCTGCTCATATGCTTGTGAGGTAACACGGCTGCTGAGTGCGGAGGTTCGTGATGCAAGGGGCCTCTGCGTGTCTTGCCGTAGCACTGATTCATGTGTGTGTGGTATTTGGTTTCGATCAGATCCCCGGTTTCTTTCCTAGTACTGCACTTCGGGGTCTTTGAGCAGCACCACACCATGTATAACAAGCTGTAAGAGATGCACATTAAAGGACAGAATCAAATAGCACCCTCAAAACCAAACAGCACTTTCTCATTTCTGGGCACTGCACATTGGAGACTAGTGGGTGGCTAGTTTGTTAGTGGGAGCTGCTTTGGGTTCCTGGTCAGCATTAGTGCCAGCCAACTTAAGTTATCTTTTGTTTTCATTCATATCCGCTATGAACAGCTAATCTCACACTGAGGTGAACTCCCCAGTGTGCTGAAATCATGTGTTTCATCTGGAAAACTCCCTCATGCACGTGCTTGTTCCTCCAGCTATAAATATCCCAAAGCAAAACCTCCGAAATGGCACCCTCCTCTGGCTCAGCCGCACCCACAGCCAAACACACTTATCTGGCAATCACAGCAGCTCCAACAGAGCTGAAAACTGCAGGAAACTTGATAACAAAACAAATAGGACTGTGACGAATGCCTGAAAAGCTCTGGAGATCCCAATTCCTGTCACTCGACCGCAGCATATCAAATGTCAAGAACCAGCGGCTACAGAGCAGGGCCCATCCTGCACGCCTTCCCTTGGCCAGGTGGGAGCCACGCACGTTGCCCTGGTGTTCCTTCCATCACAGCAATGAAAGCCGCTCCAAGACAGGACTGAAAATTTTCCTTTACAGCACATACATTCTGTGGAGGTAATCCTCTGCACGTGGACGCTTCCAGCAGGCACATGATTTCCATAGAGAGTGCTATGAAACAACAGAGTGCAGGATTTGGCTCTCTCTGCTGTAAAAAAGGTAAAGCACATTGCATTTCAGAAATCTGTGCATATATAACATCAAGGTTTCGCTGTTCTGAGTTCACTCATTGTGTGTCATTCTAGCAGAGATGGGAGGCTCAAAGTCTCCTTGAAATTTCAACAAGTGCTTGTTCTGCGTAATGACTGAGGGCCAAAAGATGCGAGCACATGCTGCAAGGCATGTGAAACAAGACTCTGCCAGACCTCATGACACACCTCTTTTTCATGTCCACATAGATACTTTTACGCATTTAGAAAAATCAGCACCCAAAGAAGTTCCCAGAAGCCTCCATTTTGCCTTCCATTGTAGCCTCCACCAGGAATGGAGCTTCCCCAGAAGTTGCTGAGACCCTTTGTTGAGTAGGCACAGCTTATAAAGCACATTATGATTTGTCTTCAAGATAGATCACGTTTTTTTCCACATTCACAAGGGATTCCGATCACATGCACCAGTCCACCTGCTGACTGAGGTTCAAGGACTGGCTTTGAGAAGCACTGGCAGATGGTGGTGGCTCACAGTCATGCCCACCTGCCTCTATTTCCAAAACTTGCAAAAGGAAGCTCCAGGTCTGGCCCAGGAGAGCTGATGCACCCCAGTGCAGCTCCTGATGTATCCATGTGCTTTTTGTGGCACCTGAAAGCAGAAGCAAGAAGAGTTTTGCAGGAAAGTGGCCAAAGTAGAACTTGTTTGTCCTGCAGGCTCCCACTGTGATTCATGTGCCAGGCAGGAGGTGTAATGCATGCTTCGTACTACCTTGTGAGAGATGGTGTGACCGGGGAGCTGCCTGACTTTGGCTCTACTGAATTATTTTTTTCAGCAATGCCCCAAATTTTTGAGTTCATTGTCAAGCTAAGAAGTGACTGTTTTATTTCAGCTGGTTTTACTTTTAATTTTTCCTTTTGGAAATCTCAAGGAAAATTAACACCAGTCAGGAGGCTACCTTGACTACTGACAGTCAGACATCTTGACAACTGATTCAAAACCTGGATAAGTCCTTAAGGACTAAGCTGGCCACCCACTAGATCAGGGCTGAGGCAGAGAGGCTTAACATTGTGAAAAAGCTGCATGAAGCTGATTTTTCTTGTGGTTTCATTCTGCAGCTGCGAAGAAGGCTTCTGGTCTCAAGAGCTGTCAGAACTATTCACAGGCAGTAGAATTTCCTCCAAAGGAAAATAAACAGAAGACAGAAGACATTTCAAGTGGCTTCAGCAATGCAAGACACAAAATAGTGAGAAGAATATACAGATATTTCTCACCACCCTTGTGCTTAGAGCATTCCAATTCTTTCTTAACTTTTTATTTATTCAAACAAAAACATTGTTTCAAGATAATGAAATTTATGGTCTAGTGAAAAAAGGAGTCAGCTATGTGACCTCCTGACATTTCACAACCAAAATCCTTTCAAGTTATGTGGGGACATATGGTTCTTTCCTTTTCTTAATTCTTTTCATTTTTTTTAATATACATGCCATATTCTAATTCCAAACATTTCAACATCTCAAAAGCCCCAAACTGTTGCCAGTAACACTTGAGCCAACTTTGACACTACGAGAAAAAATGATGCTCCTGTTCGAAACCATGCTTCTGTTTAGAACCCTTTTTGCCTACAGCTTTTCAAATTTCAGGAGTTTGCTGAGCCCAGGCTCAGGTGTTTTTCAGACTGAAAGATGCTAAATTTAGGCAGATGACTTCATAGCCATGGATGACCTGGAGAGCTGAAGAGGCACTTTCTGCATTGCTTCCTGTGAGGAACAGCTGAGTAGCACCAAGCCACAGAGAAGCGAGGAGCGCCTCTCTCTCTCTCTCTCTCTTTCTCTCTCTCTCTCTCTCTCCGGTGAAATACCTCAGATAAGTGGAAGAGGTTAATGTAATAACCTATATTGCCCTCAACTATTAAGTCAGATTAAAATGTCAAGCCCTTCCAATGAGAGAATTTAGGGCATTTCGTATTCCTCGCCTGGCCTTTTTCAAAGACGGGGGCCATCTGCACATCCTGGGCCCCATCCAGGTTCATGCTCCTGGTGTCTCAGTGCAGAGATATTTGGTTTTGGTAGTTTGTCCCCTATTAAATTTCAAAAGAAGAAAAATTAAATGATCTTTTTTTTCTTTCCATTTGGGCTAACAAGATCTCCATATTTCTAAATTACCATCTCTTTGCATGTGTTCTCTGTAGAGCTGCCAGTCAACGTCAAATGAGGTGTATAAATCAAAACTCTGGTTATGTTCTGATAGCATTATATAGACTGGCAGAAAAACACAGGTGAACAAGTGTCACATCTACATGAGATTTTTTTCTCTCTTTTTAAATTGAGACATCTGTCTAATCTCAGTACTTCCCAGTAAATGAATATAGGCACCTCAGAAGCTTATCTGAGCTTGATGTTAAAGAAAAACATTTCTATGGACACATTTGTACCTGTCAGCACTTACTGTAGAGATCTCTCTCTATATATTGACGTGAGTGACATCAGAATAATTAAAATTATTGTTAATGTTAACACCGCTTTAACACCCATTTTACCCTATTTTGAAAGGAAGACTTTCCATGAACCCAAATGCAAGTGGGTATTGGATCATTTTTTAAAAACTTTGTGGAAACCAGGGAAGGACAAAGTCAAAGAGAAGGAAAGTCAGCAGAGGATTATGGATGTATACATCTGCCTATATGCTGGACTGATAAGCCTTCTCAGAGCTGTTTTTGCAAGGCAGTCATTTAATGCTGAACAAAAGTACAGCTGAGACTTTCTTTTCCCCACACCTACCCACATCCACACTTGAGTGAAATGCCTTACATGTAAACCAAGCCCACTCAAAGACATCTCAACCTTGACATTCTGTTTTCTTTTGCAAAACTCTGTTTCATTACAACACCACTTTCCTGACATGCTCCCATGTGAAGCAGAGTTATCAGAATAATAATTAACAGGGTCTCATTAATTTAGGATCAAACAATACCCCCTAATGAAGCAGGGACCGACCAATGTGATCCCTTAAAGTGAGGCGTATGCTTTTCTTACACCTCGTGGCATCTAATCTGCCGTAACCATTAGGCACCGAGCTGACCGTAAAGGCCCGTGTAACATTGAGTCAAGGACAGTTAATGGATGCCGGAGCACAAACAAGAGTGCTCCAAGCATGTCAGTCAAGACTAACCTGAGGCAAAAACATCAAAATGCAGGTTGGAGTTTTGACATTCCTGCAGGCTCTATACGCCTCGCCAGTGAATTTTTAAAGTCAATATCCCCCTCCTGCTCGCGAACACTTTCTATCTGATGAGTAGCAGTAATGTGGATCTGATTGAACTTTGACTAAAGTATTACTTAAAAGGCAGCTTTGAATATGTGTGCATGTGTGTGTTGTTTTTTTTTTTTTTAATAAATGTCTGTGATAACAATAAAGACAGTTTACACAGATTATCACAGGCTGTGTCTTTAGACTTCAAGGTTATATGATTAGGAAATTAGAAAAGAGATGAGATTAGAAAAACCACAGAACATTTTGAAAAAGAAAGCTTTTTACAAATTATCTGTGTACTGAATTTGCACAGAATCTGATAGATAAATCTTCTCATATTTGGAAATGGATAAATGCTACAATGTAAATAGAAGGAACTGGCTTGGGAGCACACATCTGGCAAAAGTTCAAAAAGCATATTAAGTATTCTAATTTGTTTAAAGCTTACTTATAAAAAAATGCATATTGTGATATAAAATGTAATGATTTTTGCATGGAAATGTAATGAGCAATAATAATTGCTCTGGATGAGCATAGTACACACTGTTAGAAAGTGCAGTCCTTTGCCTTCAGATTTCGCATTAAACCTTTATTTTCTTTTTCCCCTTTGCACAGTGGAGTGAAATCATTAAGGCAAATGGAGACAAAATGTAAGCCAAGATCATTCCTAGTATTGGGCACTACACAGGAGCACATAGGGTGCCATAAAATTGGGGTGGTGGCAGCAATAAACACACTTCCTATTACTGGAAAAGAAGGTGTGCTCCAAGGGGAAATTATATTAGCTGAGGTGGTACATTATTATTTAGAAGTCCTGACCAAAATTTCCAAGCAAGCTATCAAACTTGATTAATTTAGGAAGCCAACATTTTGATGCATTCTTTGGAGACTTTCTGATATTACATTCATGGTGAACGTTTTGATGGGGGTCATTTTGCTATTAGAGCACATCAGTGGGTGAGCCATTTGATGTGTTTTTCATTTGTCTTGTGACCTTTCACTTGGCACTGTCCTGTTGTTTCTTTGATTGTAACTTTTTTAACCTTTTAATTTTTCCTGGACTTGAGATCATACGTATTCCAGGGACACAGCAGCACAAATATTTTGCATTAACTGCACACACCTTGGGCATATTTTATTTTCCTTTAGCTCTTGGCTTCATGTAGCATTGCTATGTCCTACCAAACTGTTGTATTTCAGCATAGAGATAGCTGCATTCATCAGTGGAGGAACTGTTACCTCAAAAGTATATGGCTTGTTAAGAGCTCAGATTTCCAGGGTCCTTTGGGAATGCACTGTGCTATACAAATAAATGGGTAATAAATCTCTAAATATTTTCCTTTTTCTACAGAAAAAAAAAAAAGAAAGCAAAGATGGAAAGTCTTTAGCTAAACCTTTATGTGCTGCAATTTCTTCTATGAAGAACATTTGTTTGACATTGATTCTTTTTTCTCTTTTTAATGTTTTATTTCAGCCTGTTTACATCCAACTTTAACCAGATCTCTGTACCAGAGCAAAATGCACTTTTTTATTTTAAAAAAGAAGTCCATGATAACAATAGAGATATTTTTGTTTTAACAAAAATATTTTAACATTTTGTGATAACAGTAAAGAGCATTTTCACACATTACCACAGTCCATTAAGTTTCCACTGAAGCCGGTGTTCAAACACCTCTTTTTCTTGATCAAAGACCTGTAGTGCATAGGAAGAAATAGAGATTAAATTTTCAAATCCCAAAAGCAGTTTTCTATAACATCATGTTTTTCTCTCTTGCATGAGACTTAGCATAGTCTAATGATCTCATGATAATGTCATGGCAACTCTGTGGAGCAGAGACCATATTAAGATGTCATTCTAATGGCAAAATGATGGCAATTCAAGCCTGCAGAGACTGTATGACAAACGATGGCAAAACAAACTCAATACAAGTTTATACAGAGCACATTATCATGTCAAGAGAACAGTATAATCTAATAGATCTTTTGTGCCTCCAACTTCTGTGAAAGCAATGTTGATACCTGCCTATGAGAAAAGAAGTACAGTATTGAGGCGGCAGTGAAATGAAATCGGTATCTGTTTTTACCTCCTCTCCAAAGTATTGTTTATGAGCCACAACACTGCCTGAGCATATTAAAATGCACTAAGCCTTTTTATCTTAGATTTGTTCACAATGAATATCTTTGTCTTTCATCACCTAATTAAACTAGAAAAGAAAACACTAGAAAAACTCAATGACTGTGAAGTGTGCATAGTGGGGAAATACAATCCTAGCCTTGAGCCTGTTTTGCTGATACTCCAGGGTAATGCCAGTCTCCAAGATGCCACCTGGTCCAGCAAGCAGCCTCCAAGCCCGAGGGGTGTGTAGGAGGTTGGGGCATCCCTCTTGGCTCCATTCATGATGCCAGAGAAGGGCAGCATCCTCCTAAACTCCTGTTTCATAAACACCCAAATGAGGCAAGGGGACTGTGATGGCAGCAGCAGTCCTCACATGAGTGGTCTCTTGGACTGTGACAAGGGGACAGTGGCACCTGGGAGCAGTGGAGACCTGACTACACGACTCTGTTATGGCCAGAGGAGATGCTAGCTTGAATCTCTTTACCATTTGATCTGGTTCAACACAAGACTCAGCCATATGGGTCACTATGATCTGATTAAATTAAGGATGCTAGAGAAGCCTTAAACTAAATTTCCTATTTTAATTTGAATGTTACTTTTTTATGCTCAGTTAATAGTCATAATCATGTAGAGTGTGCTAGTCCATTACCACTATGTTAATGGCTAGCTAATACTCAGAAGCCCCTGGCATTGCCTTGGGGCTTGAATTCCCAGATGGTCATTAACTACCTAATAAAAGACCACCACATCATCCATAATTACTTAACATCTTGTACTTGAAAACATATTAAACAAAGTGAGCTTTTAAATATTTAGCACTAAATTACATTAAATAAATGTTATACTTGGTAAATAAATTCAGAGGTGGGGATGTACTATATGGAATTAAAATCTTGCTGCTGCTTCCCCATGACTCAATTGGTTCAGCATGTGAAATGAAAACAGTCAGCCCATTTGCAGAGGGGCACTGTGATTCATTTCTAGCTAACGCTGCTCTTTAATACTGATGGATGTGTGATAGCAAGGTGTTGCTTTTGCTTCTCATATTGGGTATGTTAATTAAAGTCACAAGGAAAATCTCTGTGCATGTGCTGGTATCTGTTGAACTAAAACACAAAAAAGGTGAAGTTTGTGCTGTGTTTCTAAGTAGTTTCTTGTTTTATGGAGCAAAAGTGAGCTTTACATCCTCTTTACACCCTCTGTGCCTACGATCAGCAGCTCTAATCACTGGTTGCGTTTGTGTTGATTCCTACTTATGTTTTTAATGGTTAAATTATGATTATTTTCTTGATCAAATAAGAACTCAGCTATATATATTAAAAAACTAGACCTACAGACACATGACAAGTGTGTATCTTCAGTCAGTGAAACCAACAGGATTAGGCATATGCCTCAACAGAGCTAAAAAGCAGTGTATGAAGTTGGGGCTTTGGGTGCCTGTAACTCGTTGACCCTCCCTGCAGAGATATCAAATACTGCCCAATACTTTCCACCTGAGGGACCACCTGAAGCCAGGCTGAGGTTCAGGATTCATTTGGTGTTGGCCATGAGATGACTGCCAGCTTTTACCAACTCGACTGGATTTAGATCCATGACCTTGAGGTGAAAGGCTCTATATTGTCCTACTTCTCCCCGAGTTGTGGGATTCCCCTCTGAGCACACTTGTTTGTTAATTTTCTTTTGAAGTTAATGGCAGGATGTGGCTCCCTGTCTGTATTTTTATAGGCTTCATAATTGCTCATTGAATATTTTGAGGGGTTAGAGAAAGAAATACAGGCAGATTTGCTATTGTAGAAGCTTATTTTCCAGGAGGTGTTTGACATTTTATATGGGTCCTAGGCCTTGGACCCATAATGGAGGAAAAACTGGGCTTTGTAGGGTATCAGGCTTCTGCATGTGTGTTATCAAAGTAGCCTTCACAGGAGTATAATTGGTTATCCCGTGTTTTCTAACACAAGCTGAGAAGAATTCAACAGGCATAGAAAGTGAGACTTCTAGAGATCCTGGAGGAGACAGGCACTCCATGGATCTTTGCTTTGACAGTGGAGGGTAGAGGTTTACTCCTTCTGCATGCCAGTCCCTTACAGCATGCCAGGGACCTTGCAGAGACATCACATCAGAGATGGATGTCCTGGAGTGCTGTACTCTACTGCATGATCCAGACCTCAAAGAGCTAGCTGTTTCAGGGTAAATGTGCCCAAAATCCAGTGTTTAATCCCCAAATACATTCTCTGATTTCCAGTGTAAGTTGCTCAGTCAGTCCCAGTAGGGTCTGGGAGAACTGCTGGACTCTTGGCACCTCCCAGACCATTTCCTCCTCCAGGTGCCCAGATAAGGATTTAAATTCCCAACTTCAGCCACTGGCAGACAGATTTCTGGAAACACTGACTTCTCAAAGAGAGTTAAATGTTGAAGCTGTTAAGGAGTTTTTTGAAAACAAATTAATTTCTCCCCCCCTATAGCAGCAGCGTTGAAATACCTCTGTAAATCTGCTAATTCATTTTAAAAACCATAGGTCTGAACTTTTCTACAGGGAGAGAGAATAACTTTACCAATCATAAGACATGACTCCAGGAGAAATATAAATCTTCAGAGTTTTTACATCCATATGATTTATCTCTGAATGGAAGCATCCTTTTGTCATCCAGAAGGATACCTCCAAACAAGAGTATTCTTCTTCTATCGGTCTGTTTTCCAGTACACTCATTAAAAGAATACACCTAACAGAAATCAGAGAGGAAAACATTTTACCATCTATTTTCACCAAGTATGCTTTTTCATGCACTCCATGCAGCACACTGGACCAAACCATGCTGTTTGCTTCCTGAAGTAAAGAAAACCTTTAGGAGAGAGGGCACAAGGCCTTTGGCCTGTTACGTATACTAATTTTCTTTGCTTTCCCTTATTGTTTTGATGCGTCCTCATGTGAATGCATGACCAAAAACTCTTCTAGAATGAAAGAAGACAGAGAGCATTCAAGAACAAGGAGCACACTACAGGCAACTCCAAAGTAATTTCCGAGCTATGGTAAGAACATACAGATACATTATTGAAATCAGAGGACATTTCTATGTAAAATTTGATGTAATGGGAATCTTTGTTTATTGGCGATATATACTTCATATGTGGATTCATCATCAGGAGAAAAAATAGTGCTGCAGGACACAGAAAGCCAAAACCCCTACAGAAAATGGGATTTATCCTTGAGGATCTTGCCTGCATTTCAGGGTGCGTTATCTCCTGGCCACTGGTATTCCATTGGACATTAACTTGTTAAGCAATGAATGTTCATCTGGCTAAAGCTTTCGCTGGTGAAGTATCACCAGAAGAGCTGCTTCTGCAGTGGGTTTATTATAAAGCCTCTTGCTAAAGGACTACCTTTTTGATAATGATGTCACAACATCTTGGGCTGCATGGGACATACTGTGCACCCTGGCAGCCCTGCCTACACAGTTACTTATGTTGATACTTCTCGCAGGATTGCCCCTCCAGGAAACTCCTTTTTTTTCTGGTAGACACTGGGGTATGAATTCAGGATTCCCCAAACTTGTCCTTTTGTCTGCCCAGGTGTGCACCTTTTCTTGCCGCTCATCTACATTGCTTCATAGCACATCTGTGACACTGCTAATCTGCTTTTTAGAAAGGATGGATCCTGTTACTTACAGGATGCAGACTGTGGATAGGAGTGCCTGGATTAGCGCCAAAGCAGAGATGCTTTCATTTAAATAGGTAAAATTTAATTCTTTAGATTTGTAGAAACTATATTCAACTCAAGAAGACTGTTTCTGCATGTAATCATTCCTCAAGCCATTGCTGAAGATTTTGCAGCCTGCTCATAGCTGTAGAGATCCCTGAATAAGCTAATTGTCTACCATCAGCATTCATCTTTCTCCTTTAGCAGACTGTATGTATCAGAAAATCTCATGTATTGTGTTATATTTTAACTTCACAAATTGAGATGACTTGTCACTTGATTCCCCAAATGACACTTTTGGTTATGAATAGTACTACACTGTATTTATTACAGTTATTCTAAAAGGGCTCTTCATTGCCCCCAGTGAAGTGCAGGAAGCAGAGAACATCCATGGCATTTTTCCATTTCTCAGAAAAGTCTTGGCTATTTCTAGGTTTTGATCACTATCATTTTAACTTTGGACTTTTATTAAAACTGTTTGGAGTTTGACACAACTGTAGTGGCACATAGAGTGGGTAGATAAATGTACCTTCTGAACAGGCTTAATACCAAAAGTGGCTAAGGGGAATGGCAAGGTATTTCACCTATGAAAATTTCACATCCATGACATTTGCCACTTACCACTGATAATCCTTTCAGCCTCCAAGGGTCAAAAGGTGAAAATGATTGAGGTACCTTTTGCTATGAATATTTCACGAGCTGCATATCCCTTTTTCACTGAGATCTATGTGCTGACTGAGGGCTTCTTCAGGATGAGTCCTTAGTTGACTGATGAATACAAAACACCTCTTGAACAAAAGGCATTCAAGATTAGCGGAAGACAAGACAGCCTACTTTGGTTTCTGTGAGCAGTACCTGGAGTATCAATGGAGATAAAACACTGAGTGACAGGTAACTGAAATACAGAATAACACCGTATATTGTTCTCCTATTGATTGGGGAAATAATGAGAAAGTTAGCAAGTCACGGTAATGTCACAGGCAGTGATGAACTTTGGAGAACTCAAGGACCAAAAAGTAACATGAAACAAGGAGCAAAATGAAGATAATATTTGGTTACAGTACAGTTCTCAAATTGTAGTGAAACACATCCCTTCGCCTTTGAGTATGCACGGTTTTTAAAACGAAGACAATGGGAAGAAATTGCCGGCTGAAACAATATAGCTATTTTACTTTACTACAGCCAGTAATGTGAACTCCTTGGAAGACATCTTCTTTCACCACACTATTGCGGCTGGGAACATTTAGAGGCTATGAACCAAAATTATCCTCTCTATGCATAACCTTTCTAGTGTCATATCCTGCAAGGTATTGTGGTAATTGAAGACATTCAGTACCAAGAATTGAGTATTGTTTCGCTGTGGCATTGAGATGAAAAAGCCAATCCCTTTGAAGAGGCTGCTTGTTCAAAAGAGAAGCAGCACCTTAGCGAAACGTATCTAGAGAAAGTTGTTCTTTCTTTTCACACTTAGACAACATTTGAAAAGGTTTTAGCTCATTTATCTCTGTAAGGCAGGAATGCTCTGCCCCTGCTGTGGGGTCCCCAGCCCAGCCCCAGCCATGGGAGCTCCCAGCTTCTCCCACGGCACAGGGTAAGGACCCTGTCTGCCCAGCACCCATTGTCCTTCCTATATGCTGAGTCAAAACTAGGCCAATGAAAATAACCACGCTGGCAATGAAAAAACCCTTCTGCACCACCTGGGACTTCTTTACTTAGATAATATTGTACGTCTATAAATAAGGCTGCCCTTTCATCTCTTGAATAGAACAGAGCCTGTGTCATTCACAAATCTTTTTCCATTTAAGAAAAGAAAAATTTCATGTGAAGGAAGGAAATGCTCTTGCCTTTAGTTAAAACTAGGCATTTTAATTTAAAATAAAGATGAAATTGCATTGTGCTTCTCATCTACTTTTCAAACTGTTTCTTATTCTCCTTGGAAGCTTGTCTTTTTCCTAGCTGAGAGTTACTCTAAAAATATCCCTAAGGGTCATATTTTTAGGTGTAATCTTTAGGAGTCAGGAAGAACTGTGTCACCCTAATGCAGGGCACATTTCAACAGCTTCATCATCACGACAACAAACATTTCAGATAGATTTAAGACCTAAAGGGATGCAGCATTTACTTTCAATGGGGTTTCAGCACCCACTTTTTCAGCCTCCAGAAAAAGCTGTAGCCCTCAAGCTATAAAGCATTGAGAGCCAGAGATTAGGGAAAGGGAAGGGGAAGGTGCAGGCTGCATTTACCCAGGTCCTCCCCAGCTGTCCCCAGTGGAGGGACTGGGACTGAGTGCCTGCCTGATCCCTGCAGCTTGTGGGTGCTTTCAGGTCTCTTAGTTTAGAGGAAAACCCATCTCTGTTTGAAGAGGTCCAGGTTAAGACTGGGACCTCCATATTCTGATTTGCTTTTCTGATATAAAGAAATCAAATTAATTGTTAGGTTTGTGTTATACTGGAACATAGAAATGTCATGGTAGCTGGCCCGATAACGCAAGATTAATTTAGACATTCAGACTGCAGTGCTCTTTTCTCTGCAAATGTAATAAACATGTGGCAATTAAGCTTCATTAGGTCTACTCAGCTACCTGGTTGCATTTGAAAAGCTATTTCTGCAAATTCCAGGCTGAAGCATGGGGTGGATGGGACAGCAGAGGGTGTGAAATGGTTCATTTGTTCCTGTTTCAGAATCAGGGTGCATTTGATATTCCAAGCAAAGAGCTGGGAGAGCAGCCTTCAGACCTTCTTCTGCACAACTTGTTCACTAATGATTGCCCCCAGACTCCTGTGTACCCTCTTGTTCCACAAAGGTGGGAATTTCTCTCCTAAACATGCTAAGAAACATCTACTCATGCCTTACCTCCAGAATGCTTCATCTTCCACGCTATCACCAGCCATGTTATTAGAACATAATTCCTGATCATGAAGGAAAGATACCCAATTCTGCAGGATACCCTCTTTCCTGCAGGCAGTCCATGATGCTTTTGCAGCATATCAGTTCTCCCTTAAGTAAGAACCAGCCAATCTACTTCTCTGCAGCAGAGAAGTAAAACCTGAGAATAGCTGTAGATGCTTATGAGGAGCTCCACACAGGATCAAAGGTTATTTCATTTGGGTCTAAGCACACACCAGGCACTGCATATTACCCTTTAAAAGGAAGAATTGTCCTGCCTTTAATGGGAAGTCTATTCAGCCATCAATTTGTTAATAAAAAGGTGATATGCTAAGGAGAAATTAGTGACAAATAATCCCCCATAAAATAATGTCATTGTGTTCAGGTTCAGGTTTGCTGGCTGCAAAACATTTGCTACTTATTTTCTGCCCCACTATTAATGGATGAGAGAAAAGAAGGGGAATTTGTTACTTAATGTAGGATATGCATCTCATGCCATCAGATTACATCAGGTTCATCAAGTCATGCTTATATAACTTGATTTTAATTTATGGGTTTTATTGTTGGCAGGTTTCAGAGATTATGATTTGATTGAACGTCTGTTGAATGTCTGTAAAGTATCTGTTAGTTTGTAAATGGACTCTAATGGATTACACTGCTTGAATCTTTTCTTATGGAGCTGTTCACCTTTGCATGGTATAGTAGACAAGTCACATCTTGCTCTGACTGCATACAGCATCAACTCTAATAACTATATGTCAGAGGCTGTAGCATTGTAGATACAATCTGCTTAAAATCACTATACACGTATCCAAGGAGAAATGATTAGTGTCCAGGAGAACTCCAGCTGAATGCCTCACTACTGTCTGTAGTTTTATAAATTCCTACATTTTTCTACTTTATGATTTACATTATTTATCACGGGAGGTTTCTTTTACACCAAAACTTTAAAAACAGCTCTTAAACTTATGGGGCCAGATGTCTGCTGGTTTCATCAAGCTGGACTGACTGAAAAAAAACAAAAAAAGGTGGCACTAGAAAAACACTTTTGCTTCCTCTCACCTGGCGTGGCTAATGGCAGCGCAAACCTGGTGTAAACAAGACGGAAGATCTCCAGGGGTTCCTGGAAACTGAAGCTGCCCAGGGCTTTTTTTTTTTTTTTTTCCACACTGAAGTGTGAGAATTGTTGATAGAGGATCCAATAAGGTGGGTTGGAGGCAGGCTTGGGCTTCCTGCTTTGTCACAGAAGACAGTGGTACAGAGCAGCCCAAGGAGAAGCACTGGCGCAGAGATTAGCCCAGCTGTGACAATAGCGCTGTAGCACTGTGAAACCCCAGCTCAGGAGATCAGGAACAAACCAGCCTTTTTGCAAGCAAAAAATATCTGATGCTTGACCAAACCCTGGTGATAAGGGTAGTTTTGATTTTTCAAAATACTGGTTTAACATTGGTCTTGAGCTTGAAGACATGAAATTGAAATCTTGGCAAATCAACTGTTACAAGGACTGATGCAGTACAGAGTCTTTTTTACATACTAAAGGGAAGGTGTCTGTATTTGATGGCTTTACTGCATAAGGAGAAATGCATTTTATAGTGGGCAACACAGACAGGTACCACTGCTGGGGCATTCACCCACTACTCATCCCAGGATGTCAGCGCAAACCTTCAGAATCTGAGCCCAGGCTCCATAAAAGGTTTCTTAAAGCTGATCCATGTCAGAGGTCTCATGGGCAATGGAGTAATTTGCCACAAGGGTAAATCCTGAGACACCAATACTGCAGGAGGCTGTGGGTCCTGTAAGAGCACATCAAGACAGTCCAGGAAGCCAGCTTCACACCATCTGATAAATCTCACCCTTTCTCATGTGCTCCAGAGGTGTAACACAGTGCATTTTCTGGAGCCTAGTGGTGCTAACCTACAGCCCAACAGAAGTTTTCCAACACCACCAAACAATTCAGAAAGAAGTTATTGCTATATATGTTATTAGTTGTTCCTGTTGCAAGGACCACCAACTCTTGCCCCACCAGCTATGCAGGAACATTTTTCAGGGTGGTTCCTGGCATGTTTGTCGCACAAGTCACCTCGTAATCATAAAATACTAAATGTGATTCTTCCCCCAGTTGTATGCTGAGCCCTATGCTAGTGATATACTCAAGACTATGAATCTGCCCTCAAACTCTTTGCAAAGATTTGCTCTGAGGTAGGGGATGGCAAGGAGAGTTTTGGCTGGTCGCTTTGGTGCGACCCTGGAAGAACTGCTCCAAGGCAACCCAAGTTTCACCCTGGTGTGAGGCTGGGACTCTTTGTGCTGTCTAGTTCTGCTGCTGCCAGTCCTTTGGGTTATTCACTTAGCTTCTCTGAACATACATTTTTTTTCAGCAGAAATAGAGAGATAACTGTGATAAAACAGCATTAAGAGAGCTTTTCCACCACCACAAGAAAGTCACCAGGCAAGCACTAAGAGAGGTTATTTAACATGAGAAAGCAGTCATACAAGCAAGGGAATTTAAACTATGCAGCATTGTAGTTATGAAGGTAAATACCTTTTAAGGTTTTGACAGAGAGAAAAACACCATAGGAAGTCAAACAACCTCTCAAATTCTTTTTAATCTGGTGGTCTTTTTCTGATAAACCCAGAATAACTACAAAATGGCAATGGGTCTGAAATTTCTTAAACACAATCGCTTTTCTTAAGCCTAAATATGTAGGTTGTGATCACCAGTTCAACAGAAACATTGCACAGCTTGTGCTTTCAGCCTGTAGACTGTTCTTGGGTCCTACTGGGCATCCTGAACTGTGGTCCTGAGGCTTGGCATGTCACTAGAACCATCAGCTTCTTGCTGGACCAGAAGAGACTCTGGGCCTGCAGAATATATGGCATCAGCTCCCACAGCTCTCCATGCTGTAGTAAGTTAGCAAAGGCTGCAGAAAAATCTGGTTGGCCTTGAGGTAGAAAAGTTACCCATCCTGGAAAAAAGTACCAGATGTCAGGAAGATTCAATAGAGAGGCAGCTACTCAAAAAGCAACCCATGACAGTTCATGGTCATACTCCTAGCTCGCTCCGAGTAAACTCCTTTTGAAAAGGAGTTTAGCTACAGCCCTGAATTTTGTGGCACTTTCAAGCCTATTTGACTTGGGTGTGTTTCATGTACCACCTTGCAGTAAAGACTGCACACAAGCGCAGTGATTGTTTGCCCTCGCCTTGTCCTCAGTGCGACATCATTTAGCACCGTCTGGACCAACAGGACTCATTTGGCCCTGGGCATGCGGCCCCCTCTCCTGAGTGATGTTTGATGGGTAGCATACCTACAAAAGGAACACCTCCTGAAAGTGGCAGCCCAGCAGTATGGGCTGAATTGGCGTGACAGGTCCCAAATTCTGGCTCTAGGAAAGATGTGGTACAGAACAAGTATTGGCCAAGGAATTGGGAACTTGTATGGAAGGCACTTTGTTGAACAAGAAGATAAGCAGGGTACTGCAGTGTCACTGGTGGGGCTGGGGGAAGACCCCCCCACTCCAAATGTGGGCTGTGGGGGAAGCCAGAACCTCTATTCAGTCACAGAAACCTTTTCCCGTTGCATCTTGAGCTTTGGATGCTCCTCAATGAACAATGGACCCTCCCAGGACGATATGCCATGACTCGGGGCAAAGCAGCGACACCATCAAGCTACACAAGGGTTCCCCGTATGTCTTTCTGCTTGCCCTGACTTCTTGATGCTACACCAGATGCCAGTGGGCCAGAGATGGCACCTGGGGCTCAGCACAGTGTGGGGTCATCATCTGCATGGCCCTTTTCCTTCTGCCGCCCTCCTACACCAGCATAGTGAGGCTGGATAGCAGCAGAGAAACCCCTGTGCTGGCTGGCAGGAGGTGGCTATCGTGTGACTCTGGGCAGGCAGTGAGAAGAGGGCATCACCTTGGACAGCCTAGAGGAGATGGTAAAGGGAAAAGCAACACATTGCAGAATTTAAGCAAAATCAAGCTTCTCGCTGCTAAGCTTTCCCTATCCCTAGAGCCTCCTCAGCATACCACTGCCAGCAAAAGCTACAGCAACATCTAGCAATTTTCACATGGGCTGAATTGTCTCTTGACAGAGCATCAGTCTGTGGTCAGTCCCTCAAGTTTTATGTGTTATAAGTAGTACAAACCAAACAACATTTTCACTCACAATTTTACAAGCGATTTGCCTCTGTTATTTTTGACCAAGAGTTTCTATTGCTGTTTGTAACATTGTCAACTTACACCCTGTGTATGGATAGAAACAAAAATTTAGAAAAAAAACCTGCCACCTCTTTTTGATGTCTATGACTGATCTTTAGCAGTGAGTTCAGATCTTTCACCAGAAGAAAATGTGCTGGGTGGGGGTCTGAAGGGACGCAGCAGAGCATCAAAGCCCCAGGCAGACACTGAAATCCCTGTCCGAGAGGAATTATTATTTATACTGCTGGACAGTTTTTTTTCTGTGAAACAACTGGAAATGATTTACCCCACAAATGTCTGGCTGTTGGCTGGGTAAGTAGCCAGCAAACACAAGAGGAATCAGACCATGCCAGACTCAGCTAGCTGTATGTGATCCATCGCTGATCCATCTGCAGCATATGATATTCGCTGGTTTCTCTGCTCCAGACTGGTTGGGGGAGAGGTACTTGAGGAAACGGGAGGCTGTGTCTCTACAGCTGAGTGGTTTTCTATCTTTGTGTCAACATGGTGTGCCTTCTGGCTGCTCAAACGGTCCTAAACCAGAGCCCCACCACAGTTATACCACTGTAATTTAATACACTCATTTATTGAGTTAGAAGCATTGTAGAAAATTCAGCTTTTACCCACTTCTATATACAATAATAAAAAATTACATGTCTTGGACAACCTAGTGAGCAGTGCCTGGGTGTAAGGAAGAAGCTTCCAGCAACATATCCTGGTTCTGCACCATCCTGCCTCCTGGGAGTTTGTGGGAATACACATTAAACTGTGGGTGCAAAGGGATATCCTGAGAGCTGGTTCTGCCTTAATATGTGCTTTGTTTTGAAGAAAATAAATGTCCCTCTCTGACTGGAGGCCTGGATAGGGTGGATTTTGTAACCTGAAACTCAACCTAGGAGGTACTGCACCATTCAGCGATGGTCTAGGAGCAGAGTTGATCATTCAGGTAAGGCAGATCTCAGTGGAAATGACCTGTCCTTGCATAAAGCTACCATAACTCAGGGGGCTATCTATAGTTTAGGCTTAAGCATACTCCACGCTGGTTATGTGCTGCTCAGACTTGAAAGGTAGAGGGATTAGAGCTCTGCTGTACATCCACATCAGAAAGTGAAGATCATTAGAGTAACACTCTCCTATACAACAGTGATGCAGGTCAAGGTGATCAAGGTTTTTATCCGTTCTCTGAAAACCATATAGGTCAAAGTTGTTTTATATAATTTATCAGCTTTGATTCTCTTCCCTTCTTATATGTTCTATAGGTGGGGGTTTCTAGGTTTTCCAAAATTTTTTTTTCACTACTGGCACAAGTAAGTTTTCATTCTGTTCCTGAGTTTCCCTTGATGTAAAATAGGACTAATGATCCTTATCTGCTTTGAGACCTACCAAAGAAAGTACTTTTGCAGAGGGAGGGAGTATAGCTGGGCCATTTTACCCCAGGTTCCAGCAGCAACCACCTCGGCAGCACTTCCCCATGCAAACAGCTCTGGCACTATTTGTAGCCATCAGGGGAGTCCCATTGTCTATCACAGGGTCTGGCCCCACAGTTCTCAGTCAGGAAAACTCTTCTTTGACTTCAGCAGGACTGTTGATGTATCAAGAAAACACAAGATTGGAGTTGCTGGCTGGCAGGGTGCTCTGGGCCTCATCTCCAATGAGCTGCCATCAGGCACTAAGGTCTGAAATGAAACCTGGAGAAATCACAGCAGCAGAAAGTTGGTCTGTGACTGTCTTTCATGCCAATATTGTACCATTTTAAAACTTTTGATGTTTTTGGAGTCAGTCATGACTCAAGCTGGTGAGCATAGAGCCAGGCGCACAGTTCAATCACACTACCTTCTCTCTCCCTCTTTGTGCTGTGCTCATTACACGGAGCGAAATCAATTAATTCTAACAGAGGAATAGGTTCCTGGCCTGTCTATAAGTCACGGGCTACATAATTGTTCTGTTGCTTACATTAACATCTCAGCACATGATTAGCACTGTTTGCAATTCCTGAGCTCTGGTGGCTGCTCTGCTCCCTGCGAGGGAGGCTCTGCTGTGGGCTCTCCCCTTGCAACCCGTCGTGGCACCGGTGCTACCTGCAGTTAAAGGCCTCCCATGGCTGAAGCCTTCAGATGGACAGAGAGACCTAAAAACACGCCTTTTTCTTGATTAGGTGGCTTTAAACCAAATAGGATTAAGGAGAGAGATACCACCATGGAGGGAAACATAATGCGGGCACCTCACTGAAGTAGTGGGGAAGGAGGGGAGGACAACAATTTGCTGAACAATCCACAGATTCTTTTTTAAAAGGCTTAAAAAATATAGAAAAATATATCTCCCTTTAAAAATTGTATTTGAAGTGTTGAAAACACACATCTTTAAATTTAAAGATTGAAAAACATATAATCCCCGAAACCAAAATCTTTGAGGCACTGGATCAAAGAAAAGTTAGTTATGGCTTGTGAGCTTTTTGTCTGTAGAAACAAAGAATTCGTGGTCAACAAACAAGCAGCTCAGAATCTCCCCACTTTTTTAACAAAGAAAAGTCTTTTCTTATGACTATTCTTGCTGGATTAGGAAACTGAAAAAAAAAATCAAACAGGCAACAAATAATTTTACCATTACCAGGTAATATGTGTTAATTGCTCAGTTTATATACTCTGAATGACATACCATTAGAGACTGTGTATGCATTGTAACTAGAGCATTAATAAATTTAAAATGTGCCTATTAGGATGACAGCTTTGGAGGTGCAAAGGAATAACAGTTATCACTTGGCAGAAGCAGATCTCACCCCATCTGCCGAGACTTTGCATACATTTTCAGCTTCCTGAGCAATGATTAGGGCTGTCAGAACCTCTTTAACCTTCTAACTGCTGGTCCCAACTGGCCTTAATTAGAGACTAATGAATTCAGAAGATGCAGGCCGTGAGGAAAACTGCCTTGACAGTTTGTGTACAAATTAAGCACCAATTACTTCATGCATCTTTTGCATTGCTGATACAAGTCTCTGTTATTATTTTTGAATATGGTCATTTTAGCATAAACCGAGAACTTTGCTAATGTATTTTGTCATTTTTATGGCTCATCATAAAAAAAAAAAAAA
>VXAY01000172.1:3873283-3945808 GCA_013399855.1 Oxyruncus cristatus
AAAAAAAAAGAAAAAGAATACCAGGAGGGTCATGAATATGAGAAATAAACTACTGTAGATGATAAAAAGAAATTCATTTTCCTCTAGGGAATATCTTCCAACATTTTTCCCCATAATATAGTATTATTATTATGATTAGTCACATAATGATAACAATTTAAGAAACAGGCGTAACATGGTCCTCTGAATATTTTTATTAGGAATATAGCTGCTGTTATTAGCACAAGAAGGAAAACAAAGATACAGGTAAGAGTCTTTCAGTTCTGGGATCCCAGAAAAACTTCAGCACTCATACATGCTGGCAGAAGGTTGCTGACACTGTTATGGTTAGAAACAGAAGCACAGGGAGCCCTAGCTGTATAGCCAAGTAATTTTGGGTGTTTAAATCTCCCCAGTTTCTCCCTCTCATCCACATCTAGAAGACATGAGAGGTTCAACGCAGTATTTTTTTGAAAATGACCTCTAAGCACATTATGGCCTGACAAGGCAAGGGAATGATCACTGCCTTGTCCCATAAACTTTGCTTAGAGAAAATCTGAAAAACTCCTATCCCTGCTGCTCCTGCCAGACCCGGCAGGAGAGTAAATGTGACTTTACTGAAAAGAATACAGAGCAGTCCAGCTCATGAGCTGCAGAGTGTGTATGAGACAGGCAACTGTCCAAGCAGACACACAGCCATTCCTTCACTGGCCGGTCACCTGTCTCAGTTTGGACTGCTACATCTTTTCATTTCTCCTAGTTACCATAATTCTCCCCATTGCATTTAGTGAAATTCATCACTGCTGTGCAAACCAAGGGTACTTCTAATCCCACCACAAAAACTCTCCTGGCTGTGCTGCTGCAGAAATTGAGGTCAGATCAGTCTCCTCCCTGAGCATCTTCTGTCCCTGCTTTCCCTGTGACTGGAAGGAGGGAGCCTCCCCAGAGGCTCTGTGGGAAGAAAGCCAAAGAGAAGCAGAGGGATGGATGAATAAACAGCATATAGTGAAATTTTGGCACTCGCATACCAGGTTAGACTGTGGGATGTGTGCTTTTTAATCTGTGGCTGTACGGAACTGAAGAAGAGCATCAGGTCTACAAACTTCTTCAGATGCAGAGATGCTCTGTGTGAAGGAAAGAATGACACTTCTATCATACTGATAAAACATCTCCCAAGAGGAGATGGAGAGCATTAAAGCAAACTTCAAAACACGAGGCCATACTCTCAGTAGCAAGCCACAGACCCAGCACCTGTGGGTCTTGAATTTCGGTTGAATAAAGCCCTAATTAATATTACTCATGAAGTTTTGCCTTTGTCCACACAAAACCATGGACACCACTGTGGTCTATACCATGCAAGAGCTTCCTTCACACAACTTTCTTTTGTATTTTATCAACAGTAATTTTAAACTCTAATGAAAATTACCTAAAAATCTCATGTGACCTTTACCTCATTGTTCCTATCATTAAAGCAGGAGGATTTTCTGTTGATAACCCAGTGCTTTCCTGATAGCACTTATACCAGTACAACATGATTACAGCATGTAAAACCAACTTGTCTTTACATGTTCCACAGTGTAATTTTTTTTCCCTTGAAAATGTATTCTTTTACGAGCTGCCATTGAATTTAAAGTCCTTAGTAAATTTACTTTTATCTGTTCTCATCAATCAGCCTTCGGTATGGCCTCCACTCTAGAGAACAGGTCTATGCTCCAGATTTGGAGCTTGCAAGGTTGTGATTCCCTAGACCAAGACACTCTGCCACACTGAGGTTTTTCACTGAAAATCGCATTCAGAGATAACGAGCTGACCCCTACAAGTTTTCTAAGACAAGTCTAAGGTTTTGGCTTGGATTTGTCCCTGACCTGATATAGACTTTCCATAAACTCGCTTTGTTACATTAATGGACTTTGGTTAAGCCTCATTCCATTTTCCATTGCAGTTGCCCTTTTTTTTTTGCCAGTTCCGATCACCCTTCCCCAGTGTTTAATGACAGTGTCTTCTCCTTCAGTAACACTTACACATGGAATGAATGCAGATTTGACACTGTCTTCTGGGTTATCATTATGCTGTGTATGGCTGCCTGCTGTTTATCGCAACTCCTAAACCTCGGGATAAAGAGGGGACTCGGAATAAAAGAGAGGAAAAGGGCCACGGCCCCTTTGTCTGACCCAAAGCCCTGGCGGGCGATGAAGATATGCTGGCTTTGACACAAATCCTGCAGAGGGGAGTTTCACTTTGGTGCTGAGGGTTGAAGAATGCTGAGTAAAAATGGTAAAGTGCACACATGTGTGTACACCCCTCTGCTCTGCTTCTGTCCACACGTGTTTGAGCAGGCATCCCACCCTCTAGCAGCTGGTCCATAATGAGACCAGAGGACTTTGTCACCATCTGGGCCAGAGCTGTGTGCAGCAGGCTCTTTAGCCAGCCCCTATTTGGAAGGCATAAAACCACCGAGGCAGAATACCACTTCCCCAAGGAGGTGTAGGATTTCTGTGGGGTACTGATTCTAGCTGTGGGGTCTGGTGCCTGGCCTTGTCACACCATGATTTTCTGGTCACCTGTAACTTCTCACCATCCCTTTGGAAATTGTTTTGTGGGAACATCACTGCCCACCCGAGGTGCTCCAGCATGTTGTCCTCCTCACTGGTACCATGCTGCTGCACCTCTCTGTGGTGATGCCACAAAGCACACACTGAGCTCTGAGGCACCTGGCCAAACAGGAACACCTTTCCCTGGGCATTCAGGAAAGGTGTCCAAAGACCTGACTTTTCTTCATTTCTTTGTATTGAGTAAAACTGTTGGCTCTTTCAGGTAAAGATATGGGTCTCAGTTCTGCTTTCAAGCTTTATTCTTTCACCTGGGTAGTTCCCTTCAGTCAATCTACCCCATCAGAGCAACTGGGATAAAGAAAGATGAGGGGGGGGAGAGATAAGGAGGGAAGAAGAATTAAATCAACAGCAAATTCAAAATCATGGAATAGTTAACAGTCACCTCATAGAAGACATTTATATTTAACTACTGTTCATGGAACCAAAGCATCCCATGCAAAAACAAGCACTCTACATATAAAAATTTAAAACCACATTGATAACCCATCTGGCATCCTCCTAATTATGAATCTCTTAGTGGAGTAATATTCCCTTTAGAAGCAAAACAGTAAATACAACAAGGGAAACATGATTATGAATTTCTTTTTGCTCTGTCTTTCAAGACAAGCGTTCACTCAGATGTGCACCCAAAATCTTTCTCAACTGGAATTTATTGAAGTAAAGACATGACACAATGTCTGCTAATTAAACATTTAAGAAGAAAAAAATATCCTGTTCTCCATCAGGAGACGATATTAATAGGTGCTTCATAATACGGAGTGTGTTTGAACCCCAGCTGTCTTGCCCAATAAATACAGAAGAATAGAAAGGCTTAGCTTCTCCCTTCATCTTTATGTGCCAGTCTAACCAGTCCAGCTTCGTAACATCCAGCCATCTTGTAGAAACAAAGCACAAGGTTTGATCATCTGGAGACAACGTATTTCCCTTTCATGGGAATTCAGTCCCTGAGGAGGTGCTATCCATACATGACTTCTCTCAACAGACACCAGCTCCCTTCCCTGTCTGAAAGGTGGCAGGAAAGGAAGGCAGTGGCTTTTGGGGGGAGTTCTCTCCCAGGCCATCTGGTTGAAAGGTAGACTTGTTTTTATTGTGCGTTGTGGATAACGGTGGCATGAATAGTTGCTTCCTGTAAAGTCATTGTATCTTTACAAAGAGCCAAAAAATTTTATTCATTTTAAAACAGATTGTCTCCAACAGGAGCTCTGGAAAGAACTCCCAGAATGGGGGCATCTCCTTTAGGATGTTCATCAGGCTTAGGACTGCTTTGGAAACATAAGTTTCCCAAAATACTTTTAAATAATGGAATATCAGACCCTGAGCAAGGAAACCCCAATGGAAACTTTCAGTATCAGCTAGAGATTTAAATCATCAAGCCTGGGACACGGGAGAAGGGACAACATGCACCATCCTTGGAAAGCTTCACCATAGCAAAATTTTAAGGCCCCAAGTTAGTGATACTCAGGTTTTTTACTCATTATCCCTTTGCTTCTGGTTCTTCCTCCCTAATAACCAGTCTTCCCGTTGCGCTTCAGCTGAAGTGATTGCCTGCAGCAGCAGGTACCAGTAACCTCCAGCACTGTGCTGGGCTGCAGTTTAGCAGAAGCTCAGCATCTCCCCGTTTTACAAACACAGAGCTCCCCCCACCCCACACACACGGAGATCTTCAAACCCGATAGCTCAACAGACTGAGCTGCTCAATATCGATTACCAGCTTTAAGAAATCTTTTCAGTTCAGTCATAGGCTTATCTGCTTTGGTTGTCACATGGTCGGGGATGATGCCATCAATACAGATTACGAATCTGTCTCAGCTCCCTATAAATCTGCAAGTTTCCCAGTTTCAACCTTCCTAAACCACCCCAGTGGGTCCTGCCAGGCGGTGAGAGAGGCTGTGTTGGCTGTACAAAGGGTGGGAAACGAAAAATCCAGGAGCAGCTTAACAATGCTCTTGCACCGACATCTGCTCCCAGCAAGGGCATCTAGGGACCTGCCGCACAGGTTTTTTTTTTCCTTAAAGATGATCACCGTGAATGTTGCTACAAATAATAATGTAAAACATTTTGACAGCCAAGTAAGCCATGAAACATTAAATCTCCAAGGCCCATATGCTTCCCTCTGCTAATGCAAGTGGAGAGGAGCAAAAACCCTGTGGAAGCTGGCAGGGAGAAGCCGTTGTGCCGCATCACGAGTGTCCCGCTCCCCTCCATCCTATCTGCAACCTTCCTGCCCCAGGATTGGGGAAAGGGAGGAACGGAAAGGGCAGCGGAGTACCTGGCTGCTGTCTTTCAGACTTTCAGACTTGAAGGGGCTTTCTTGTGCTTGCAGTTTTTATATCCAGCAGCCCTGTTGTAACCATTGGGAGCCCATGAAGCCTGACAGCAGGGAGCACAGCATGGCCAGGGGAGAAGAGGATGCAAATCCTATACTCCAAGGTACATTTTTACTAGTGCCCTGAGGTCTGTGGGATTTTCCTGCTGCTCTTATGGCCTCAGCTGGCTTCTCTGTGAGAAGCTTTGTCACACAAAATTTCTACTTTTAAGAAATTCCATGGGTTTCTTGTCTCTGCTTAATAGCTCCCAGTCTCCTTTCCCATCTCCACAACCTCACTGGGTCATGGAATCTCTTCTTCACTGACAAGAGTAACCCTAACCCAGGGATCAGTTTGGGAATGACTTATGTTCCAGTAAGTCATTCTTTGACTGCCAAAGATCCCACCTTTAGCCTGCTCAAATTGGAGGCAAGCATCATAAAAAATAGAGCCAAGGCTTACCAGAACCTCCTTCATGTCTCAAGATGGCACAGGGATGGCACACCAGCTTCCACAGCCACCACCAGGACAAGGATGAACAAACTTTTGCACCCTCAATAAGGATCCTCAGCTCTTCAATCACCACGTGTCCACAGACATGACCAGGAAACCCACCAGGGCTCTTCCTTAGCCTCAGCAGTAACTTTCTGTCACTGCCGTTTCTAAACCTATATTCAAGTGAATACTATGGAACTGGAATTAATGGGGCTCCTGGATATATAGTGTTTCTGAATTAGATTCAGGTGGCAACACTAAAGCCCTGGTAAAGTGGTAGTTTGTGAGGCTGTAAGTTTGGCAATGGGAAGTTGGCACATTTTAGATTTGGATATCTTTCTTTTCACTAGAGAAGCAGCAGTGCCTGGCATGTATACAGACAGAGAAAGCCTTTCTGGGGCCTCCAAAGGGGAGGCAGAGGCACCTGGGGCTTCACATGCCTAATATCTGGCAATAGGTGAACACGCTTTCACATCAGATGCTAAATATTCAGTGCCTCTCAGTTTTAATGAATCGTTATGACTGAAGAAATCAAAGGTCCCATGGGGAAGAGCTGCACTGGAACATGACACAAGGAAAACTTGGTGTGGTTTTTTTTTTTTTTTTAAGATAAAATGAATAGAATTATCTTCATTAATTCAATAACCACAGAAATATTTACAATGTAATTACATCCATTCTTTTTCTGTTCAAATATTATTTTAAGGGCTTCTTGGCATCGAAGAGCCTCTTTCTTTGAAAATCCTGACCCAGTGTCAGGACAAGAACAGACCTAAGTCTCTTAATCTAATGGCTGTTAGCGGGGGTGACTACTTTAGCAATGCTCGGCTGAAAAATGAACTTTGCAATAAATGACCTTCAGAGAAGAAGACTATTCATGTTAATTAGTAGCTCTTTTCAAACAGGACTTATATATGCATTAGGCTATGTCATCTCAAACAATGCCATCATTGTAGTAAATATCAAGACAAGGCTCAAGTACAGTCACGAAAATTTTAGAAAACTCTAGTTAGTTTTTTTCCCTTAAGATTATGAGTTACGATTACTGATGTGTTGCACAATAGGATCTCTCCTAATGGCTTTTAGCTTTTGCCACTGCCAACTTTTATATTTAAAATCCATACAATTATGGACAATTTATAAGCATTATGAGGCTCTCTAGCCTCCTCACCCTATGTTTTGCACTGATTCTTACTGATTCAAAGCAGCTTTGAACCCAGCAAATCAAATGCATTTTGCGTAAAACATAACATTCATTCTTACAGAGCCCACTTTATTCTTATTAGTACTTATTACTTATTATGCATATTTAATTTAAGAATGCATGTTCTCCATTAAAAAATCAGAATATTTTGAAGTACTGGAAAGTGATTATTTTGGTTAGTTCCCCTTGATTAACCACTCAAATGTGGATGCATTCTTTCTAAAGCACATACATAACAAGAATTGAAAATGGCAAAAGGAGGCTACCAAAAGGAAAAACATGAACAGAATAAATTAATGCACAAAATAAGAGGCATGATTTTTACAAAGCTGATGTCAACATGCATCTTAAAAGACAGATGCAGCACATAAAAAATTTGCTTTCTGGGGAGATAAACTTAATACTACAAACCTGATTCAGAAATATTATTTGAAGTTACAGTAAGTTGAAGGTAATGTGCAAGCAAATTGCATAATTTTGACTCAACATGAACTTTGACTTATATTTATTACCTTTTTTTTTAACAAAAATGCATTTAAGGAGTCGCTTCCTTGGTGCTGACCACTCGAACCCAAACACAAAGTTAATTTTAAAAGCACAGTGGCTTCACTATCCAGAAAACATACATTCCTAAGTAATTAGGGAATAAATAGTAAATGTATTGTGGAATAGCATTTTAGCAATCTATTAAATAAAGTCATCTGTGCCGCAAAACAATTAGCTATGAAAGGGGAAATTATTTTAAGACCAATGGATATGGTTTGTTTGTAGCCTTGCAAGATTCAGAAAAAGCAAACAATTCAGTTGAGGAAACTGCAAGAATGGGCTCATTCTAAATATCTGGCACATGAGATTGTTCAGTATTCCCAACTCGGAGGGGCTGCCATATGCTGTACCTGCTCTCTGGCCTGAGCTGGGCAACTGAATGGCTCTCAAGGATAGGATGGGGGGCAAATCTCTAACCACTGGCTTGGAGAAGAAGGTCCCTGCTCACAGCTCTGGCTTTTGAAAGTCATCTTCACCAGGGGCCAAACTTCCTTCATACATTGTGTAGGGAGCCCAGCTGCTTACTTTCGTATCATGGATTCCTACGAGCCTAATAGCTTTCTAAGCCCTCCTCCCTGTGAGGACAGCCCTTTCTGGCCACTGCCAACTCCTTTCCTCCTCTAAGATTTTGATTTTGCAACACTGAGCACAGGGACTGCAATGGTCTAGATATAGTTGCTGTTTTACTTAAGCATGGGGGACATGCAGACTTTTTGGTTTTAGTCTTTTGCCATTTCAAAAAGAGTCAAAAAAGTAAAACCTGGAGTACCCTTGGCTTGATCTTCCCAGCTTGTTTTTTGTGTGTACGTATGGCATTATTGTATCTGTTCTTTAAAGAAATGAAAAAGAATGGCCTAGATGTGGGATTCATTTTATTCATATTCAATCTGTGCAGAATTCAAAGAAATCTTTCCTTTATTTGCCTCTTCTGGGAAAACATCTTGAGTTCATTTTGTTCTGCTCATAGACTTGTAGAAATAGGTCTGGAAAGGTACTTCACAAGCTCATCTTGTCCATCTTACTGCCTCAAGGCTGACTCATGCCTAGTGCTCTCCAACAGCACGATAAATTCAAGTATAACAATAACCTTTTCTTTTTTTTTTTTTTACCCCACAAAAATACTGCAACAGAAATTGAAAGGTTAAGAAGTAAGATAGCAACATATCATGGCTGCCATAGGATTTAACACTGTTCTTCAGGCATCTGTGTAGCTGCTCCTGTGCCCTCAGCACACCCAGCTGCAAGTTGAGAGAGTATCTACCCTAAATCCTGTAGATACACTCTGGCTTCAAAGAGGGCAGCTCAGGTACCCCAACAACCCCACTGCATCTGCTCATGGGCTTCTCTAAGGGCACTCAGGCTTCCTCCAAGATCTGCACCACTGCAGTGGGGCTGAGAAGGTGTGATGGTATCATGTGCTCCTAAGGACACATGTTGAAAGTTGCCCAGCAACTTCAAAGGATTTTCGAAGGGTTGTTCTCCAGAGCAGAAGTTCAGGCCTATTAATGCTATTCCAAGTTGTCTCCCAAAAAAAGAAATACAAGTCATTGGTGGCCATCTGGTTCCACAGGCCTAGGGGGCACTGAAGTATGACATAGTATTTTAAAAGGAGAGCAGGTGTACCAGAGAAGGTAAAGTTGTGTCTGGTTCCGATAAAATGTGTATGTAATAAATAGGCAGGACACGTAAGATGCTGCAGCTTCTGTCCCTGGTCATGGTCAAAGTTCCACTTTGTACCTTTATATCAGTATTATTTACCAGCTCAGAGAACACATGGAGGATTAACTCTTAACCGGACAGCTCAACCAAATCTGTCTTTCCCAACCATGTTATAGATGCCATTTTTAATCCTGCTTCTTCCATTCCATCTGCATCCCCCATTCCTGCCCCTTCTTTTGCATCCCCTCACCACCTGTCCCCACACACACTCTGACTGACCTTCAGCTTGGACTCCTCACCATGGGCTTTCAGTACTTCTTGTCTTGGGAGGGGAAGGCATGGGCTGAGAAGAGACACCTGAACCATGACCTAGATGCCACACCAACGTCTCCCATTCCCAACCCACCAAGATCCACAGGACAGTTTTGCAGTGCTGCTGTAGTTTTGCTGCTTCTCACCCTGACCCAGGGGGAAGTGTGGGGAACCGCATATCCTGGGAGCAGAGGCACTATCCTGACTTTGGAAAGAGTGGTCTGTGACTAGGAGTAAGGGGAGGAAAACGTCCAGACAGCTTAATCCTTCTCACATCTCTGTTCCTCCTGCCCCCAGCTTGTGGGTTTGCAACAAGGAGGTTACAGGGAAGGCACTGCAAGGGGCTGCTGCCTAGCCATTCCTCCCCTTCCCCCAGCTGGCCCTGCAGCACTGGTCACTTACAAACCCTGCCCTTTACTGCCCTGCTCCTCAGGGACGTTTACACTGTGTCAGTGTCCCAAATAAAACAGCACTTCATTTCGCACTCTGGCACGGGCAAACAATCCTTGGGAGCATTGAGCTGTTAGTGCCTTGCCTGGCATGGCAGTCTCTGGGCCAGCTAGTGTAACTCCAAAAATAACCTGCTGGGCAGCAGCCAGGCAAGGAATGAGGAAGAAATGCTGACTCTGTAATAAAGAATGTGGTACTTGTATTCAGCCTAATCCAGCACTGGCACCACCACACACAGCCCAGAGCAAGGCAGCCTGGAAGCAGCAATGGAAGCAGGGAGAGGAAGCAGGGCAAGGGATATCTAGAACCCCAGGGTGCAAGGACGTAGGGCTGGAGCCATGGTGGGAGTGATAACAGCCTTGACTGCATGACGGATGTTGGTTCCTCAAGGCAACTAGGAGCTTAAAAAGAGAGAACAAGAAAAGCATAGAAGACAGCACAAGGAAGATTGTGGTCCAACACCACAGCATAACGGGACCCAGGCTCCCCATGGTGATGCATCAGACCTACTCACTCTCGCTTAACTGTAGCTTTGTTCTTCTGTACTAAGGGTTAGATGAGTTTAGTGAATACAGTAATTTCTACATTAATAAACCCCCACACTGGGTGACTGGTGTTTTGCCCTCTTCACACTTCAAAGTCTCAGGCTAAGCTATAATAGTTGGACATTCCCTCCCTCATCCCTGTACAAGGCAGTTGGCAAGAGACCCAAAAGCTGTCCCTCAATCTGCTGCCCTCACTGGGGAGTGGCGGTGTCTCACAGATAGGACATGCTTCTAGCTTCCTTTCAGGCACTGCTTAGGCAGAGAGCAGGGAAAGAGCTTCACTCCCAGGCACTGTTCCTGGCAGGCAGGTTGACAAAAACACATTGTAGAAAATTTAGGTGTGGACACAAGTCATGACATTTCATTTAAGTGTGAGAGGATGGCCCCCTGTCTAGATTATTTCCAAATTGGACACAGTCACTTATGCTAGCTTTGGACCTGTGGTTGTGGATTTGAACACTGCAGACTGAATTTCAAAGGGACTTCTCTATCCCTCTTCTGAGAGGACCAAGGACAGACAGAAGTGAGGGGGTTTTGGATGGTGAAGATGGAGGAGGTTAGAAGTGAAAACCAGTGTCTGGGTATTTATCCAATAAGTAAAAGTCTCATGCACATTTCTGGATTTGAGTCCAATGCCTATCAACTCAAGTGAATGAACTAGCTCAGTTGGAAATCTCGACCGTGCATTTTGCCATAGACTTCTTATGGCCATGATTTAATTCACAGGCAAATGCTTTAGTCTGTGAGCAGTAGTGTCAGAGATACCCTCTGAAACCAGAATCACACATGTAATCCTTGATGGGATACCAAAGTAACTCCTGTTTGTCACTCTTATAGAGTACATGAAGAGTGGGAACTTGCTCCTATTATCTCTACCCAAGTGATGGGATCATTGTGTATCTCTGGGCCAGACTCAAGTCTGGGAACTCAGACAAGGGGCATCCTAAATTGGAGCCTTTCTCCTTGAAGTCCAAAATAATTAAATCAGCATTTAGTTCAAACACGTGCACATCTGTGTAAAGCCCTTCCCTCTCACACTTCACTTCTGATGTTGGTTGCACTATCCACTGGAGGCAAAGATGACATATTTTTATGATTCATTTTTCTTTGTAGTATTTCATAGCCATCCTAGTGCCTAAGAAACTAAATTTTTTTTGATGCTCCATTGGGTACAATGCATTTTATAGTTACCGTTTTTGAACAGAACATATTAACCTTCTATTTCTAGAATGCAGCAAGATTATAAAAATATCTTTCAAGAACCTCATTTAGAAATTTAGAAAACTGATTATGTTTGTGATGAACTGAAGCATCACATTAGGTATGAAAGAAAGTAAAAGCAGATGGTCCATACTCAGAGTGCAAACTGTTGCCTTTCAATGATATGAGTAAGGATACAAGAATTTCTCAACTAGATTTCTCTGCTTTGGAGAAGATCTGAGTGAGCTATTTGCTATTAAAATGCCTTTTCAGAAGAAATAATGTTTTCTTGCATTTGTAAAATACATTTAGCTTCTCCAGTTGTCGTGAAACAGAACTATCTTACCAACTGCCGGCTGCTAAGCATGTAAATAAGCTGGTTTACTAGAATTGCACTTATATGCGAAACTTTATACAAAATCCTCTTGTTTCTCTAACCCACTAATAAGATCAGGAGAACAACACAAAACATAGATTAAATCTGTCTTTCAGATATAGACTATATCTTGTTGGCATAGGGTACAATAATGTTCCTTATAGCAGAGTGAGAAGCTGTGAAAAATGGAAAGCAGTTTTTCTGGAGTGCCAGGGCTCTTCGTGAATTCTCAGGGTATAATTTACCTTCAAACTTTTAAGAAACTGTGTGTAAATCTGTAGTTTTATTGCATCAACAATTTACATGAAAAGGTGAGCTCTTGCCTAACATAAATTCCTGTGGAAGATACATATAATTTCTATGACAGGAGTGCTTGTGCACTGTATGTTGCTCATCCTTAGCAATAGAGGTATTCGTGAACCAAGGATTTCTTTAATGTTTTTATATTCAGTAAAAGAATGCACAGGGGTCAAAGCAGGATTGATTTGAAGGAGTTAGATTTTAAAATCCCTTTAAAAATCAGGACAAAGGATACCACACTATTAAAATAAAATGCTTAAAAATGAAAAGTATTATGCATGCTACACAGTAGAAGATCAGATTTTTATTAATGCAAGTTTTAAATGCTGATTAATCCTCTTGAGAATCAGTTTCCCAAAGCTTTGGCCTGCATTCAAGTCTTTTTCAAAGGGGCACATCACTTCCATTATTCTGAATATTAATTGAACAACATTATAACTAAGGATACAAAGCAAGATTTAAAACATGATTACAGCTGTCATTGCTTACATCTAAATAAGTCGTTGGAAATTGAAGCTCAGGGAAAAAAAGAAAAAAAAAAACAAACCACCACAACAACCTGCCATAAACCTCTCTTGTCAGGATGGTGAAGCTGCTGCCTCCCACGGCCCCCCCCGCGCTTGGGCAGGATGGATGTTCCGCGCGCTGTGCACTGACGGCTCGGCTGGCGGCTCGCGCTTAATGTGTTCCCACAAACTCCCCCCCCACCTTGCGAACTGTGGATGTGTTTTGTCTTGCAAAATCATAAACGTCCCAGAAAAACACCGTCATTTTTAGATGCTAACGGGAAGAGGGATGATGATTGTTCAAAAGGCTGAGCTGCCCATATACTTGTTAACTTCCAGAAAGGGTTTGTTTTATTTGTTTGGCATAAACCATTTTCTGATCCAGCTTCAGCGCATGCCTCTATACAAGCATTCATGTGCTTAACGCTAAGCATGTGCTTAAATGCATTCCTGAACTGGGCCAGAAGGTACCTCCTTTGAAATTTTTGTCCATAGCTGCTGTTCTTGGAATGATGCCTTTTTTGGTGAAAACTGATGTGGGGTTAAAAGTAACCATCTAATTCTGATTAGACAAATGGCATTATGGTAGAAGTATTAAAAATTTATAGTCCTATTTACTAAGTTTATTTGTTGGCCATAAAAAGCTGAATCTTACATAACATAAAAAGCATCCAGTCCTAATGATGAAAAAGATATAAAAAGATAATGGTGCAATCATAACATGTCTCTGAGAGTTTGTACATCTCAGTTGCAGTTTGGCACACCACATAATTGTGTTGTGCCAAACTGGCACCAAACCACAATATGTTAGTGAAAAGGGCCCGCAGTTTAAGAGGAAAATCTAGAAGTGTTAACTATACACTGTCTAATTACACAACCTTACTGTCCCAGAATGTGATTTCTGAAACCATTTCTGACATATGGGAAGAGGGTAGAACAGCTGGTCATTAAGGTTTTCTCAAGACTATTTAGTAACACACTTGAATGTAATTAAAGTGCTACATTAAATACTGCACTTGTGTACAATGTATTTTTAATCTTTATGGCATGCTGTAAAAGTAAATAAATGCAAAGCATTAACATTTCTCCCCTTCATCTCCTAAATTGTTAAGATGTAATGACAGTCCCAATCCATACCGTGTGCATTACCTGAAGAATGCTCTGGTGCTCTGAGAGCATCCTGTGCAGCAGGTAGGAAGAAAAACCAGGCTGAATTGTGCAAGACGGATATCAGTTTACTTGATTTCGTTTGCTTAAGTTAAGCCATGCTGATTTACCTGGATATATTTCAACAGGCAATGTTGCAATGATCCTTTTATTTGAAGGTTTCCTTTGGAACCAGTCAAGGTGATACAAAGCAACTTTGACCCACGTTGCATGTAACGCAAAAAGCAAAATTTGGTATACAAAATGCGCAAACATCTTTGCAGCAAACTTTACTCTCAGGTGTTCCAGTGGGACGTCTTCCCTGAAATAGAGAGTCAGAACTCAATTCCATACAGATGCAGATTACAGATGGGTTAAATTACAGAATTGTATTTAGACTCCATAATCCTCATTGTGATAGAAGTACCTAGAAAATCAGGACAGTTAAATACTGTGTGGGATCAGGGCCCAGTTATTTATGCTTTCCCTTCCTTTATTGTCTGTGGCTGGCTACGAACTGTATTTCCACTTCTACAGACAACAATCTTTATGACAGACAACTATATGAAACTAAGGCCACTGTAAAGGATGTTGCTTGAATCAGACAAAAACTGTTCAACAACTCACATTCTGAAAAATTGCCTCGAGATTGTTACCAATACTCCATTAGTGACAGCCTGGGGATTCTGTTGTACCAAAACTGTGAAGATGATGTAGCATTGTGAATAAGATGTACTTTTGACACATTTTTTTGGTTTGATGCACAAGCACATAAGGAAAAAAGGAGTTTTAATACACTTGTTTTAGCACAAAGTGTTTATCTGCACTAGACTTGTGCTTTCTGATAATGGTGTTTGGTTTACATTCTTCAATAACTCTTTCACTTTGAAAAGAGAGGCCATACACTTATTGAAAAGCTGAAACTGTTCTTGACTTCTCATAAATTTCAGTAAATACATGTTTTAATTGACTATTTACTGACTATGATAAAGAGCTGTTGTCAGTTTCTTCAGTTCCTTGGAAGATTTTTTTTTCTGTGAATTTTCTAAAAAATACTTTGTCCTGCACTATGGTCGTTTCCTTTGAGCATGAAGGATAGCTTTATACAGCGTTTTCCAACATCAAATCAAAAAGGGAGGGCAGATAAGAAGCTAATAAGAAGACAAGTTTAACAAAGCACTCAGGCTGTACCTTTCAAGGCAGTAAACTGCAGTCACAGGAAAGCTGCAGTGAAAACCATGGAACTGAAAACATGTGTGTACCACGCTCACATGAACTATCTGGTGACAGTGCTGAGTTCTGCCTGTGTATGCATGTATGGTGAAATCAAGTTTTATGTCACTTTTCAAAGGTAGGCATAAGTTTTTTTTTTTCTCTAAAATATAATGTTGGGGTTTTGTTTGTGAACAGTTGCTGTTTGCAAATGAGCAAAGGAGAATGACAGACATGATGTGTTTTATGTTTTGCTGGGCATTTTATAAATCAATCAGAATCCTTCTGTTCAAATAAATGACACTTTTCCTCTCTGCTAATGGTGCATCTGCAGCGTATTTTGAAAAAAGGAACAGTGGCACGAGCAGCTGATCATCCAGCCTTCCTGATGCTCTGTTCATGGATGGATTTTGCATCACATTACAACTTGCAGCTGGTATGTGCTATCAAAACCAAGAAAGGCCAACCAGTGTAGAGAAACCCGTGAAGGCAGGAGATATAACTTTCCTATGGCAAGTTAATTTGTTTTCACAAGAGATGAGAATAACTATAGATCTCACCACATTCAGTGTTAATTGCAAAACTCATCTCTCTGACTTAACTTTGCCTCATTAATTTCTTCACACACAGTTGCCAGGTACAACCACATCTAAGCGCAAACACAAGCAAACAAAAACATGCTAATCAAGCTACTTTTCCTATGGGTTAAAAAAACCCCCAAGAAGTAAAAAAAAGAGAAAAAATAAAAGACACTGGCTTTTTTACGTATTTGGAAGATAGTCAGATGTTGTAATGGTAGAGGCTATGTAAATACTGCAAGAAGCAAATATAACTTCTTCAAAAAAACATCTGCAAAACCTACTGTCACCTCACTTTTTCTGAAGAGTAAATTCTCTCAGAGTTAACCCCAAACTGTTCACTTTTACTTTTCTATGCTTAGAGGCCAATACTGAGAAATAACGCAGACATCATTTCTTTCAAACCATATCAGACAGCCTTAAAACCTTTTCTAAAGTACTCAGAGACACACAGGTACCATTGATCTGGACAGGGCATGGATATTGGCAGTAAAGAGTTCATTTCCCTTCTACTCGTATAATTTTCATCCCAAAGAGGGTTGCAGGTCATGCACTGGTTATGTAAGGAAGCTGTGGGGAAAAATCTTGTTCCTGGTACTTGTATGTTATTGAGCATAAAGGCAACTGAATGTCTTTGCAAGAGAAGAACATTTCCTGGGTGATTCTCATGAGTCAATCCCCTTCTGAACCACAGAAAGGAGTTGTGTGGAGCCACATGAGAAGATGCAAATTGATGGTGACCACAGTGCTGGTCACAACTTGTTCATTTAAGCAGATGACACTGTTCTTTTCCCTTTTGTTGCTTGTTTTCCCAACAGTACCATTGATTTAACCCTTTATAGTCATATCATGAGCACTGAAACGTTCAGACAGTACCCATAATCATTACAGAGCAGTTTGTGCATAACAGAGGTCTCTTCACTAATTTGTCTGAAAAATTTCTGCATCTGCTGTGCACAGACTTGAGCACTCAACAGTCAGACCTCCGGCTTGATTCCACTCAGCTGAACCCAAAATTAGATCTTAGAAAATAACCATCTCTAAGACAATCAGCCTCAATCCAGGCCTTTCTAGTGAATGGGCATTAATTGTCCTGTCACAAAATGCGAGTAAACCCCCAGTACAGAGTTTTATTGTCTGAGCCTAACCAAGAGAACTGTGTGGAAAGCAAAGACTGGGGACCAGGGAGGAGCCCAGAGGTTCTGCTCACTGTCCTCTTGGTCCAGCCTGCCCCTCTCCTCATGCCCTGGCAGTGACATCAGCCACTTTGCAAAGAGCTTATTTTGTAGTTTTTTGGGCTCTAAAATTAGCCACAGCAGTGATTATTATTAGATTCCTCCTCTAGGTTTAATGGCTCTTTCCTTGAGCTGAACTATTTGTTGAATGACAAGCACTAACTTCATTCAATCACCTGAATTATCTTGCTTATTCTTACTTTGTCTTAGAGATGGAACTCCACATCAAATACTTTCTCTTCTACTGTTGTGTATTCTCCTGCCACCAAAGAAACAACAGGTTTTGTGTCTTTGATTTAATTTCTCACACTCCATTTCCCTTTCTAGTCATAATTTCTAACAATTTCAGCCTACTGACTCAGATATTAAATTGAGTCAAGAAAAATACATGTAATCTATTGATTTAAATAATATCCACTCATCAAGTCTGAAGTTTCCACGTGAGAAGTTCTTCCCTTAGAAAAAAATACCACACTCCTACTTCTCTGAGTGACAAACAGATATATGCATCTCAGTTTCTAAGAATCTCCTCACCAAGATTTCCTTGGGCAGCAGTCCGGCACAGCCTGGCTTTGGCTGTCCACCATACTGCAGAAGTGTGGCTAAATAAAGTGAATACCCAGAATTTACCTATAGCTTCCACATTCACTGCCGAAGAGTAGAAAGAAATGTATACCTGAGATTATGAAGACTAAACCATGAAGATTAATTTTATCCAGATGAAAAACATCTTTTACATCAATGGATGCATATGAAAACTACGCACCTAAATGGGGTTTAATGTTTCTAAATTTGTTTTTGCAGTAGTCTGACATTGAAGGAAGAACTGTCAGAATGTCTCAAAGTAGGTAAAATAAATTTCAGGAGGATGGAAAAGAAAGGAAGCCATCAGCAATTTTCACCTCTAATGATGAGGCCACTACAGGACACCACAATTCAGGAGCAGGACATCAACACCTTCAGACCCGGCTCTGTTAATGTTGCCTGACACTTGGCATCTGTCAGATGGCCTGGACAACTGCTTAAAGTCCCACTCATAGAACTCAAAAATTCTCAAGGAGAATTTTAGAAAACTTTCAAAACTAAAAGAAACTTATTTTGATGCAGAAGTTACGAGAAACAGCAGCCCTAATGATTTTTTTCTCCCTTCAGCAGCCTAAAAGATTTAAAAATTGAAATCTCTTTAACTTCAACTATCAGTCAACTAATTTTTGAGGAAGGTTTTTTTTTTAATAATAATAATAATAAAAAAAAGCTTTTGTGGGAAATGTGGAGTTTTAACCAAGGATTTCCTGAATTAGTTTAAAGAAACCCCAAACCTAAGCTTCTGTAAAATTAAAGTTCTTTTTTGTTTTTTTTCTTCACATAAAAGTAATTTCCTGACCACTCCCAACTCCTACTGTAGGAAAATAATGCAAAATTGGAAACATTGTGCAGGTGACAGTTCACAGCCAGCATATGTGTCTACATAAGACCATACATGGCCCATTTGGTGAAGTGCTGTGCTGCCTGGTACTATTTACAACTGATCAGTCATGAGATAAGATAACACGCTTGCGCTGGACAAAGTCTTGAGGTTACACGTTGCTGCTGTGCTTTCCACAGTTTGTCATTAACCAGCTATTGCAAGATGTTTTTTAAGTACCTTCATCCTGTCTCCAGCTCAGCACTGTCTCTCTCCCTTAATAACCAGGCTAAATCAGCAGGAATAATTAGGGAATCAGACACTACTTAGTGCCAGTACAGGCAGCCAAATAACTTCTATGTCTCTTCCTATTCCATAAGGTCACCCCCCACCCTTCTTGTGAAGCTCTATCTCTTCCTTAAAGGAAGGCACAATATGCTAATTCATAATGATAAGATTTTTAGATCGTGCAATTCTTGCATTTTGCAATTGGTTTCAGGCAATGCAACATACAACATGTATTTTATTTCTCATCTTTCTAGCAAATTGTCACCCCTCCAGCACATACTGGCTCATTTTTCCTGAAAACCCAAGGGAATGAAATACCCATGCCAATTCTATATGATGTAAGTAGCTAGCCCCCTAAGGATCTCTCGAAAAGGCAAGCACTAGGATTGTTTTCTGAACATTTCCTTAGCTAAAATTACCACAATTCATGCTTGGGAATTCTCTAGAGACAGATGTACTGTCGTGCTTGGATAGCAAAATACAGATATCACACTTCACAGGAAATTAAAAAAAGGAGTATTCAAAGTTTATCCCTGCCAAATAATTTTAAAAGCTGATTTTTGCATCAAAGTGCTTCCTAGAAAGATGCAATAATATGGGAAGAAGAACCCTGCAATGTGTGTGCAGTCAGAGTGAGATTCTCACTCAAAGTCTTAGGTTCTCACAACAACACGCCCACTAGACTTGAAGTACACATCTCTTAATATACTCTATTACCTCATTGTCATTTACTTGTTGGTAATGAATGCGTGTGTTAACAGAACAGCATGCTGATGCATTTTTTCTGCCATTGTATGTAACATATTTTCTAATTCTTCTGCTCTATTCAGCATTTGACCCTAACGATAGGGGATTATGGTATTAACTCTCTACACAGCACACATTCTTTACAGACTTTCACTAAATACTGTAAGCCTGCTGCAGAGCGGAATAAAAGTGAAAGCATACCGTCTGGTCTTAAGCTGTGCACACAGAGGGTCGTGATCCAATTGGAAGGGAAGCAGAATTTTAAAAAGAAAGAGGTTTGACAAAATTTTAATCCTTGTCATTTTCATTTCTCTTACCCTGTGGATTTGGGTGATTTTATTTACACTGTCAGCTTGAGCCTAGGGATTGAAAATCAGGCTTTTATGGAGATTATTAAAAGTACATACAGTACACTAAAGGCTGGACCACTGCTATATGCTACTAAAAATATGAATGTGGATGCTCTATATTATACATTTAAGGGAGTAAGTGCCATCCTCCCTGTAAGGCTGGACTTAGTAGTTAGGCTCATTGTGATTATGCCGAAATACATGTTTTAACAAGGGTATTTATGAGTAGTTTCAGAGTGCTGAAGGTCCACTGAAGAACTGAGACATGTCTTCAGGTGCCTTTTAAGGGCAGCATTTTATGAGCAGCTGTGGAAGCTGCCCACATTGAAGGTTACCTAAACACTGAAGAACCTGCTCCTGGAAGGAGCTGCTGCTCTTCTCACTCTGCAACCAGGGAAGGGCAGCCTGATGTCCAGCCCAGAAACAAATGTCTCACCATGGGTGACTTTCTTCTCCAAGTCCTCTCCTGAGGTTGCCCTCACTCCCACCCTGAAGGAGAGCTCCTAAGCCAATGTCCAGGCAGGTAGGAGATGGTCTGCCATGGAAATGCAGCACAGACATGCTAGGCTATGCTGCAAGGCAAGCTGGCCAGGCAGCCAGGGTCTCCTCAAGCCACATGGCCACCTGTTGTGAGGACACTTCCAGCTCCAGATTTCCGAAGGAACACCCATGGTTGGATCACTGTACACAACTGCCCACTCTGGGGCCAGAGAAGGATGACAGCAGACAGGGGGGAGCCACGCCACCTTCCCAGCAGTGCAGACTATTTTCTTATGCAATGTAAGCACAGATGATGTGTTGTCAGAGACACTTCCATGCCCTTTGAGATTTTTGGCCCCTTGAGCAGGGTTTTTCTTACTCCAATCTGCAAGCATGGTTTTCCCATATTAGCTAATGCAGAGATCCAAAGAGGCAAGGATATGCAAGTAAATACAATGAGGATTTGGGCCCAGCCTACAATAATCCCTAAGCCCCCCAAATGGCTAAATTTCTCGGCTTCCACCCACCCTGGGGAAGTGCACACTGGGTTTGGGAGCAGTGAAACTTAGCAACACTTGGTAACTCTCTGATGATTTCAGTGGGACAGAGTCATAGCCCCTAGTCCTGCAAACACTTCACACACATCCCCCCTTCACTCTTCAGCCATGAATGATCGTGTTAAAACTGCAGGATTGAGGCCATAGTCACTAGTATTTCACATAGACCTTGTTAATAAGGTTATTAAAACAATCCTGCTTGGACCCTGGGAAAGGGGAAGATAGCTTTTCCAGGATTTTTCTGCTCAGGGAATCACAAATGTTATTTTTCCACCCAAGGAAACTGTTTGCTTGAAATCAAGATACGTGACTCTCACTGTCCTTACAGCTCTGTAACCTTGGCTATCTGAGGCATGTAAAATAGGGGTTTATTGTGCTAAGGAATGAAATGGGCAGAAGCGCTTGCACAACTTGGCCATCTCACAATTGAAAACGGAGTTAAGCTGGCTCCACCTAACCAGAGTGCCAAGCAGCACAGGATTTTTGAGATGTGCTGCTTCCATACCTCCTTCGGCCAATTTTCAGTGCACTTGGGGTGCGTCCTAATAACAGGGCCAGAAACAAAGCCCGTGGAGGACAATGGAGATCTGCCCTTCAATGCAAGTGGCAGGTGGATCAGGCCCACTCGGAAAATTTTGGCTGCTGTTCTGAGTGGTTCTCAGTGTTCCAGGGTCCCACTAAGACATCCAAATTGGCATCTCACAAAAATCAAATTGGCATCTCATAAAAATCCAGGCTAAAAATGACAGCCTTAGGTTGGAAGTCTCTGACTGGGGCCTCATCCTGCAGAGGTGTTCAATGCTCTCAGCGCCCACTGAATTAACCATGAGCTGAGCAGGCTCAGCACTTCTCAGGATTGCTTGTGCTCTGCAGGATTGGACTTACTGTCCTTAATACTATCTCATTCTGGTTATTCCCTATTGCCCAAGGATAATCCTACGGCATTATTCCCATTATGCCACTTGCCATTCCCATTATAGTCTTTAACAATGTTTTAAACCTATCTTTCATTTTTAATTTCCTTAGCAAAATATCTGTATTTTAGTAGTATGCATTTATGTAGTCTTCAAAAAATGTGGTTTTATTGTACATATGGCATTATCATGGACTTTATGAGTCTGGTAGATGAAAACAACTCTCAATACAAGGGGAATCCATATGTCTAAATATTTTTAGCATGAACACTGTTACCTGTTCCCAGTCATAAAAGTATAATTAAACAGCACGTATTAAAACAGCGCACCACAGGAATCCTTGCAGCTCACTTGTCTGTTTCATACAAGGGGGGGATTTTTTTACTATCTTTAGTCTGGAAAGGAAGGAAGAAGCCATAACAACCATTTTATGTCTTTAGCATGTGCAAGTTACAAAGCAGGGTACCAGGATCTTGCAGGTCACTTTAGTTTCGATTCATCTTTCTCCTTGATCAATTGCTAAGCTGCTGCCCAACGGTGGCTTCAAAATAATTCATCATCAAGACTTCTCCAGCAGCTCTGTGAGGCTTTCTTGTGTCAGAGCCACCTGGTGCAGCACGTGGCTCCACAAGTGAGAGCTGTGTCAGAAGAAGAAGGGCTGGGCCCCCTCTGAGCTGCCCATTTCCTAAATCTCCATCCCATTTTAAAGTACTGCCTCCACTCCTTAGGTTGGCAGGAGGTCTGAGTCCTCCACCCAGCACTGCTTTAGGGCCAGTGGTGATTTCCACCTGAACCCCAAGCCAGCAGCAATGCCTGATTTACATCACCCTCAAAAGCGTTCCACTGAAATAAAACTGCTTCCCAGTTTAGGTCAGTACATCTGAGATCTGTAGTAGCCATATTCTGGAAAGCCCAGATACCTGGTACACTGGGCTGCTCAGCCTAATGTGAGGCAGGATAGAGGTAGTGCTCTAGCCTGTTTTACAGCCTGTTTTCTGACTTCTAGCTCCAGATGGATTGCTGTGTTCATGCTGCCCACAGGCCTCTGCATCTAACCTGAGGTTGTGAAGGAACCCAGGGCATTAGGAGCTCCTGTGTGAGCAGGCTGTTTTTTCAATGTCTACATCATTAGTCAGTTTGACATCTCATGAAAGACAAAGAATTTCAGGCTGAATTAAAACTGACATTTGGAAGGTCTTCTTTTTTTTGGTAAGAAGAATAAAGAATGTAGGAAATAAGGATGGAAAGGGTCAGCTGGGCCAGCAAGTGCAGACTTTCACAGATTATTAACTTGGAGAGTCCACAGGCATTCTGCCCAATGTGTCCCCACACACCACTGGCCCCGGGAGCCTCTAACAAACTTTACACTTCATCATAAAGCAGCTGCAAACTTAATGAACCCCAGGAAGCAAAAAGACAAGATGCAATACATTGTCAATGGCCCAAATCCTTGTAATAGAAGGAAACTGTTCGGTGAAATGTCCTGCAAATCCTAAGAAATAATAACAGATGAAGACAATCCCCGCTTCTGCAGCAGTTCCTGACAATCTGATCAACAGGGAAATGTCTTGCTTACCCCAAATCTGGTAATCACTTTAAACTTGAGTTTATGAGTGAGATACATGCAGAGATTAGGGGCTCTAGCCTACCTCCTGCTCTTTCATGGTTCAGAGATGAAAAAGGGACCAACCTAGAAGTCTAGCAATGAATAAATGAAAAGTAAAAATGACCCTTCCTGACCTCCGCAGACTGCGAACAAAAGTCCTGAAGCATGTGATTAATAGAATAAAGCAATGGTGCAAATAAACAACCAAGTCTCTTTTCAAACTCAGCTGCTGACATCTAAACATCAGATACCAACTGATCCACATCACAAGCCTCATTTTCTGTCCCTAAGAATTCTGCGATACAATCGTTTTCATTAACATACCCAACTGCAGCCTAAAACAGTGAATTTCTCTGTTCCCATAATCAGCATATCACTTCTTGGATGGATGCAAATCTCTCTCTAAATTTCCATTATGAATGTATTAATGGCTGTGTTGCATTTACTTGATCTCATACTAGTAATATTCTTTAACTAATTCTTTTTGTCTTTGAAGATTCCCTCCCTAATTTCTTTGTGAAAACTCATCCCCTTTCCATCTTAATTTTACTAGATTAAGCATTTGAAGAGTCTTCAATATTTCCTCATAAAACAAAGCAAAGTTTTAGTACAGATTACCTTGAAAAGTTTCAACTACTTAAGATCATATTATAATTAATTTTTTGTCCGTTATGAAATAAACTCATTAGTTTAGTTTAGAATAGAATTAGAATATGCAGTTTTCTAATGGTTTTAAAATACATTTTCCTCTCATGGCCACAAAGAAGACAGACTGGAAGCTTAAGAATTGATGGAAGATATTACTTTGTCCAGTTCCAAACAGAAACCAAGAGTTACCAAACAGATATTTAGGAATGGAATTAAAGAGAATAAGAAAATAAAACCTAGGCAAATGAGCCAAAAATTTGAACTTGGATGCACTGTTAATTTTGAGTCCCAGAGTTCTGAATGAAATATGTGAAAGATTACAGGAAAACTGAAGGAGGATTTTTTTTTTTTTAACAATTCGGAATATTTCTAAACTTGACATAAATGTCATCTATTTCAATCTTCTTAGCCATATTTTTAAATTCATTTTCATCAAGTGTTTTTCCATTTTCATTTCAGAATTCAGAGGCCCCTGCTGATGTCAACTAATGGAGTTGATTCAAGTTCTAAGGGATTCAACCAGTCATATTTTCTGACCTCTCCCTCCTCTTTCCACCTCCTCTGTTTTGGGCCTCCATTTGCATAATCTATACTTCTTCCTATAGTCATCTGTATGGATAAAATCACTTACATAGTTTCACAGCATTCCATCCCTGGAGGTTTTCAAGCTGAGGCTGGACGTGGCACTTAGTGCCATAGTCTGGTAACCGCAGTGGTGTTGGATCAAGGGTTGGACTTGATGATCTCAGAGGTCCTTTCCAACCCGTCTGATTCTATGATTCTATGATTTACGAGGCCATTCAAGATCATCTTACTAGTAACGGGGAAGCCATCCTTGTTCCTGGCTCCATCCATCTGGTCACCACACGGCTTTTACATCGCCAAGTGCTGCAACTTGAAGAATGGACTAAAACAAAATAATGACTCCATTACAAGACACATCTCCTTCTCGTAAATTTCAAAGCCAGATGAGACCATTATCACCTGCTCTGATCTCCAGCATAACACAGGACTTCCTGAGAGAGATTCCTCACTTCAGGATAGGAAACAGCAGTCCTGACTCATAGCTCTGGCCAAATGTAATGATGGCCATCTCCCAAGAAATAAAAAGAGCAATCCTGTTTCATGTACTGTTGCATGAGACTTTTGATTACTTGCTGCAGAAAATAAATGAACATAAATTTAAGCATGAGAAAATTCCAAACATATTCTCATTGCTCTTAAAAGTTTATTTCATATCAACATTAAAAAAAAAAAAAAGGCCATTCTGGAGAAAATTATTATTACTGGCAAAATTGCATGCTTAGAATAGCACATCTTGTCTTTCACTCTATCATTTGATAACAAGAGCATATATATTATATTTCAACCTCATAAAATCATAGTCACTGACATTTGCTGCTCTCTTAGGACAGCACAGCACTGGTTGCTCCCTTGGGGGAAAGAAGTGACTGCCCTGCTGTTGAAAATGTCACATTCAGGGTGCAATACAGTATTCAGTAGAAGCTCAATAGTAACTCTGACTAAAGGAAATGGACTTTATCCCTTCTTCCAACAACTGCCTTTGGGAATTCGAAGACAATACCAGAGGTAGAAACTACCACCTACTGAAAGTAGAAAACTACACCCTGAAGCAACTGGTGCAAGCTACTTCTCATAAGCTTCTCCTTCAAGTACCAGCCTGCTATGTCTCAGTTTTACCTACAGTACTTTGGCACAGCTGTGGGGCCAGAGAACATGTTTTTCCCAGACCAGGTCCTTTTCTCTTGCTTGCTCTCAGGTTCCCAGGGAGCTGCTCTGCCCCTCTGTGCCTGGTCATGAGCATCCCTGTGTCTCTGTAAGGCAGCCAGGGGAAGGAGCAGCTGGATCCACCAGCAGCCGTGCAGGCGTGCAAATCGAGCAAGTGTTTGGTCCGGAGGCCATTCACAGCCCCATCCTCCCAGCAGCAGTTGGCTCACTCCTGGTGGAGACAGAGCATATGCTCTGCTCCATACACCCTATCCTGTGATTTTATTGCCCCAATTCACTCTGCCTACAGTGGTGAGTACAACTCTTCAAACAGGCATTCTTTACCTCTTTTTTTATCAGATAGAGTCCACAACAATGTTCAGAAAAGCTAAAAATCTGTACTGCTTTAAATCTCTACTAAAGAGTATATAGCGAACCAGCCAGAAGAGGGAGGAGTTCTGAGCTAGCCAATGGCTAAAATATTCCAGGGACTATCCTGGAGAAATAAAGAGTACACTCCAGATGCTCACAGAGAAAAAGGGTATGGAAAATACAGGAGAGTCTTGCATCAAGGGGTGAGGGAACATGGAAATGAACAGCCCCATGAGGTTTCAGACAACATCCACCAGTCCATCATATAGAGGTGGCATTCCCCAGTACTTTCACATGCCAATATTATTAGTCTTGCAACATTACAATGTACATTTCTGCTGAAAGCAAATTGACACTGATGGACTAATTCTTGTCTTGCTGTTCCACACAGAAAATTCTTGAACAAAGACTCCACTGCTTCAGACAGGCAGACAATCCTGTGAGGTACAGGTGAAGAGCAACTATATATATCTCTGGGCAGCAATAGTATTTTTCAGGAACCTGGTTTCAGTATTAGTCAATAATTTCTGGACACCAGAGCACGGTTCCCATCCAAGAGGACAGGACTAGAGCCCCCCCGTCATGCTAAAGAGCCATGGTCCTCCCAGTGCATGGACTAGATGAGGCTGGTATTTTAGGTCCACATTCTTGCTTCCTCTCCTAGCAAGCCCAGCAGAAGCAACTCAAGGAGACTTTGCTGCCTTCCCTCTGTGGAGAGGGGGCATTCTGACCTAGAAACATGTGCTTGCTATTAGTGGTGATTTATCTTGCTCTCTCCCCAGGCACGGTTTTCAGGATAAGTGTCCCAACCCCAGCCCCAGTCAGCCACATCCCATATCTCCCTTCAAGCATAACCTGAGATTCTTTTGCAGATCTCCTTGCTCAGGCCCAGCCTCTGTTCCACAAGTTGGCATGACGGCAGAATACCAAGTAGGAGGTTTTGGCTTGTGTGTAGAATTTGGAGAGCGGTTTTGTAGTAAGTTGCTATACTTTTTGGCTTGCAAGCCCTGGGAGCATATGGCCCATTGCTTGCAAAATGCTGATATTTTAAAATTGGGGGAGGAATAGAGCATGGCACATTTATTTTACTTCTTCAGTGCCATTATTTTTGCCAAAACCTTCCCTACCACACTATCCTGGATCATGCTGTTCTGTCTGTCTTTAAAGTGAAACCTCCACTAACTAAAAAATGGATGCTGTAAGATAGCCCCCTAAAAGGTCTGAGAAAAATAGTCTTCCTCTATTCAATGTCCAATATGAAATGCTGTCAACTCATAGCTAAAGTGAATGAGCATACAATGCAGCAGTACTTCTACTCATTCTTGAACTCTTTGCAGCTGGCCTTGCTCATACTTTCAGCAAACATCTCTTCTTTTCCAAGCAATCAAAACTTTATGGACTGTTATTTCCTTCCTCTCGACTTCCCAAGAGCTAACACCAGCACACTCGAGATGCTGCAGACTTATCATTTCCACCTTGAACTAGTGGTTGACCCGAAGAAAGAGATGCCAGGAAATGAAATAGAGTTCTTAAGTATTGGCAGAAGAACAGTGCTAATCCAAGCGCAGCTCTACTAAACCATTACAGTAGCTGTCAAAATACATCTGAATTTTTTTTTATGTCTTGCCCAAGGCAATTAATAATGTCGAAAAGCACGACATTTTGGTTTTGGAAAAAGTGAATAAACCAGTAGATAAAGGTGATTTGCATGATATTAATTTACTTGAATTTTGAAAATGTTTTTGGTAAGATTCCCCATAAAATACTATTAAGGGAAATACATAATCACAGGGCTAGAGATTAAGTCTTCTTTAAGGATTGAAAATGGTTTAAGTAATAGAAAACAAAGTGTCATAATAAAGAACTTCCTCTGAGAATGGAAAGAGGTTAATGGTTGAGTATCATTATCATCTGTTTTGGGACCAATTGTATTGACTATCCATGTGAATGACTCAAAGGAGACAGTGTAGATGGACTGGGGATAGTTGAGTGATGCCATCTTATTTTTCTAGACCCAGCTCTGCAATCTTTCTTCACAAAACGCCACTGAACCTCAGTGGGGTCTGTGTGTAAAAGCTGCTTGCTTAATCCCCACAGTGCTTTCAGGGATTGAGTTTGGTTAATAATAATTATAAGAGAGTGTGAAGAACTCCAGATGCATTGCTGGTAAATTGGTAAGTGTGATGGCAAGTTAACTGAGTTAAGCATTACTTGAACAGTGCCTGTTATAAAAACTCTATAAATCTTTTCATAAACACAGAGTCACTTACCTGCGGGGTCTTCTAGGAACAGAAAATGAGGATTCACAGAAGGTAAATTGTGATGGACCCAGTTCCACCTACCTTAATTACTCTGAACAGTTGTTTAACATGCAAAGATCTCTTTGTTTCAGGAGATCATGTAAGGGTGCAAGAATGAAAGAATCATCACTTAATGTGTGTCTCCTCACAGAGCAGAAACTAAAAGCTGAAAAGTAGGGTGAATATACTGACACATTGAACATGCAAAACCAGAGCATACTGTAATGACATCATATATATATAAAAAAAATTCCTTCCTCTAATTTTCTCTTTAGCTTCATTCCCTGAAACACAACTAAGAGATATTTTATATTGGAAGTGTCCAGAAAAACAACTCAGTGTTCAGGGATAATAATGACACATAATCTCTCTTCTTTGTGGAATAATCTCCCTGTCATAGTGGCATCTCCCTTATCCTTAGAGAAGAGCTAGCAAGAACCTGACTGAAGAATTCAACATGATGGACAGGGAAAACCATTCAATGTACAGTTAGCATATGCCATATCCTGCAGGAATACAGCCCTTCTATTATCTGATGGCTCTTGCTGCAGCAGAAATCAAAGATGTCTTGGATTATCTAGGGGAAAAAAAAGAGAGAGATGCTTTGTCATTAAGCAAATGAGGATGGGTATATTTCCATAACCTGCTTTGTAGGTGGTCTACACCTAATACATTCAGAAATGAGCTCAGAGTGTCAGAACAGATGAGCTGAATGCCTTCCTGTCCATGTCACTAGCTCCTGGGGTGGCCTTCAACAGGTCACTCCACTGCTTCCCAGCCTCCAGGTCCTCCTAACACACTCACCAAGCTGTTATGATGCTTAATTAATTATAGTAGTGGCTCATTTACCAGACCTGGGGATTCCTGATTGAAAAGTACCAGAAAAGTTCAAACTATGGTGTTATTTTCAAGTGTAAAATCCTAATGACTTCAGCAGCTTTTCACTGCTCACTGGGCAGCCAGTGAGTGGCTGGAATTGACAGCTACTGGCTGCCTTATTACCACACATGTATCCATGGAGATGGATGACAGATCTGCAGAAACAACAGGAAAGTTTTTAAAATACGACTTTGCTCCGTAATAGCAAAAAATAACCACACTAGAAGACGTAAATTTCAACAGAGGAATTCAAAGCACTTTCCATGGTTTGCTCCCTTTCCATGCAACTCCTGCGAGCAAAGCAAAGAGCTGGGAGGAGATGCCGCAGCCCCACTATGACACGGAGCCAGGCCTGAGGCGTAGGAAATCAGCAGCTGCTCAGTAGCACGGCACTGCAGTATGAGACAGGAAGAGAAGATAACGATGCCCAATTGAAACCATCGCCTCAATGGAATTATCTGGTGTGGAATTTGGCCCAGGCAGGGCACTTCGCACCCCTGCTTTTTGCAAAAGCCTTACTGCTGGTGTTTTTGCTGATCCATTTTCTAATATCAGGAAAGAAAAGTGAGTTTTAAAGCTGCAGAAGCTGCAGAGGCACAACTGAGTAGTTCTGGCCACCTACCCAAGTGCTGACTGTAAGACCCAAGCCTGAAAATCACGCCCTACTTTATTTTTTGTCTATGTAGACATAGTATTTGTTGAGCAAATGAGAATGAGAACCTTCAAAGCACAGAATCACTCAAATTATCCCTGGCATTAGGCTATACAAACTCTTCAACCTCCACCTCCGTATGCACTATTACGGGCCAATGGTGGAAATAAGAGAATAATTGAGTTTCCATGCTCTCCACCCCTTCCCCAGTGCCTTACTTCCTGTAAGTCCTTTACAGTGCAAGAGTGTGCAAAAGATATCATCTTGTGTGCATCTTGTAGTATAATTGAATCAAGGTTGTTTAGCGCTAATAAGGTCTCTCTGGAGTCCAGATGTTTGATTTATGCACTGTTATACAGGAGAAGGGCAGCCCACATTTGCACAGCAGCAGACACTCAGCCACTGCCTTGGCCAGCACACAGGGAGCCCAGGGGTGTTGCAGGTGCAACCGCTACTGACCCAGGAGCTACAAGTGATCAAACAGCTTCCCTTCATTATTGTATCTCATCAACCAACACCCTTTCCTCAGCCCTATCTCTCTGCATATACCACCAGACAATTCCATGACTTGCTTTGTAGTTTTCCTTTACTAGTGCTGCCTCATGCTCATTTTCTGTCACCCTCCTGTTATTCTTCTCCTGCCTGAAAAACTGCTAACCCTTCATTTTCATTAATTTACTTCTCTGTGTGATCACAGGCATTAAAGATGAGACCACAAAGGTCATTATACCTTCAATTCAATCAATTAATTTAACCCTCTGTAGGAGGATTAAATTAATTTTCCCTGAGCATGGACTACTCACCAGTTTTTATTTATGCAATGTAAACTAGACTCTTACTTCACAGAGGAGATTGTAAGGCTGCATCTAAGCTGAAGGACCCATAATATTCCTTCAGATCTTGGCACCCTCCCATGCTGCACCCAGGTCTCTCCAGAAAAGGAGAGGGAGTCCAAATGCTCATCAGGACTGGACTAGACCCTTTAAACAAGGAGGGAGTCTGATGCTGCATCCTGCCATGGCCTGGATCTAACAGCTTACACACGATCCACTGGACTACACCTGAGCAGAAGAAAGAGCACGGATGTTAGAGGAGGCTCTAAGCATGCATTACAGTAACAACTACGGGTAGGATATCTACCACACCTGATTTTGATGAGCAAATCCTCTGGAGTTCCAAACTTCCCTCATCTGTAGCTTTTGATCCTGTTCCTGTGAAGCTGGTCAATGGCATTGACCCCACCTCAGTGGGGCTACTCACATGGAGAAAAATGTATTTACCAAATCAGAACCTACTTAGTAGAAGACTGGGAGTCCTCGTGTTGAAAAGCCATCACTCACTACGTAAGTGGGAGTGAGAAGTCCTCACTGGTCACCTTCAGCTTCTTAACACAATAGTTCAGTTGCAACAGTCCTTGGCTCCTTTTCACATTTATCTTTGCATCTCGGAGACGATTGTCATAACACATTTTGCCTGCTGTACTACCAATGTGACAAAAGAAAAAACAAATCCAGTTTGCTACATCAGTTCTAACTAGCACTATACGTGTGACTGATCACTATTGGAAAATCTAAAACTCAGATAAAAATCACTAGGCTTTTTTTAACGCCTGAAGTGAGCTATGTTGTAAAGGAAACCTGCAATAATAAGATAATATGAATTAAAAATAAATAGTTCCCATGTTTTCAAGCAGGCAAAGCAGCATGAAAGCACTTCTGAAACAGGTATTTAAATCCTATTGAAGGTTAGTGTTTTCTTGTGCCTAATCTGTGGTTTATCTGGAGGAATACTAGACTTTTTTGTAATATATTAAATTTTATATACTATATTTAGATCCAGAATTCTTCAATATTATAAAATTACAACAATTGTTACATAAAATAAAGTTCAGTGTTGCTAGCTATTTCCCAAAACACTCATCAAGCAGCCACCACAGAGGCAGATCAGTTTCCACTGTATATCAAGAGAAACAAGACTCATACTTTAAGAAGGAATTTTTAAATGCTAATGTCCAACACTAGTTAATAATACCAAGTGTAAGAGAATCAGAGAGATAACTGTTTCTAAGGTTAAAAATCATGCTAGATACACCAGACAATGAGAGGAAAAGTGACTTACTAACATTTGTGCTTGATGGTGTCTTCCTTTTCCTCCTCCAAGTGAAGCTTGGGACAGCTGTTTGTCTTCAAATGCTGGAGTACAAGGACACAAAAAAGGTCACAGGAAAACATCTCCTGTGCAAACTAGAAATAGGACTGTCCTTTTCTAGTTAAAAAATGTTTATGTGAATGTCAGTCTTATGAAGGAGACAGGACTAATCGAAGTGGAAACAGGAGTCTTCTCCTCAGGCATAGATTAGGTGGTAGCTTCTTGCCAAGGTGACACTGGTGCTGGCTGAAATGAACCATCCACCTGTTCTGTGCCAGTGCCCTTGTTCACTCTTAGGCCTCCTTTCTCTTCCACATGCTACGGAAATAGTTGCCCTTTGGTAACTATTTCCCATCACCAACCACTAGCCAGATCTGCATTTTAGTATAAGGCACATTGAAAGAACCGCAGGATTGCTGGGGTTGGAAGGGACCCCTTGAGATGACATAGTTAAATCCTCCACTCAAAGCATGGTCAGCTAGAGCAGGTTGCCCAGGAATGTTGTCCAGTTTGGTTTTGAGCAAGCACACATCAAGACTTTCCAAAACTTAGCTGGGAAACTTGTTCCAGTGTTTCACAGCCCCCACAGCAAAAGAGAGGGTTTTTTCTTGCGTTTGAATGGAATTTCTTTCATTTCAGTGTGTGCCTGTTGCTTTTTCTTCTATCACTGGGTACCACTGAGAAGCATCTGTCTCCATCTTCTCTATTCCCCTCCATCAGGGATTTATGCACATTAATATGATACCCCTCAGCCTTCACCAGGCTGAACAGTTCCAGCTCTCTCAGCCTCTCCTCTATATGACAGATACTCCAGTTCCGTAATCATTTTCTTGGCTGTTTATTAGACTTGTTACAATATGTTTATTTTTCCCTTGTACTGGAGAGCCCAGAACTGTAGCCTTTTTTTTTGACTTTTCACATCCATCAGTAAATGCAGCTCTGGCTTTGGCTTTCCTAACCCCAACACTCCATTCTTGGACAGTGCCTCTCTATTCCTCATAGGTCATCTCTCCCTTCTTCCACCTCTTTTATGCTTCCTTTCCATGTTTGAGTTTTACCAGGAGTTCATACTTACAGACCTTGTACCACCTTTGTTTGATTTCTGCATGTCAGGATAGATAATTTTTTGAACAGGTGATCCTTGAATCAGCTCTTCTGGACTCTTTTTCTCTCCAGAGCTGTATCCCACAGGATTTTTTGAAGCAGGCCTCTGAACAGGCCAAATTCTGCTTTCCGGAAGCTCAGGATTTTAATCTCGCTTTTTGCTGTTGTTCCCTCCCCTCTGGATCCACCTTGCAGTTACTCCAGCCAACGCTGCTCCAACCTACCTGACAGGTTCTCCCTTGGTTTTAGGTCTGAGGTGCCCCCCCTCAGCTCTTCTCAATCACCTGTGTCAGGAAATTCCCACCAATGTACTTCAGAAATCTCTTGGATTGCTTGTACCCTGCTGTGCTGGTCCTCCAGCAGCTCACAGGGTGGTCAAGTCTCTCCCATGCGGAACAGAGCCTGCAATCATCAGGTTTCTTACAGTTTTCTGAAGAAGGCCTCATCTACTTCTTGATCATGCAGTCTGTAGCAGACACCCATCAAAATGTTGCTGACGTCGGTTTGCCCGCTAATCCTGTCATGTAAAGCTGTCCCTTTAGCCCTGTGTCCCTGAATGTGAGGTCCATCCTGTCCACTACACTCTGCACCCTTACTTGTGTCTGTGCTTCAGTTTCTGCTCCCAATGTTACATTATCTTTGCTATTGTCATTACTTCAGTTTTCCTCAGAAAGAGATGGAAGGAACTTTTGATCAAAAACAGGATTCCCCATATCTCTGGCCACGCCACTCTTCTCTCATTTTCTTTCAGCACTTCCCCTCTTGTTATACATTGAGATTAGTCTATGGATCTTCATGTATATGGCTCTTCTCTTGCTTGCATCTGCAACCACCTCTTCCTAGCACCCCTCCTTTCTGTCTTGGCCACATATCAGACCAGTTGCCCAGTCCCTGCCTTTATCTCCACAAGCCTCTGTTTCTGGTTTCTTTCCCAGTGCTTTTTAGACTCCAGGACAACCTTCCAAGTTGGCCATTCTCGGCAAATTCAAATGGCTCCTTAGAACACACTTCTGCAAGGCTTTTCTGAAATAAGCCTGTCTATCATCCTAACAGCAGCCTGCTGCCATGAGTCTTATTCACATCCTTATCAAAGACCAATTCCAACAAACACCAGTTTCTGAGATATTAAAAATATACCATTTCCTTAGCAGGCAATGCAGACTTCATTTAAAGCTCTCCTTCGCCTCTGACCTCACTCACATTTGCTTTATAACAGCTTATACCCCTTTAGCAACAGTGAAGTTATTTCTGGTTTGGACGTTGTGACTTGTGATCAAAACCAGGCCTATTGCCTATCTCTAGATACAAAAAAACCTGGCCCACTGAAACATTGTACAGTATCTTATTCTTAAATATCTACCTTGAAAGCATGCAATTCATTTACAAATTATTAAACCCAGGCTATGGCAGCATCCTAAAGGACTAAGCAGACAATTAGATTGGTCCTTATAACCCCAAGAGTGATCAGCAACAGCCATCAGCACACTGCAACTGCTTGTTGAGCAAGTGAGTCAGACAGCAATAAGGACTTTTAAGCAGCCAGCAAAAGCACTCAGATTCTTCTACAGGAGAAGTTTATTACAGAGCTCAGCATCTGTGTCTTGCAGCTGCCAAGTGTCCTCCATGTGTTGTTACAGCTGCTGATTCTGCTGTTAAGGAAGGGGGAGCAGAAGGATGAAAAGAGGCAGCGTCAGGAATGTTCAGTTGCTGTAAAACACTGCCAAGCAGATATTCACGTTATCTGCATGCAGAAACTAAGCCATCTAAACATGTGAGCTCACGGCTCTTTGCCGGCTGGTCTCACACTACAGAGAAATCATGTGACAAAGCCACTAGACACTTTTCAAACTACTCCAAATACAGGATCTGCTGAAACCCTGAAGTAGCATGCCCAGCTATATCAGTTTTGTGACGTGACATGCTGTGACTTGTGAGGACAGACCATAAAAGAAGCAAGAGGCTTTGGGGAGAGCCAAACCAAGGGGAAGCAAACTCACCGCTTCACAGGCAAGACAGTGAGGTGCTCCTCAGTGTCAGTCCACTGCCATATTTTCAGGCACTGTCACACCACAACTCCACATAATTCTACAAAATAATACTGAGGTATACTGTGATACAGGAGCTCAGCCACTACCTGGTGCAATCACTATATGGCTAAATTCCTAGAGGCCAAAACTAGGTCCAGTGGCTGTGGGCACATGAGTTCCTCTCACAGAAACCACACTGCCCTGCACCAGTGAATGATCCCTGCTAATCACTGCTAATTTTGGACAGCAAAAGACCATCAACATGGTCTTGGAGCAGCATATTGTGCTAGTCCTTTCTTCAGTTTGATTGTGCCAAACTTGTATTGATCCATGGTGCCATCCAACGCAGGTAGGATCATAGGATGATTCAAGTTGGGGAGGACCTCAGGAGGGCATCTAGTCCAAACTTCTTGCACACATTAACAGCTCTCAAACAAACTTTTTCCTGTGTTGCCACATATAAGTAAATGGCATTGATTTCACCTAGCTCACAGTAAGCAGCCCACTAGGCATTTCTTGCCCCATTGGGAGGTAAAGGTATGATAATTTACTCATATGTGGGCCACATCTTCTTGTCAGGACATACATTGAGCACAGCTTTGTTACTGAGTGGCAAGAAGATATCTCTCTTCCTGGTTACTGTCTGAAGTCAAGCTGAGTCCATTTATCTTAAAGACACCTAAAGGCCTCTGTGATCCATGGCCTAGGAAACCCAAAGAGAGATTAAAAACAAAGAACACAGGCCATATTGTGTAGCCTGGCTTTGAAGGGAGCTGAAAAGCAAAGAGCCTCCTTGCAGGAATATCTGTAGAAACACAGTGAACAAAAGTGAAGGCTAACAGTCTTAGCCTCATCTTTCTGGACCATCTCTTTTTGTTAAAAGATTTTGTTAAACATTGCCCCAGTTTTTAAAAGAATGTGACGGAAAAAGTAGTCTCATGGTCTTTAGTCATGCAGCTGCCTTCCTCTGCCACGGACCTCTGCACTCCATCCTTATGGTCTCCATGCCTCAGATCTATCCCTGGCTATGGCTGCCAACAGCCATAGGCTGTGTAAGTTGTCTGCATGGGCCCATACCTGTGCTTTTAGTCTGTACATACCAGGCCCCAGGGAGCTCCTCAGCTGAGCAGCCTTTGGGGCTGTCTCTGAACAGCTTAGGAATGGGAGCGTTTTGGGCTGGCTGCCCTTGCTCCTTGCCTCCCTCACTGGGAGCTCTGCCAACACTGGTTCTTTACCTCCCGATGGGCACTGCAGTCAGGACAAACGGGTGGCAATACTGCTCCATTCTTTTGGCCTTTCATACCTGTCTCAGTCTTTATGGATGGTATGGAGGAAGCTTGGGGTACGACTGTTGTTCCTTTCTGAGCAAGATGATGAGGTGCACTGTCCTCTGACTTGTGGACTCGGACCTGTGGAGAAGACTTATGGCAGGCTCTGTTTGCTCATGGAGTTCCATTGTCACATGTGAACAGCAAGCTGGAAGCTGTTATTCTCCAAAGACAGGCATCCCTTTGGGAGTTCAGGGTTATGTCTAAGCCCAGGAATGTACCCACCCCCACCTTGCCCTGTCTGCCTGTAGCTATTGTCTCTGAAGTATGTCCCATTGCCCTCTTAGGAACTTGTACTGCCCTTTATTGCCAGGGATTAGCCAACATGTGAAGAGAACCAGCACACTAGCTCTGGTTTGCAGGTGACACTAGAGAACTATTCTGTCCAGGATCAGTTCCAGGAGAAAATCGCTGGGGAAGGACAGACCTCATCCTCACTGGGAGCAACAGAGGTAGTGGCTTGGGCGGTAACCTGCATTCTGGGAACGCTGCAGGGAGAGGGCACAAAAGTGCTGATGTGTGCTGTGCCAGGTGGTCAACTGAGACACATGTTAGCAGCCCTGGTGTCGGCACACCGGAGTGCCCAGTGCTTTGGGTGTGCCCTGGGGATCTGCGATGCCTGAGTTCCCAGTTCTCTCCTTGCACTCCTGTCTGTGGGTACATGAGGAGTGCTGCAAGGGCCAGACAGGGGATCATGTCTCATGTGAGCAACTGTGACACTGCCATGACTAGGCAGTACAGACAAGAACCAGGGGGACTATGTACATACCATGGGTAAGGACATCCCAAAGGAAGTAGCGTGAGGTATCTACCAACTCCAGCTTATTCTTCTTGGCATTATTAACTTCAAAAAGCAGCACATCTGGGAGAAGGAGAAACAATTTTTAACAGGAGATAGGAAGCTGAGGTCAATATAAAGTCCATTACATTTTTCACAGGAGCAAACAAAATGGTATATTTGAATACTTAGATGTTGCTTGGTTATTTCAAATAAAGGAGGAGGCATAAAGGTATTTTAATGGCTGTGGGCAAACCTCAGCTAGGCTGTATGTGTGTGTGGTCTCAAGAAAATACGAAGAACACCAATGAGACTTCTTTTTTTAAAAGTATTTATGCAAGAAGAAACTTCCAATTTGCCTCTAAAGACCCAAAGTCCTGTCCCTATAGCTAGTCTTTGCAAAGGAATTTGTATATTGCATCAGGCAGTATCGTATTAGGAAATGTTTTTAACAGTGTTTAGTGATTGAAAGTAAGATACAATAGCTTTATGACAAAGAAGCTTATGATGAAGGTCCTTCTTAATAGCTTTTATATTACTGCAAATCATGATGCTTATGGTTTACCTTTTATTAATTTAAATGAAGCACAAATCAAATGACAGCTGACAGCCTATCAACAGGTTAGTTTACACAGCTGAATATTATTTTACTTCATATATATTTCAGCTTTTAACGGGATTTTTAATTTTAAATAGTTTTGAGGGTTTTATCCATGTAATATGGCTGGGAGGCTGCAAGATGAGAGCAATATTTAATTTACGCTTGTAAGATACGGGTATTTGGAACCCATTAGAAACTGACTTTTTTGTTGTCCCTTTTAATTTTGATTCTTTCATCAGAGATGCCAAGACTAATGCTGTCATGACAGATGGAGAGAGCTCATAGAGACATTGTACAAAAATTACTGGAGCAATGTGTCATTACCATGTAGTACCTTCAAAATGTCACTTTCATAGTCCCTCTGCCTGCAGGGACAAGGTCCCAGTTCCACTCCTAGGTGCTGGACAGCATCACACTGGTTTCATTTCCACCACAGAAAATAAGTATGCTACACACTCGCTCAAAATCACACAGCCACCCATTGAGAGATAGCCTGCTCCCATTTGTCACCTATGTAATTCTGGGTGTCAGCTACCTACTTCGATCATTAGAGATTGTTTTAGCTCCTATGTATTTTATTTGGTAATACAGTTGAGCAAAATAATGCTGTTTATGTCAGCCTCATATCAGTTATTTACTTTAAATATTTAGTTATTAGCTATTTACTTCAAAAGAAGTGTGGCCAGTAGGTCTAGGGAGGTGATTCTCCCCCTCTGCTCCACTCTCACGAGACCCCACCAGAAGTACTGTGTTCAGCTCTGAGTTCCTCAGCACAGGAAGGACACATCTGGAGGGAGTCCACAGGAGGGCCAGAACAATGGTCAGAGGACTGGAGCACCTCTCCTATGAAGACAGGCTGAGAGAGGTGGGGATGTTCAGCCTGGAGAAAAGAAGGCTCCAGGGAGACCTTATAGAACTTTCAAGTACCTAAAAGGTCTACAAAAAAGCTGGGGAGGGACTTTTCACACGCAGTGATAGGAGAAGAGGGAATGGCCTTAAGCTGAAGGAGAGTAGGTTTAGATTACATATTAGGAAGAAATTCTTTACTTTACAGGTGGTGAGGCACTGGCACAGGTTGCCCAGAGAAGCTGTGGACTCCCCATCCCAGGAAATGTTCAAGGCCAGTGTGGGATGATGGATAGAGTGAAACCTAGAAGGGTTTCAGAACTTTAAGGTAAAAAGCAGCTGCAACGGCCTGGATGGACGAAGTTTGACGTGTTCCCCAGTACAACAACAAACATCTGCTCAGAGAAACAGAATAGAGTGTGGAACGAAGTGGAGACTATGTGGCCTCCCTCCATTCTAATCCCAGCAGAATGTGAGAACACTGTGCTACTGAGACCATACAGTACATGTCTGATAAGGGAGAATCAAGATGTTCTGCTGCTGAAACCAACAACCATGTCAAACCCACTCCTCAGCTGCAAAACTGTGATCACCACCACCCTCCCATTAAATACACCAATCAGAAATAAAAGGTATTTATGACTGGAGACACTCAAACTCCGTCCAAACATAAAGAAAATAGTATAAAAGTAAGCTGGGGATAGGAGGAAAGGGGGAGAAGAGCTCCACCAAAACTGCTGGGATCAGTCGATGGTCTGAGCCCATCTTCTCCCCCACCCAGAGGGATGCCTTGGGTAAGAAATATACTCTATGCATGTTAAATGCTGCTCTTAGGAGTAGAGCTTTTGCTTGTGCTTACCCCATAGCATATTAGTAGATTGCTTTGTATTAGAACTTGTGCTTGCTTAATACATGTATTAGATTATTGCTTTAAGACATATTCTTGCAGTAGACACTATCACCATCAACCTTTGAACCTTATTAATCTGTCACAACTTGTATCAATAAAGTTATTCTGTAAACTCTTAAAGTGAGTCCTTGCAGTCACCAGCCGCAGATAACACCAGCTGCAGGACCTGCTGAGGGGTTTTAGCTCTGTTGAGTTCCCCCTAACAAGCGAGATCGAGGTACCCTCTGATCCTGTGAATCTGTTGGTGAGGGGTCTCATTACGGGATGCTGACAGACTGTCGGGCACCAGGGTCTCGACTCTCCCGAAGGTACCAACAGGCAAAAATCTAAACTCCTACCTTTCATGTGACAGCCAGGCTGGATGAGGCTCTGACAATCTGGTGTAACGCAAAGTGTCCCTGCCCAGGGCAGTTGGACCTAGATGAGCCCTAAGGTCCTTTCCAACCCAACCCATTCCATGATTCTATAATAACTGGTACACTTTCAGTAATAGTAATCTATGTTAATTTCTGCAAAAGGCATAGGGATGCAGCAAAACTTTACTGTGTGCAGAAAAGCTCCTGATTAATCCTAGTAGAAGAATGAGGTACTCTTTAAAAAGTGTGTAGGTCAACAATTTTGGCTAGAAGAGTTAGCCATCACAGCAGAGTCCTGTAATGGCACAGCATAAAAAACACATGCGAAAATTATGCAAGCTGTGTTAAAACACTGACTTCAGTTTCAAAGCAAAGCGTCAGTAGTGACACCATTTAAAAGAAGACACAGTTCCACTCACAAGTCAGAAGGTTACATTTCTTATTCTACCTTCATGTTTTTCATCCATGGAATTCAGTAACAGTTTTGCTGTCGATGGGTATTAAAATGTGTCTCTATGAGATAGGAGTATTTTGTTTCATTTGGCTCTCCAGCTATTCAAAACTTTGTTAGCTGTTAGTTAGCTTTGTTAGTGAGTAACCCATTAGAAAATTAATTTCTAGTAACTATTAACATGTTTAAAAATGAACACTGGAGACAGATTAAAGACCACCAAAATTGCTATCCAGAATACAGAGAGGAGCAGTGGCACACATTGCCCTTGACCCTAGAGGTTTCTCCTTGGCTCTTGGGAAGGTCAGGCTCCTTGTCCACTCAGGCATGACCCAGAGTCACTGAAACTGATGGCAGACCCCTCACTAACTCCCAAAAGCTGGGTAAGAAAAATTACCATCTGTCTTTTCATTGAAATTCTGTGAGGGAATGAAAACAGTGACACTGTATGGAGTGGTATAGTTGCTTTCCACAAGAAACTGGATGGAAACCACAAGCTTCTTTCACATAGCCCAACCTTCAGAGGCAAACAGCTATCAGTTGCTACTACTGCTAATTTAGAGCTAAATGACTTTGTATCCCATTACTAATCAACTGCCTTCCATCTGCCTCTCCCTTGGTGAATGGTAGTATACATGATACCTTTTAAAAGATTGAAGTATCCAAAAAATTCAGCCTTGGTAGTTTCACAGGCTCCACATCCAAACCTCAAGACACCACTGTAAGTTAGGTGATGTGCAAGATGCAAAAACCTTACCTGTCAAAAACTACATGGGAAAGGGGGGGAAGCAAAAACAGGTGAAAAAGTAGATCAACGTGGCAGACACACAGTCCAAGAATCCTTCTTCCACATTTGCAGCTACTGAAGAAAAAAGAGACTGAGAGAATGACAATGTTGCCATAAAAACTGAAATAGTAAATAAACAGTAGAGTTATCAGGTCCTTTGAAAATGAACTATCTCTTTGGAAGAAACAGAGACTGTTCTCCACATCGGCTGGTGCAAAGGAACCTAAATTTGTATCTAAGAAATTTATTGTCCAATTTCTTTCCCCCATAGATTTCCACAAAGACAATGAGAACTCCAGAAGAACAACAGTGCATCAAGATATTTCTATGACTATGGAATAAATCGACCGTGCGGTACTCAGCGGAATATTGTGTGGAGGCACTACAAAGATTACACTGTTAAACTTAAAGGCTCCATCTTTCCCAGTGCTGAATGTTTTCTGAAAGCTGCAGCGTTTTGGTTCCTAATGAGAACACACAGCTCTGCCGAGAATGAAGCCATAAGTTCTCCTAATGTAGTTGGTCACTCAAGGCGAAATAGAAAAAGCATCTGCTCCCTGATTGTGCCGAAACCCTGCATTCTTTACTTTAGACACCAGAGAAGCTGTTTAGAGACAAGTAAGCCCTTGGACTCTGCCTGCTGTTGAAAGGCACACACATACCCTTGCATATCTCTATCATATTATTTGGTCATGGGAGAAAATGACCCCTCTTTGGAAATCTATTGAGCTGTCAAATCAACCCCTTTATCTGGTTTCATACCGTTAGCTGAGAAGACAAGGATCCTCCTATCAACCCAATTTGGTGTTAACTGATTTAGCTTTCATCAGATTTTTTTTCCAAACTTGGAAGAAACCCAAAAGCCAGTTCTTTGGGGGCTTTCCAAATGATGTCCAAAAAACCTCACTTGGCAAAACACTTTGTGTAGGGATGTATTCAAATGTGCAGAAATATCCCCACAAGTGAAATGACACCATGAAGTGAAATGGTGGGTGCAAAATGAGTGGCCTGGGCTATGTACATAAGGCAGCACAATTACAACTATCTGTTCTGGATTTAAAACCTGCCTTCCAGCCCTAACAAAATTCTTTGGTGAGGACAATAAAAACAGCTATAAGTGCATTCATATGTATTTGTCTGAGCCCTCAAAGTACTAATAGCCATAGGAAGAGCTAGTTAGGTAAACAGTATAATTTTCTTTTGCTGAATTAGATTTGCAAATTAACTAGTGCTGCCTTAAACGTATCTAAGGAATCGCTGCAGCTTTGATACTTAGGTTCCAGTTGCAGGTTTAAAGATATTCTTCTTCCAGGAGGGGCCCTGGAGACTTTTTCAGTAGCACATTACTAACCATGATACGGATGCAAGGATCTGGACTTAAGCTAACAGAAGTGATGATGTGTGAAAGCCTTCTGCTTCATTTTGACATGGTGATACATGGGATAGGCAGATTTTGGGACAGACCATCTTTATCTGTCTGGCAGTCTAGGGATTTAAGCTGTGTCTATCACTCTGGCATTTCTGTGTGCTCAGACAGCATCTGCAGGAAACATTCTCAATTATTCTCTTAAAGTGGTCAGGGCTGGTTATGCCAGAGAGGGACCCCAGAAGAGCTTCATTTCATTTACAGAGGAGGTACTTGTGGGGGAGCAGAGAAAAGGGGGTAAGAAAAAAGTACAATCCTGATGTAGAAATTAGTGCAGACTCTCTGCCTGGAGAGTTTTAAAAGTAGTTTCACTCATTATCCCCTGGACCCTGAAATGGAGCCACACTGCCTGGGCAGCTAAAAATGGTACCCTATAAGGAATAATATTTAAAGAGATTTCCCTGGGTGCATAGCCTCACCTTGCACCACCTTGTACATACAAAGAAAGTCTGCATCCCTCTCCGCCCATGACATTCCCTGCCTCTCGGGCTGCCCCAGGTGCTTGGAGCCAGACGGACGAGCTTAACTGCCAAAACCCCAAGTGATCCACAAGGAAAAGATTCCCACGAGTCCTTCACAGACCAAATGAATCTCAGGCATGCTGAAGTCACATGGTTGGTCAGCACTCACTTCAACCATGCTGCTAGTGTGAAATCTTGATCTTTCACAATAAGAAGGAAATTTTACAATGCAATTTTTACGTCAGGCAATGGTTTGAACATCTCTACCTTGACATAGTTACCATAAAATCCAATTTTTATGGGTACCTGAACAGTCCTTCAGGAATACTAATGTTGTCTGGTTCTTCAGGTATATATTCCAAGTATCACAAACATATTTTTACTGATATTTGATGGCTGCTTCTTTTGCCAAGTACTAATATCAAATTTATGGAAGGCTATTTCTGAGTGATATAAATGTAAGAAATCCCTTTTGTTGAGACATGGTATTAATCATGTTACTGCCTAGATTTCCATGCCCTTAGACCAACTAGATATACTGTTTAAGTGTCTACAGTCAGCTCCTAAAAATACACTATCTTCTGACAGATTTCAGGCCTCAGAAGAGATGGGATAACCTGGTTCTTTCACGATCCACTGTCACATCAGCATTCTCTCTTCCTTCCCTTTTCCCCTTTTATTGCCTACCCCTTTGCATGTTTAAGACTGACTGTGTGGGAAGAGTGATGTGGGAACTGCCTCATCCTGAGCGCTGACACAACTCACAGCGCCAGGGATGCCACTACAGGTCAGAATCAAATCAAGGCATTCCTTAGCATTTATGTGAGGGTATTCCCAGATTAGGAGCAATGAGCACTTCCACTAATCTCCTTTAATGACAGCCAGGCCTGTCTCCTGCTATGCACGACCATACAAAAAGATGATTCTTACAAAAGGAAGGGTGGCACGCAACCTTCATGTGAACATCCCACCTCTTTATGTAGTCATGACAGGGACTTGGTGGAAAAAATGGGCTTAGCCCATCCATATCAGTTGTGCATTCTCTTGCCTTACAGTGTGGTGTTCAATCAGTGGTGAGAGATGCAGGGAGGATACAGATATACCATCAGAGTACCTCTGTTGTGGATGTGATCCTTTCCTTATGGCAAAGACTATTCTAACAAGGATCACCTTAATGCCTTGGAGGTGCATCCAGTGTCTGCTGTAAAAGAGGGACATGGTACCATATCATATTGTATTTTATTGGACTCAATCATATTATCTGTCCTCTTCAGTGTACGTCTATTTTCTCTTATATTTTCACACTTATTAGCAGCCCATTACGATTTTCCCAAGTATGTTAATCTGCATGAGAGCCTAGAGGCTTTATTACTGCTTCATTGACTGCTTTTTTTACCTCTCTATGAAAGTAGGTCTATTGGGATCCAGATGAACCTCCCTGAATCTGTCTCTGGTCCTCTTTCACTCATCCTCCCTTTGTCTCTCTTGTTCTGCTACAGACCTAGTGCCACAAATTTGTCTATCAAGCACCTGGTGAGTTCATCCCAGGCCCATCATTTAGTCAGAGCAAGTGAGAAGAGTAGATTAATTAAGTGCAAATAAATCACCCAGAAATCTATCCCTACACTGTTGCCCCCCGAATGGTTTACGAATACTTTCTAAAGACTGTTCCATGCGGTGTTCACTGACTTGAATTTGATGCTTGGGAAAAATCTGTCTGATAAGACCTGCCAACATGATGACTAGGAAGTGACAGGGCTGCCACATCCTGCATCTGAGCTAACGTAATGCACCATGCAGTTGACCTGCACACGTACAGCAAGTCTGACACATTCCAGAGCCATGGATCCTTGGCACAAGTCACCTTTGTATCACTTGTGCAAAGATTTTGATGTCTACAGAAATGTTCTTTCCTGTGGGATTTCCAGGAACCTCGTGGTTAATCACACAAAACTGCTAGGCAACACATTACACTTACAAGCACTGCTCTGTCACTAAACCTTATAAGCCAGGAAGGTCTTATCTGATCATCTTTTGAAGAAAAAATTCTCTAATTAACTACTTCACTGGTGAAAAACAAGAGAAACAGTCAAGCATATGTCATAAAATCTCTTCTGTTTCACACCATCAGGTGCCTGGCCTCCCACAGCACAGTGGAAACTGCGCTGGTTTCTGCAAGAAATCTGACCACTGAACATAGAGGTCTGCAGAGCATCAGTCCTAACACAGAGAGTAGCTCTCTCCAGACCAGTCCAATGTTAATCCCACCAGTAAGCAGGCCAATTTGTGGCAAATATGGGTTTTTCTCTCCTGTATTGAGACCACCTACCCAGCACAGGGCACTAAATAGCAGCTATGACACAAAGATTTTAACCTCAGCTAACAGCAACCAGAAAGTGACAGACTCATTTTCTTATTAGCAGTCTTTTTAGGACTGAACAGGCAATTATTTCTTTGAGACTGCTTCTGTGTACTAAATTACATGGACCTTCTCCAAAGAGCAATGACAACTCAGTAAGCTGGGTGTAAGCTGGGTTACCTCTCTCGCCAACCCACAAACTGCTCTCAGTAACCTCCCAATGGTGTTGACAGACTCCAGAAATAGCCACGAACAGTGTTTTCTTACTAGAAGTCGGGTCTGGGTCATATCAGTGGGGGAGGTGAATTACAAATGACAAGGGGAGCCATTCAGAGGGGTCTCATCCCTCTATACGCACAGTCGCCAAAGATGGTACTGAACCATGCCCCACATGCAGCCCCTTGTAAACATGAATGATCCTTTTTGAAGCTGGAACTAGAGGTGCCTGACACCTTCTGTGCTTACTGCCTCTCTAATATTTCTCCTCACACTCCTTCACTGCTAAATGAATGGCATGGCTTTCTCAACGTTTTCTTTTTCCCAACTCTTTCTTACAGTTTTTATTTAATTTTAACGCAAGGGCACCGATCCTAGTTTATGTCATAATAGATGGACAACAATAGCGCAATTTAACTAAAATAACATGCTTAACAGTGCTACATGTTGACGGAGTCATGACTGATAAAATTTGGAGTGTTTTGGTGGTTTATATCTTCAAAGAAGAGCTGGCAAGTGTACAACCTGACAAATGTATTTAAGAATCTATGCCATTCAAATGATACTACCACATGTCTGTTTGGGATTTTTCCCGTCTAAATGTGGGAACATGGGCACAGATTCACTTGCATACTGTGTTCTTCTAACATAAAGTGTCGGCATCGCAGAGGGTGTGTCGGTGGCACCCGATGTCACCAGATACACATTGCAAAGGAGACAGCCGAAATAAGTGTACAGTTATGTGTGCCAGGCAGTCTTTACTTGTTTATTTCACGCAAAAAGGAGGGGATCGTGCTCAAAACATTCTCACTGGAAATTTGTATCAGCATGAGAAAGAGAAAAACGTATCATTTGCATTTCAAGGCATTGCTGTCCTAGCTGAAGTCGTCGGCAATTATGGTACAAAGAGACCAGATCCTGATGTGAGCGACAATGATGTAAAACCCCCCACTAATTCACGTCATTTTGACTGACTTATTCTGCATTTACACCAGTTTCACTAAGATGGAAGCTGGTTCAGGGTCTCTACATAATACATACATTTTGTGTCTTTTTCCCCTATTATTTGTCACAATAAGCCACCTCCCTTGTTTATTATTTTTTATTTGTGCAATGTATTCATATTCTCAGAGTCCATCTGCTAAAAGTATCCTATTTAAAAGAAGATGGCATCATTAGCTACCCTCTCTCGCTATAAAGAAAGGAGCAGTTCCCATATTTTTGCCCAGTTCAGTGGCTCAGTGGATGCACTAATCTTGCTGAACACTTCAGTTTAGATGGTATATCAATGAGGCATTCAAACAGAGCAGTTTATACACAAAAATTCTGTCTGCTTTGTAAAAGATTATCCTTTTATAAACACTCTGCGGAAAACATAAAAGCAAATAGGGGACAGCACATAGGACAGGAAAGATGTTAGAAGGGAGATTAATACTGAATGGGTCGAAATGAATGGTGCTTACCAAAACGAGGTCCAGATACTTTGGCTGCAGTGAAACATAAATAATGGGAATGACACATCGTTTATTCGGGATAATGAGTTGATCCGAAGTAGGGGCCTAGAACAAGAGATTAAAGATTAAATATCCATCTCCTGATGAATATCAGTAGCAAACTTTAACCTTTTCCTTCCAAAAGCACAATTTCTTTGAACAATCATGTCAGCACAACACAGTGAAGAAATGGGTTAAAGCAAACTTAAATCACATCCTTATCCTGTAAGAAAATACTGCTTCAAATTTTAAGACAGAGTATTGTATTTTTATTTCCAGGCTTGTAACTCTATTGGAATAATTATAAGAGAACACAAAGATTTTGCTTGATGTTTTGTATTAGAAAAATCTGGCTTTAGTATTTATTGCTTACATTTTAGTTCTCTGCAATAATGGAAGAAAGAACATGCCCATCCTGAACATTCACTTGGGTGGAGAGATAATGACAAAAAGCAGCCTGCTGGAAAAGCACAGCATACCACATGCCGAATTAGAGTCTTGAATGCAAGGAGGACTTGGAAGATGTAACAAGCTTTGGATCAGGAAGGGCTGGAAATGTAGTGAAGGGGGGAAAGGCAGAGACAACTGGGGACAGCAGGCTGACTGTACTGCAGTGCTGGCAACCCATCCAAGCTGGTCAATTAGTGGTACTTCTAGCTCAAGATGCTGTACTGCAACTGAGGCAGAAGACATAGGACAAGCGGGAATCTGGATAGCTGTGGCTTGCCCAGAACTTGGAACAGAGCAGCTGCTGGATGCATGCAGCCAGCCAAGCCCCGCATTGTGGTTTTGTTGCTGATGGCTGCCTCCTGAAAGAGGGATAAAACTGGGGACAGAGGGAGGAGGGGGCGAGACTTTCAAATGACATTTAGAAAACAGCCACGCTAGAATGCAGGGGTGAGTTCAGCATGCTTTCACCTGCTTCATGGAAAGGGGTTCACAAGCAAAAGGAGTGTGTGGTTTCATTCTACTCCCTCGGGAATGTGCTGTCCCGGTGCCAAACCAGCATGCATGTACAGTTGGCAGTTTCTCTGCAGAAGAAGTCTAGTACTAGAAGCTGTGGAAAAGTATCCATTTTTTCTTGGTAAATATTTGCATGCAAAACCAGATATTCCCATAGGTTTTTGTGAGGCTCTGCGAACTCGTTAAAAGGAAGGATTTTGGATTTGTGCTGGGGGAGTGTTCATGCACAGACACACAGTTCCAATGAGGACATGGTCCTGGGGGGTGAGCTCACTGAAACGGTATCTTGAAGGACACCAAACACCTTTCAGAGGCCAAGCCCCACATTCTGCAAAATTCCCACGTTGGCAACAGAACAAAACCAATTTTATTTCACACTGTCCCTTTTCACCATGAATCCAGTCAGGATTTGTTGTGTTTCCCTCTCCTCTTGGGTCAGAGACCCAAGTTCCCTCAGGCACCTTTCCTCATGGGTTGTCCTGCAACAACATCACTCTACTGCTTTCATTCTAAAGTCTCCTGAAGACCTTCTGAAAAACCTCCCGAAGCCTCCTGCTGCTGTATCACAGGTAATATAAGGAGAATGGGACCACAAGGTCAAATAAATGCAGGTGAAGGAAGAGGACTTGGGGAGCTGGACTAGTAGAGGGGGCAGAGCTGACAAATCAATAGTAAGGGTGTGAAAACAAGACATATGGCTGGTTATCATCACGGTCAGCCAGGACCAGGCTCTGCAGTGCTTGGCTTGCCGAGGCGGTTCCATGCTGGAGAGTGGGTTGGGTTTTCCACTGCTGCTTGTGGTGGTGAGTGGAAGGGCAGGTTCGTTTCAGTGCCAAAGCAGCAGCCTCTGCTCTGGAGAACCAAAGCGCTGCTCTCCGGGGACATGGACCACTGTGCTTGGCTCAGCTGCTCCGTCTGTTTTCAGCACCCTGCACTGATTTCCAGCCAGACAGGCTTTTATCCTTGAGATACGAGCAGCGACTTTCCTTTTATTCAGAAAGAAGCATCCATTTTCGAGCATTATCGCAGTGCTGATAATACATATTACAAACAGCAGAGCTGTGAGGGGATGCCAGAGCCCTGCTGCTGACTGATGCCTGACCTCTGGAAAGCCCAAATAACCGTGCCACACCACAGCAGGCTTGCCTGTGCAATGGGGGCCATCCTGCCCGGGGGCACATGGTGTTGCAGGAGGGTCACGATCTCTGCTGCCATGTGTGCTCCTCCTCTCAGGGGACCAAGGGCTCCTCACATAGCAAAAGACAGTAAGGTATCCCTCTAAGGTCTGCAGGGGATATTTGAGGGATCCTGCAATGCAAGTTGTTGTAGATACACACACAACAATCCAAGCACGGTGTAGAGGAGAAAGCATGGTCTCAAAGGCCCCCACTGTGGCACAAAATGGTGGTCAAAAGGTTCATGGTAGCCCCAAGGCTCATAGTGGCCCCAAGGCTCCTGATGGTCTGTACTGACCTTCCTAGGGAGGGAAATGATGGTACTGGGCCTTCCTGTCTCACCTCGTCTCACCTCAATCTCATCTCATCTCACCGCTAAGTAGGAGGAGAAGCAGGGCCCAGATGACTCCATCACATGGCACTGGGTTCTTTACTTATGAAGTACTTGTGATCCAACTTAAAATCAGCCCTCAATAATATGAAGATGGTGATCAGAGCGGCATGAGATAAAGACTATTCCAGAAGTATTTTTCCAAATTCAGTGGATAGAAGTGATTTTTCCAGGGCTGCTTTTGGTATGCAACTGCAAGCTCAACTTTTGAGCTAAAATCCCAATAGTTTTTATTCACAGAGAGATATTTGCTTGAACATCTGATTATGTAGAGGAATGGGGCTTTGGGGTTCTAAAATTATATGGGTGTTTTCCAATGCAAAATGTCCACTCTGGGAAAGAAAGTACAACTCTCCTTGTGAAACTGCTCTGGGAGGAACCAAAATTCAGGTGTTCACAGCCTGACTTGCACAAGTGAACTATATTTTAAACTATCTGTGAATAAATCTGTCAAACAGACATGAGTTTTCCTAGTAAACTGCCGCAGCACCCATATCCCTATCACTGTGTCAGTCAGGGTGGCTGACAGGTCCAGATGCCTGTCTGTAACCACCCAACTGCTCCCCTACAGCCACCAAAACGTACTCAAAGTACAGCAATCCCTGCCCTGGCTTTGCTGTGAAATCCATGGAGAGAAAACAGGGCACCATTAGCCTCATCCTAGCAGCTGAGATGAATCCCATCGAGAAATGCCTGTCTCTCTTCTTTGGTTACTTGAATCTCAGCCATACAATATTTTATTAGCAGCATGTCATTAACAGTGCAGGTATTGATATTGAACCTGTGTTTTTACAGGTGAGAATGACTTGTCAGATCCTCATGAATTCTGATCAAAATAATAATTTCATTTCTGATACCGCAAGTCTTTAAGGAAACAAAAGTGATTTTACATTGCCGGTGTGAGCTTACTAGGTGCGTGTTACCCATTTAGCATCCAGAGATGCTTGAACTGGGCAAAACTATCAGAAATGTAATGCTCTTACATCATAGGGTGGGAAGCTTATAATCTGTCAGAGATCTCTGGACACTGAACCTGAATCCAAGTGTCACCTCGAGCAGTCATGTAATACAGGGACATTTGGACTTGCACTTGGTTACAGATCTGAAATCTGTATTTAGGTCCATCAACCAGCAACAGTAGACAGAAGTATATCAGCAAACCTTACCCAGGCCATTCTAGGATGGAAATGGCCTGTCTGCACGTGGTCTGGTTCAGGGAGCAGGACTAAAGAGCACTGTGTGGCAAACTGATAATGGGGCAACTAACAAGGTCCTGAGGTGCGCTGGAGGGGTTGGCAGCCAGCAGCAGAGCACGTGAGGGTAAAGGCAGGCTGCTGCTCTTTCTGCCCCTCGGGGGCCCGGCAACACCCTGCATGGCAATTCCATTCACATCAAAGGAGCCTCCCAGAGGCCCTACTGGTGCTCATGAGAGGGCCACAATAGCAGCATAAAGCTGCTTCAACAGGGTTAGCAGTGAGCTCACATATGGGCTTGGATTGTACCTTTCCACAAACCAGCTGTACCTCTCAAATAAATACATACTGGGCAAAGCTCAGAAATGCATCTTTCTGGAGATTATTTCCATCTGCACATCACAAAGGATATATTGATTTAGCTACACTCCTGAGATCAGAGTGGAAACACTGTATAGCCGGGAAGCAGGCACATGTGCTGCTTATCAAAGCTATACATACGGTACAAAAGATACCAGTGTGGAAAGCAACCAGCTATATTTGCACCAGCACACAACCTGTTCTGTAATTCTCTAAAACAAAGGAACAGGAAGTGCTGAATGCTACTGTTCCTGGGCCACGCAGACGGCCTGTGAGGAGCACACCAATCCTGGCTGAACTCATAGATGTGAGGAATCTAAGTAGTTGACAATTGATGCATCTGTCAAGGGTTGCCCACAAAGCCTATTTGATATATTTATTTGTATTTCTTGGAGCTGCAGAGAAATGCAATAATCGACACAATGGGAAAGAATATCCCAGATGATGAGCTCTGAGTGGAACATGTCAACAGAGCAAGGCTGTATTCTCTCTGCAAGGGTCTTTCACCCATCCACAGGAAAGACAAGTTACCTATTCCTCAAAATTCATGGCATCTGTGTTTGTAGAGGGTGACACAATTAAGTTCAAAAATTGCAAAGCAAGAAAGTCAGTTACCTAGATCATACAGTGCCACTGTATGCTGGTAATGTACATACCTCAAAATGGTTCAGCAACTATCAGTATAATGGTGATCTGTGGAGGTGGAGAGAACACTCTGGTCTCCTGCAGCATTAATCCTTCCTGGTGTCTCTTGGATAATGCAGAACAGGGTAAATTACTAGAGGAAAGTCACAGAATCATAGAATCATTCAGGCTGGAAGAGACCTTTAAAATCATTGAATCCAACTGTAAACCTATCGTGGCCAAGTCCACCACTAAACCACGTCCCTAAGTGAGTTTACTACATGGGTGTTACAGTGCCACATCTACATGTCTTTTAAATACCTCCAGGGTTGCTGACTCAACCCCTTCCCTGCGCAGCCTGTTCTAATGCTTGACAATGAGGAAATTTTTTCCACAAAGAATTTTTTCCTAATATCCAATCTAAGCCTCCCCTGGCTCAACTTGAGGCCATTTCCTCTTGTCCTGTCCCGTGTTGCTTGGGAAAAGAGACTGACTCCCCCCTTGCTACAATCTCCTCTCAGGTAGTTGCACACATCTAAATAAGCATATATAGGACAATTCTTGCACTTATTTCAGATATTTACTGAGTTTTTGTAGTTTTGCAGTTTACCATAAATTAGGCCACAACCTGCAGAAATGTCTCTGGATGTGGGAGTAAAGGATTATTAAGCTCTTGTCTTTTCTTACTGCCAACCACTTTTGTTCCTCTCCTGTAGCTCAAGATCCCACACCCTCACCACTGAGTCAGCAGGACACAACACATGAGCGATCCTCAGCCACTTCAGTGCAAAATCCTTGGGCTGTTTAAATGGCTGCTGAATAGTTTAAACCAAACCGTCTTTGCTGCAGAGCCCTTGCATTGAAGTCATCACACAATATGTGCTACTGCTGTTCTATGCGTATCCACAGATTTCTTTCCTTAGACAAAATGATCAGAGGGATGGAAACCCTGTCCTATGAGGACAGGCTGAAAGAATTGGGATTGTTCAGCCTGGAAAAGAGAACGCTCCAGGGAGACCTTATTGCAGTCTTTTAGTATTTAAAGGGAGCCAACAAGAAAGACGAGGACAGAGTTTTTAGTGGGGCCCGTAGTGAGGTAATGATTTTAAACTAACAGAAATTAGATTCAGGCTAGACATAACGAAAAACTTATTTACAATGAGGGTGGTAAAATACTGGCAAAGGTTGCTAAGAGAGGTGGTGGATGCCACATCCCTGGAAATATTGAGGGTCAGTTGGATGGGACTCTGGGCAATCTGGTCTAGCTGAACATGTCCCTGCTCATTGCAGAGAGGCTCGACCATTAAAGGGCCTTTCCAGCCCAAACTATTCTGTGATTCTATGACAAAGTAGCCTGATCTTGGTGGGATTTGGACGGGAGGTTGGTCAGCACACTCTCAAGAAGATGAAGGCCAAGAATCACTAGCGCTAACAAAAAAACTGGTCAAGTGCCCTGAGCACCAAGACAGAACTATCATCAAGCCATTTTCATGTCTCCTCTACCAGTCTAACACCCTGCGTAATTAAGAGAAGCATAACAATGAAATCTTTGATGGCTACAAAAGACAGTGCCCTTTTAGAAAATGATTGATTACCTGACGGTGCTCAAGTGAAGAAAGAAATAATCACTCTAAAACACACAACCATCTTCTACAATCAGAGACCACTAGCAAGTCCAGGATGGCTGGATTGAGACACAACTGAGGGTTAACAGGGAAGAGCCGATTCTGGATGCTTGACCTGAAGACTTCCATCTGATCCAGGTACAGACTGAACTAACCTGGGAGAAAGGGGTCAGTGAATCCTAAACCCACTGTTGTTTCCTCAGCACAGGGTTTTCTTGCTCTGTGGTAACTTGCTATCCAGCAAAAGAGACCTCCTCCTGAGCCAGAGATGCAGAATCAGGCACAAAAAATGGCATAGCTGCTTTTCCCTGGAAAATTCCACCCAACATCTGCACAGCAGCTGGATTTCCCAAGTCTATTATCTCATTTCACTGATCTGAATGAATTTGCTCTCAGAACAGTTGCAGATCTGTATATATCACTCATAGCTTGATTCCCTATGTTTTACCTGAATGAAATATTAATTAGCTACACTGTCTTCTCTCCTCCCGCCACCAAATGCTAATTAATTGCAATTCATGACAGAAAAAAGTGGTACATGAATGGTTACTTTGGCCCAAAACATTCAGTTCTAGAAATCCAAACCAACCCTAGTCAATTCACAGTTTGAAACACCGCTGGGGAATAAGTTCAACTTCAGTCTCATCAGTTTCATTACTGGAGCCTCAAATAAATTTCATTCTACAGATTCAGCCAGAGAGATACATCGCTAATATACCAGCAAAGCATGGGCACTCTAACACATCTTGGACAGTTCCTTAATACAAGAAAGGTCCCACAAAAGAAAGTATGTCTACAGTGTTTAGCATGAAGTAAAGACACCAGGCAGGTTTTGGCATCTTAAGTTCGCAGATTTTGTTCTAAGATCCAGAGTAACTTACAACAGTAACTTTGCCATCACTGTAACTTAAAACACTTAAGCTTCCCACTGAAATGCACATACATGCTGACAAGCTCCCAGCAACAGGGTGTTCCACATGAAGACTCAGAAGTACGGAGAACACACCCAAGACATGTATATTTCCAAGAGACAATTTATGAGGTGTACCTCCTTACGGTGTACCTACCTTACAGGCTTAATGCTGACAACTGGCTTTAGGTTGAAATATCACATTTTTTTTTCTCTCCTCTTTTTTTTTTTTCCCCACAACTTATTGCTGTTTATGACTCTTACACTCTGCAAACAGAGTTGTTCAACTCTGCGTTTTCTAACGGCGGCAGCCTTTCTTCTTTCTCCCTCTAACAAAAATGCTTTGAAGTCCTATACTGTTAGTTACAAGTATCCTGATATTTCCCCAGCAAGGATGTAATAGGAGCCAAAACAAGCCTCCAGGTGCCAATATTGCACCTGACAAATTAGGCACACGACTGGAAAAGGATGGGCCCATCCTTCTGCCTAATGTTCATTTCCTCTCATTTCCACATTAACAGGAAGTAGTTGGAATGGAAAAAAGGCTTTCCTTAAAGACCCGGACTATCAAAAGGCCTGGAGCTGTTTCTCCTTGCAAACAAAAAACTTGGAAGCCAGCAACATCCTATGATTTGGAGCTCATTTACAGTGACTTATTTAACCCCTACTGACGGCACGATGAACAGGATGTTATGATTTATTTAACACTTAAAGCGGGTGTGAGAACAAGGTGGATGGTGCCCTTAGATGTAGTCTTTTCATAATTTATTGCTCCAAGAGCTTAATTTTTCCTCAGGGAAGCCTTTGATAGCAGGCTGCTGCAGTGTGGTTAAGTGTGCGCATTAAGCTATAAAGCAAAAGTATTAATAATAGTAAAAATAATAACTGCAACCAAAGTTATTATTTTGCATAATAACTTGCTCAGCTGGAACTCTGAAGTGATATCCCCACATTGACCAAATTGACTTCAGGACATTCAATTGAGCAAAGCAAAGAGTGTTGAATTTACCTTGTGAGGACTTGAGCTGCACAAACACAAAGCAAACTCACTCTTGCAAAACGCTGCACAGCTCCTGGAAGGCCACTGGAGAACCATGACAAAGCCAGTCAAAACCCCCCAAATTGCTAACATCTCCTACACAGGGACCACAGGGGACTATGACCAGGAACAGAGGCACAAAAAAAAATGTTATGTCTGACTGGCTTTAAAGTTGAACTGCTGCTTAATAATGTTATAGCATCCCTCAGAGGGTTTATCTTACAGCACCTTCTTTTGAATGGCCCATAATTTTTATCTGGAATACAGAACCATTTTTATGTCAAAGATACTCAGTAAAATAACGTATAGATCTCCTACCCTCTGGAGATCAGTGTTCAGCTCTTCTTCATGTCATTACATTGAAGGCCCTTGGTGACTTCAGCAAGTACGATCTGTAGGAAAGCTTGCACCTGTGGATAAAGGACTTCAACTTTGAATGATAAATACCTATTTCATTTTTTTTCCCCTCTTGAGCCTGCATGTGTGAGAGTAAGTTGTATTTTGATATAGACAGGCAGGTAATTCATTTCACTTTTAGGAGACGAAGTAACGATTTTAGCAAATCACATTTGTCTCTTTAATCTTATATTTCCATGCACACTGAGTTAAATGTTGTAAAACTATCAATTCTGTCAAAACCTAACAGAAAGAAAACAAGAAACCCTGCAATCTTAATGTCCAAACTGACTGGTGATTAACAGGAATTAAATGTGCAGGAATTCCAAATCTTTTCTGATCGGAGATGTCTAGATGACTTTTGTTTTTCCATAATTGTATGAGGTTCCTACATAGTATTTAAGAATCAATTATATTGCAATTGATGTAATTAGCTCTAATAATCCAGTAAAAGTCAGTAGGAGGGCTATTCAAGTCAATAGAAAAGAGAGACTATATTATGAAGGTGTTATTAACCTATACAGATTTTTACTAGACATTTCCTTTTCTTACATAATAAATATACAGTGATGAGGAAGGCTGTCATTATAATTTAATGGGAACAATGGTTCATCACTTCCTTTCCTGTACAAGCCTTAACTAATTCTACATACAGTGTATAAGTAAAATGAAGTTAAATGAATCTTGCAAATTAGCTATTAATCATCCATCAATCATCTGTTGCTCCATGATTAAAATCTGTGTTGCATTCAGAGCTGGGAAAGGTATTTGGGGAGTGGCAGAAGCTGCATGTACACCTTCCAATTAATTTATTCATGCACTTCCATTTGGCACTGCCAAGGGTACTTACTGAAGCCAGTCCTGAAGTCAGAGGAAGTCTCCTGAGGAAAGTTCCATCCCTTCCCAGAATAAAGTAAACCTCTCATTTTCATATTTTTAGGCATTGCTCTGGCTTTAAGCATTGTGGCATATGAGAACCTCATTCACGCTTCTGAATTCAGTCAGACAACTCACTTTGGGGAAAGAAAGCAACACTATGAAGACAGGGAAAGTGAGGTAGTGGCCTTCTATATGCCTTGCAAGGTGATGAAGAGAATTCCTCTGTCCAAGATCCTAATCTCCCGTCTTACGTTCTAAGTCTTTTGCACAGCTCAATGAGGCAAAAGTGAGTTCTGCTTGAATTTGGCTATTAAAATCGGGCTTTTTAGGAATTTCTGTCTTCACCTTCATCAAGCTGAGCATAAGCCTTATTACTTATGGAAGACTGCATTGATCTCATTAGCAGAACTGCTTGTCTTGGCAGTAGACAAAGATCAGTTGTCTGTGCTACTGTTATTCAATATTAGTTGCCTTCTGAGTGACTGGCTACAGGTGATCCTCTTATCTTGCATCTTGGCAGCCTCAGTCTGGGCAGCTATCCATGGCATCGTGAATCCCTCTCAAAAACTGTGACGGACCATTGCGGGCAGCTCCAAAGCGTACCCAAGTACACAGTGACTGCATGATAAACTGTGACCATGTTCCTACATAGACCTGAGGTGATCAAATGGGGTCCAGGAGAAGGCAAGGACAGTGTTTTATTTATTTTGGAGTCATTTAAAATCAGAATAAATATTGAATGACCTGGATCATCAGTGCAGTGTCACTGCATTTACGCAAAGAATGAGACTGAGATTGAGGAGTTTTGTTTGTCTGCTGCCAAAATACTTTTTCAAAGATCTTGGGAAGAGGGTTTAATTTTTGAAAGTTCCTTCTTATACAGACCCCCTTCCACCTTTGTTCACATGTTCACACCGCTTTGGGTAAGACGTAGTATGTGTACTCAACTAAAGAAAGAGGGAGCTGTGATGTTGCAATAAATACAACACAGAGGAGTTCAGTAATGTTTTGTAACTACAGTGATGATTTTTTTTTAAAATCACAGCAGTAGGGCAAGTGCTCTACAGATATCAATAGTTGCACCAGAGCTGACCTATGTTGCACAGAATGAATGAGCTTTGACTATAGGAACAGAGATAGGCATCCCTGCTGACTCCTGCTGAATAAAGCTATTGTAAAGCTGGCAAACAACATCCTTCCAGGGCTCTTGGACTTGTGGCTTCATCTAGTCTGGGACTCCTCAGTGTTTTACTCTTTATAACAGCATCATACTTTCCTACACTGCTAAACACAGAAGACATTTCTGATGTTCACATTGCAAGCTTCACTCACGGCGTACTTGATTTGGTGGTGTTTGACAAAGCCTTTTCTTTAATTCAGCAACTAGTTCTGTGATAACAAGGACAGAGATGGAAAACCAGTGCTCCATGAGGCATTAAACCTCTTTTTTTCTTGTTGTGGGCCAAAGCAAAATGCCAACAGGTGTCATACAGCCCCACATACCAATAATTAGTTCACCACAGCAGGTATATCTGACCACAAAAGCTGCTCTTCGAAAATGAGATCTTTTCTTTTGGGAGAATTGTAATGCCTAACTTCCAGGCATGGGAAGTTAGGTTGCAATGAGGTTTAAGCAGATTGCCTGCTGCAAACGCCACCCAGGGTCTGAGCTGTGCTGCCCTCACCATGTCAGAACTACCTGAGAAGCATAGGGGTGTTTTTTTGGGTGTCTTTGAAACTGCAAGCCCAGGCAAACAAGCTGTGCCAAAAATGATAGACTGAGAACTGTTAAAGTACAGCAATTCAGCAGTCAAAACTTCCTTTATTTAAATCCCCAAACACCACTTAGTTATGCAATAATCTCAGTTCTTTCATGCTCCATGAGCTTGCCTTAAATTGTCTGGAGCAGCTCCTCAGCCGATGCAGATAGTCCCAGCTCGCAGAAGGCAGTGGAACTGGGACAGTTCCCACCAGCTGCCGCTCTGCCTCGATTGCAATTGCATTTCACACACAAAAGATGACAATAATCTACCAAAAAAACCACAAAACAAAAAAACCCCACCCTCTCCTCAGTTTGAATTATCACTTGCAAGAAAAGATGCCAGTGTTTCAGCTTCCATGGAAAATCAATACAGTCTTATCTTTATTTTATTACTAAAGAAAAAAAATACTTGGGATGACGGTATTAGGTAGCACTGTGAAAAACAACTAAATATAGCAGTAGATCATAGTGGGTGTGAATGGAAAACAAAGGAGTCAGGAGCCGAGCTCCTGCTGCTGTTACGTCACTATAACACCCATAATTATGTTATTATGTACACTGCCCACTTCAACTATATCTGGACACCACTTACCATGATAAAAATCTGATTAATAACATGACATATAATCTTGGTTTCTTTGATGAACATTAACTTCTGTCTTCTATGTTCTTTTTCACACAGACAGGATATTTGTTTTGCCTCCTTTCTACAGGAGTTTGGAAGAGTGAACACAGGAAAAAATTAAAAAGGGCGATTTAAAATTTAATTGCTGGACTCATTTTATCTTGGTGTTAAAACATGTTAAGCCACTTCTAAGGTGCTGCTGTGCGTAAATTCTCATTCTCACAAACACCTAACTTATAAACACTATCAGGTCCATATAGAAATTCATCTGGATTTAGGGCATGCTTAGCTATTTAACTGCTACACTGTTTTATCCTGAGCACCACAGCTTTCAGACTCACTCACATGAGGGGTAGGTTGGTGGGTGGCTCAGACGAGCATTGGCTCGCTGTGACATGGACCCCATGGGCTTTGTGCTGCAGCAGACGTGAGGATGCCTGGTGCCAGCACTGGGGTGGCCATCACTGCTTCCCAGCACCGGACAGGATCCCTCAGGTGTTTCTCACACCCTTTTTCATTGTTTGTGTCCCAGAAAGCAGTACTGCAAATTTCTACAACTAGACCAATGTTTGGACAAAGTGAAGTGTTTTAAAGGCCCTGGGAACCATTTTTTAATTTTTTTTTTGAATTCTTTTTAATATCTAGAAAGTGAGAGGGGAAAAAACAAAACTGGTCAAAAAAAAAAAAAGAAGGAAATAAATATAAATACAGTACCCTCCAAGATGAAAGAAATTTTTTTCCTTTAGCTAAATGAATATTAAAAAAACATATATCTTATTTTGTCTTCAGCCCCTTAGGTTATCCTAACTAGCTTGTTTCACAATTCAGCAGGAAAACCTCTCAAGATATTTCTAAGATAACTGCTAAATATCTGACTTTAATCTATAATAGAGGAAATCTGCATTGCCAACAGCTTGTTCTCAGAATTCCACCTTAAAACAGTTTTAGTACCACCAGACCAGAAGGGTTTGATGCCAAAGAGCTGTTCTGTCCTATTGAAAGCAGAGAATGGCTTCCTCTGCAATATGTACAAAGAGCAAGGAAATTTACTCAATTAATGTGAAACACAAAATGGCATCTGCCATCTGGAGATGCACACAAAAGCCACGGGCAGTCAAACACTTCTTAAGACTTTGGCATGTAAAATTAACATATTTTAAGACTTAAAGGGACATGTGAACTCCTTGTACGCAAGGATTTCATGTTTCTCACAGCAAAATAAAATACACAATAGAATATTTGCAACGTAATGTCCCTGACAAAACCATGCTACCACCTACAAAAATTTGCCTGTGACATCAAGGCTACCATTTATATACTGTTGGGTGGGAATTAAGCAGCTATTTATTTAAATATGCATTTTTAAACAATGGGCAGAAATATGCTTTCACTAAACTTTAGAACTACACTAAAGTGTACTCTCTCACTGAGACCTGTGTAAAAGTCTTGTTTCTTCTTGTGTGTGACAGTGTGCAAACACTGGATTTATTTTTCATTGCAAAAACAGAGTGATGCTGACTAGTCAAGTTTAGTGCAGATTCAAAGGGCTCCCTTCACTCCAAGCATTTAAAAGTATTCTTTTCTTGAATAGAATGAAGAAAGTTCAGCTCCAGTGTCTGTTCCCTTTTGTGTATTAAAAAACCCATACTGCTTTTAAAAAAAACATGACATATGGCATCTAAGTGGTCACCAACATAAATTATTCAACTTCTGCTCACTCCACAAATGTAAATCTAACAAAAATGCTAAACCTGAGGCTTTGCCAGCAAACTCATGGTCACATATCTTTGATGGTGTCTTCAGCACACATTTGGCCACACAGATCTGGTCACTGCACCCAAAATTTTCACCCAGTCACCCACTGTGATATACAAATTCACCTGCTTTTAAGTCTAATTGCATCCTCCATTTTGATACTCCCCAGGATCACCTGAGCTGAGCCTCCCTATATATTAGGGTACTGCCTTTCATCCTGCCTGTTAGGTAACAACACAGCACTGGTTTCACAAAGCCCGTTTCATGCATTGTGCTGCAGAAAGAGTGACAAAAGCAGAGGAGAGGGGAGAAATCAAATCCATTCCTGCTTAAGACTGTGTGGTTCAGCAGCAATTTGCTGTGCAGTGCTGCTCAGGACGATCAGGATCGATGCCTAAGTCTGCCACACCTGTCTTGCAAAAGCAACCTTAATTCAGGCACCTCTAACTTTGCGGTCTATTTCCTAAATTTCTTTAGTGAATCATCCCTTTTTTTTTTTTTAACTTTTTTTTTTATTGTTGTTCTTTTTTTTTGTTGTTGTTCTTTTTTTTTTTAAAGCACCAAAGTGAACATTTCAGAATCCACCAGAAAGTTTGTTCACAGCCAAGTACACCAAACTTGCAAATACTTACTCATGTGAGTTGTGATAATGTGCAATACAATGAGATGATATACAGAACATGTATTCAGATGTGTAGGAAAAGGACAACAACCAGCTTAGCAGAACTACAGTATTAATGAAGAAGCATCAGGTAAAAAAAATCCTTAAAGAGTGACCCTCATACTAACTTTTCAAATTTCCTCTTTTATTATATTGACAAAGATTAGGCTCTCAAGGATCAATTTTACTGATTAATTTTTTTGGTCAAAGCACTCTTAGAAGCAATCCAGCAAAAAAAATAATATTACAAAGCATAAGATAAAAAAGTCGTCATTCCAGTACCAACATTCACATGGCCTATACATTTTGTGCCACGTTTTTATAGCAAAAAAAAAAAAAAAAAAAAAAGATTAATCAAACTGTACACTCAGCCAGAAAAAGAGGGCTGAAAATGCACTAAAGCAACATTTAAATTTTATTTACCGGTTTGTTGATTTGTGCTTGTATTTTTGAGTGTGTGTGTGAGAGAAACAGAAACAGATAGAGAGGGAAGAAAATGACTCATGCCTGACAATGTTACCATGTAAATGGTCCTAGTTGTGGGCTTCCCTGGGGGACTTTGTAATACCACAGCAAAAATCCAGCTAGCCTGCAATTACGGTGCCGGCAGCGAGTCCCTCCAGCATGAGCCATAATGTCTGGCTATAGCTGGTGGGAGCACTCTGGCTCTATCCCCGCACTAGGAGCATCCTGGGCTCTGGGAATCAGGGGGCTGGTGAGGGGCAAAGCTGCTGGACAGCCCCATACCTCCAGGCAGACAGAGATCTCCCAAAAACTGCTTCAAACAGAGTGATGCAAAAGAGAGTGTGCCTTCCAGCACAGCTCCCCTCTTAGCACATGTGAGTACATTTGGTGAATGATCCCCAGCAATCCCCTCCTATAGCAGAATCCCATCTTGCAGAAGGAACCCTCATCACCACTGATGTGAAGGACTCTGTGTTAAAAATAAAAACGCAGTCCTCAGCAAAGCCAAGAAGGGTTCCTGGGTGAGGAGCATGAACCCATGCCAGTGACAGACTTGAAGTGCAACATGACGGAGATGCTGCTGAAACCGGACAGTTGAGGGATGAGCTGGGGTTTCCAGGCATGTCACAGGGATGACATCCCACAGCTCCAGGGGCTGGGGCCACTGAACCTGCTGCTGGCCAATCCTTGGAGTGTCACTTACATGAGCTCCAAAGTAATCTTCTGGCCCACCCTTCAGGAAAAAGATAAGATGTCATGATCAGCTAATAGGAAGTGACAAGAAGAGATAAAATGGATGGGGAGGGAGGGAAGGTTTCGGATTGAAAAGGCATTATTCTTTCCTCTAATGCCAACCCTGCTAACAATAGGGCTGAGTTAATTAATGGGCTACTTGAGCACTTTCATCCATTTTTGCATATAGCATTAATTTTTCTACAGATACATATAACACAATTAACCTATAGCTTTTTAAACAATCATACATGGCAATCCTTTCAAACTGGTGGAGAAAACATTGCATTTTTACAGAAAAAAAAAGGATTTAATTAGGGAAAAAGATTGTGAAGAGTCTTTGTTCATCTACTCTTCCAGCCATTGCCTTCCATCTGGCATGGGAACCTATTACCAAGACATATGAGCATCTTCCATTAAAAAAAAAAAAAAAAAACCCAAACAAAAAAAAACACAACCAAAAAAAAAACAAACTAACAACCAAACACACAACCCCCCCAAGTTTCTGGCTTCCCTCCCTCTTCAGAGTAGAAAATCCTATCTGTCAAGCTTAGTTCACTTGCAATTAAGAAATCTGCTTCACTCCCTAACGAAATGTTAGCGTGTCACTTGACAAAGTCTCATTGAGAACAGAGAGAGAGGTTTATGCTGGAAAATGCTTGCAAAGTTTCTCCCCAAGTGCTGCTCCAATGGCACCTCTAACTGGGGAAGGGGGGGGGGCTGTGTTCTACCCCCTGCAACCACCCCGCTGCACACACACAAAGCCTCTGGTACTCAGTCAACTCTGCAAACTTCAACAAAAACCTAATCAGAAGTGCCAGGCTTTTAAGATCATAGCCCTACCATGATGTTAATCAGTTCAGTGGGGGAAGAAGCGTCTCTGGTGGGTACAAAGCCGAGGACAAGGGGTTGCGATCTCTGTGCGGCAGCAGTACGAGTGACAGATAACAGCAGCGAACTGCTGCCTTCGCTGGAGAGCCGAGCGCACACTACGGGCACAAAAAGGGGCTGTAAAGAATTCGGAGCTTAACCAAGCCTCAATATGTTCTGAAGCTTTTTCAAAAAGTACAAAAACCTGTAGTCAGTGTTGCTGGGCATTTGATAACAAGCGTGGTTTCTTCTGCTCGACATATTTTTCCTGATGCATTTGTTTGTAAAGGTAGAGGTAAGTATACTAACACAATCTGTTCTTTAATATCATAGGCAAAGAAAAATCACTAGTCACTAGCTACAACAGTTTACACTCTTTGTGAGACAGCTGCAAGTATATGTTTATATTTTTATTCTAAATATCTCAAATGGAGCCTGATCCTGAAAAATCTTTCTTCCCTCCAATAATGCTTGTCTGCAGTAATAATACCAATAAAAAGCAACTGCTGATGTAAGGAAAGAAAAGAAGGTGAGGTTCAGATTCCCTATCCAATGCTCGTAATGATTATTTTCACTAACGATAAGAAAGCAGACTTGTATGTGCCGTATCACAGAAACAAGCCATTTTGCCCCATCTATGATTCTGACAGTTATCTATGGAAAATGCAGACTTAAAAAACTCTTAAGAATAATTATTAGAATTCATAGCCAAAATAACATACATCAGCCTTGATTAGTTCCATGAAAAAGCAGCCTTAAATTGGTAGTTTAAAAACAGGAAAATTAGCGGTATGATTAAGTATGAATGGCTAATAAAAAGAATTTTGCTAAAACAGATTAAGGTTCAGATCAAGGTCACAAAAGGAACTGATTGAGGAAAACTGTCATTTTTACTGGGACTCAGTAGCTGTTTTAGCAGTGCTGTTTCCTCTGAATCACAGTCTTGTAATGAGAAATTGCACTGTTGGGGGTTAATAAAAACTTGTTTGGCATGTTAGTTTCCCCAACATTTCATTTAAAACATTGTGGTCAAAGAATAAGGAAAATTCCTTGTGTGGAAGCAGACACAAAAAGCAACAAAACCAAACTAAGTAACCTCTAGTAAAATGTAAGGTGAATTTGTGCCACAGTTCCAGGTCTCATGTTTGTTGCAAATTCTCTCCAGAAAAAAAAAAAAAAAAAAAAAAAAAAATCTGAAAGTGACCCAAAGCCCTCTTTGTCCCCATTTCTTCTAAAATAAACAGCTTCTGCTCACAGCACCACAGCCCCCTGTTAGCAGAGGCTAGGCAGAGAAGTGGTCATCAATGGCAGCTGAGATTTGCCTTTCTGCCAGCTTTGGCCCCTCTTAGCTGTGAGTAACCTCCAGGAGACTATGTCTCTGCCCCTCTTTCTGTCCTGATGGGTCAAGAGCTAAGCAAAGGCTTTGGATTCATAGGTATGGTCTGAAATCCAGTGTTCCCAAGAAAATGATTTACTTTACCCAGGCAAAGCCCGTCCTCCTGCGTGCAGGCACCAGCGGTCCTATGCAGCAAATCAGACAGCACCTAGAATCTATGGGCACAACTAACCTCAAGAATTTCAGACCAGAACCAAACTTTTGCATGCAATTCCCCTCTGAAAACAACTCTATTTTCTTGTCATCCCACTTGCAGGATCTGGGGTGATTGCTGAGGAGGCCAAAGACCTGATGTGTGAGTGTCACTGTTGCCTCACATTTTCATCTTTTCCCAAATGGTGGGGAGGAGAAAAAGGGAGAGACCACAGCATTCTGGTGGTTATCCTCCACCTTGGGCTCCCAGTCCCAGGAGACCTCGGTGCTACCAAGTGGCATGGCAGCCGTGCACCTGGCTGCCCTCCAGAGGGATTTCATTTGGAGCGTGCAATTCTACACACACGCATGGGCCCAGGTTCTGCAGGAAGAACCAGCTGTCCAGTAACAAGAATTTCTGCATCAGTGAAACTGTTCAGCAATATCCTCTGCTTCGTGGGTGCAACGCTCCAGTGAAATAAATCATCATGTCTGTAAGTTGGCACCTTCAGGGGTTGGGATTTTTACCCTTTGGGGGTTTTTTCCCTCCTGGGCTGGTACTTTGCACAAGAGCGACCTGGCACGTCTGGCCTGTAACGGGAGCTGTTGAAGCCCTCCTGAGCATTGGGTTGCTGCTCCATGGCATAAGCTATTGTTGTCACTGTAACTATCACCAGGCCTGATCGGGGTCAGCAAGCCAACATGAGAGCTGTTGTATAACCCCGCAATAAAAAGACAGTCCTTGTCCCAGAACACACTCAGGCTGGTTTTCTGACAAGCTGTAACAGGTTCTGTGGCGGCACCTTTTCTGTTGCTAAATAAAGAACTTCTGTCTTGCAGAGCCTAAACCCATCGCTGAAAGATTGAAAGGAAAATGAACTAATAGGACAAAGGGGCTGTGTATGGGTTTTTTTTAACATTTGTTTGTTTTGATCTTAGTTGTAAGTAATTCACATGGAGTAAAGTGCATTGACATGCAGAAGAAAATAAGTACTCAATTTTAGAAAAGAAAACTGCTTCAGACCAAATCAAACCCAAAAAGTCAGAATCATCCACATAAGATTACTGGGCCAGAAATCACATTTTTATTAGTACATAAAACACATGTCACTTGACAATGAGTATCTGCAGCATGGAGTGAAATAACCCTCCAGCAGCGAAGTCAATATTTAAATCAATATCTCGTAAGGAAAATATCTTACTCATTGATATAGATTGGATTTTTTTTCCTTGTGAATCTCTCAGGAGGTAAACAGCATATTTCTGTTGTAAAAGCAACTAAACAGTATTGCCAAACAGGTCTAATCTTTCCCAGAATTCAATAGCACGATGCTTTGAAATTATTAATGTTGTTATAAATGCCATTTGACCTTTATGTCAGGGATGTATTTCCTTTTCAGAAAAAGGCATCTACATTAATTTCGGCCTGATGCTGCTGAGTGTGAACACAGTAACTTCAGTGGGAGCTTAGGGCACTGTGGGATGTTTTTTTACATTATGTAGGTACCTAATGATTCAGCTACTCAAGGCTAAAATCTGTAAGAGAGGTTAGTGCCTTCACGTTAATTGTTGCAACAGCCTCCATCCACTCCTGCAAAGCTCTGCAGCAGTTCAGAAAGGCTCACAGATACCCAGGACCAGAAAGAAGTCAGCACACAGAGTTCACCCCATCACCTGGGCAAAGGGACACCTGGGCCCTCCTCCCCAGGCCAGTGGTGTGCTTTGCATTACAAAGCCATTATAGATCAGTACAATATACAGTCCTGAAAGCAGAGTGCTGCCCCCTCCCAGTTTCTTGGTTTAATCATCTTTCTGAAGTAAATCTTACTTGTTTCTTCTCCTTTCGATCCTGTGATAGTTTGGTTCCTTTCTGCAACAGAAAAAAAAACCACAAAAAAACCACAAAAAAAACCACCAAAACCACAAAATCCTAAATAAAGAATGATCCTATCCCACAGCCTGGTGGCCAACACACCTTTTAGAGAGAAAAGAGACTGTGACTTTGCACAGCTCTGGAATGAGGACAGTGTTAAATGCAAATTTTCCACCTCTGGGGGAGACACCCTAACTTGTGGGCTTTCCTATGAAAGATGGGAACTGACACCACCATGAGGACGTCTTGCAAAGGAAGCAGGGCTGGGCGTGGTTTTGTCGGAGCCGGTAGGCACGGGGAAAGCCTTTGTGCTGCCTCCTGAGCGATTCCTAGGTGCCCCTGTACATACCTGCTCCGTGAGGGATGGCTCTGGCAAGCACGGAAACAGCACCGAAGCACCTCGGGAGCTTGTCTCCTGAGCTGGATGATCCACAATGGCAGTTTTGTATAGAGACACCTAAAGTCAGGTTATGCTCTGCTTTAGGCTCCTAAAACCATTGGCTTATTTAGGTCCTTAAAACAACACTCTATTATTAAAAATAATAGTACAGCACAAGCAAATGTTTTGAAATGCTATTAGATGCCTCTCTGCTTCTGAAAAAGTTGTCCTTCAATGCCTTGCAGGATTGAGTCCTTAGAGGTGACAGATCAGGTTGCATTCTTCAAATCATGGGAAAAAATATGGGTTCTTAAAACTGTTGCTATATAATATAAAAAATAAATTAATTCAGCTCACAAAAACAAAACAGATTTCATTCCCCCAGGTTATAATCCTTCTAGAGAAATAACTTCTTCTTTCTTAAAAACACCAACCAACCAAAAGAACAGAAGTCTATAAAATTAAACATTTCCAGCTCCAATTATTCAACAGAGTAGGGTACACTTTCAAAGCATCAAATGTGCGTCCTTTTCTCCTTCTTTATGATTTTAAACTTTTTAAGATTTTTAATGCAAGTACTAGGACAGGACAACACAAAGTGTGTTTTACGTGTGCTTTTAATCCCTCCACATGCAGGTTGCTGAAACAGTTCAGATCTTTGAACCATGGCAGGGTGGTGCTGATTGAGAGTTGTCCCTCTCTGGCAGCTCTTCTGATATGATTAATAGAAAGAAAGCTGTATCGGGACTAATTTTTGTATGAGACAACAGTATGCATCCCTAAAGTCTTCACTCAAAAAGAACAACCTGGAAAGCATCCCAAATTTTGTTTTTAAACTCTTGTGCAGCATCGCTTTGGCCTACACTGCAGGTGTGGTTTAGTCACACTTTAATCAAAAGAGAAGGAAAATTATTCAGTGAGCTAAGGAGTCACTGATTTAACTAAACTCACACTGAGCATAAACCCGTATCAGAGGAATGGATCAGAGCTGAAGCTAAAATCAGCTTCCATCTTGCAGCCTTTCCTGTAATACAGTATGAATCAGAACTTGCACTTGCCAGAGTTTTGCGTTTGACTTCTCCACAGACTCAGCGATTACACCTCCTGGAGGTGCAACTGCGTGTGACACCAGAATCCAATGCTGACGGAGAGCAAAGGGTTTTTTGACTCACAAGAGGCAGATTCTTCCTCAGCAGGGTTGATGTGACAAATGATCACCACTTCCAGAGTCTGCAGTTTGCTGTGAATTAATGTACCAAGGGAATTCCAATCCCGGCAGTGTCAATCCAATGGTGTGCATGAACACTGGGCTAGAGACCAGCTGATGTAATCTGGAATGGCTCTGCTGGCTCTGATGGGCATCTGACATTCACTTTCCATTTCTGATTGGAGAATTAAGAGGAAGAGTGGGATGTCATATCTATGGCTTTACTAGTTCAGAGAGGGATGGAAGGGAACTGGCAAAATGTCTGCTACCAAAGAAACATCAGTTTCTATTGCCACAGAGGGATTCTTCCAGGAATCTGGGAGAGAGGCATAAACGTGGAGCTCAGCAATGTTTCTGGAAACGCACTTGTCCCGACAATTCCTGGTGAACCCATATACCCAGGGGCACATAAGGCTGGGATTGACAAGAGGATGGATGGCAGCTACTTGGATGACAATTTCCTCGTGGGATGAAGTGGATGGAACTGTTTTCCCTTTCAACCTTTCCACCAACCCAGTGGGTAAGAGCAAAGCCTTGTGCAAAGGAGAAACACATCACACTGGCTTACACTGGAGGCAGACTACGTAACTCTTCTCCAAAGGAAAAGAGTTCCGAGTGACTTGTAGGGCACTAGGGGAGCTCCACCTAATTTCTGTAAATTTTGGCCTACAGCCTCATTCACATCAGGGTGCTTCTTCAGAGCTGGCAGTCAGGAAATCGCAATGAATCGGGGATAGTTCTCTCGTTCAGCGAAGACTGTCCCGCAGTGTTGAGCTTGGGAAGGCACAAACGGTTAATCTTAAAAGCAACCTGGCAGAAACAGGGTTGGAAACCAGTTCACCAAATTTACACACTGGTATTTAAAGTGAGCAGGAGATTAGCTGCTAGTCAGTGAGCAAACTTAATGGCCAGCATCACTCTATCAGCCTTTTCCCATGAAAAACCTGCACCCTAGGTGCTACCAAGTGCTAATTTGTTAAGAAAGCCTTAATTGAGCGACAGTTAATTATTGACAGATTTGAACTACTTTATCTCTCAATCAAAACCTGGCTCTATCCCAGGCACCAAGCAATTTACAGCCACAAAGGTAAATCTGGCCACGTGCAAGCTTTTTATGCTAAAGCCTGATAGCTCTCCCTCCCCCACCCCAAGTTTCTCCTAAAATTTCTCTCTGAAGGAGCCGATGATCCCCTGGTGATCACCAGCCCACGTCAAGGTGGTTACCCTGCTTAACCCCACTTGGCACAGAGTGGGAATTACCAAGGGGACATCCATCTGGAGCTGCCTGAGATAAGAGGTGTCCAGTGTTAATAAACAGGCTTCCTCTACACCTCAGCAGGGCCTTCCTTTTCTAAACAGTCTTCCTTTAATGTTGTAAAATGTTTTTTTCCATTTACTCAATGATCATGCCTTTGCCGGTGGGGGAGGGCTCAGGGAAAGAGTGAAGGGTGGGTGAAGAGGGAGAGGGAGAGGGAGATGGAGAGGACTCAGTATATGTTTCTGAATCATTGAGACATCCCGGTTTTAAATGAAATTGCCAATGCTAAAAGTTCTCCCAGATTAGCAATTTTGTTTGCCATATGCACACAAACAACTGAAGTAAGAAAAAAGAGAGAGAGAAAGAAGGAAAGAAAGAATGAAAGAAAGAATGAAAGAAGGAAAGAAAGAAGGAAAGAGAGAAAGAAAGAAAGAAAGAAAGAAAGAAAGAAAGAAAGAAAGAAAGAAAGAAAGAAAGAAAGAAAGAAAGAAAGAAAGAAAGAAAGAAAGAAAGAAAGAAGACTAATGTATTACAGTAGCAGTAACCACAGAAGTATCACAGTTATTCAGTGCAATATGTCTAAACATTCATAAATGTTTTATGCATCCTAAAATGCCGTGTACAAGGGATATGGCATCCCACTGAGGTTAATGAATGAATGAGTTGCCCTTGAAGGTTAATTTGCACAAACAAAAGGTCAAGGGACATCTTCAAAACAAAATATTGATTAAAGCAAGTTAAATGTTTTGACTTGAAGGAGACATGAAGGATTAAAAAGCAAAATAAAGCAGTATGGATAAGAAAGGAACAGGAAAGAAAAAACATCACCCCCAGACACAAAGGAAATGGTAGAAAACATATCTGAATCAGCTAGTCATCTGCTAACAAGCTGTAAAGATTTCCAATGACAAGTTGTCACATTAGTTTAGTGAAACTGAAGCAGTACTTATCCCTTTTCCTGTGCTTAATCTCTCAGCGAGCTGCACAGAAACATGCTACCACGTTTAATAGGATTAGTTTAGTTCACTTTCTCCTCTCTGGAGGTTGTGACGTTTTTTGTTGTTTCGGGAGGCGGGGGGGGGGGGTTAATTATTTTATTTTTTAACGGTTCTATTTTCTTCAATACCAGGTTCTTGAATTAAATTGCACTTTGTTGAATCACCTAGGTTACATTCACTCTCCAGTTTAAAGGCATTTTCTTCCAAAGGTTTCCCTTTTGAAAGGAGGAGCGAGGCAAAGCGAAGTAAGGAAAGGCTCCAAATTCAGCAATTACACACATCAGGCACCCGGTTCTTCTTTTTCTCACAGTCACTGATGATGCTTTATTGATATCCATACAGTTTTTTTAATTCACATCAGCATAAGAGCAGAATCAGACCTTTTTGGTTGTGGGACGTTCTTTTTATGCACGAGCGTACTTGGACCTTCCCCACCCCTCGGGGAAAAAAAAAAAAAAAGAGAAAAGAAAAAAAGAAAATAATAAAGAAAACCTGACATGTATTCGTAGCCCTGTTCCCTCATTTAGTTGGAACAGGCACAGCAAGGAAAACGATCAAAGAAAAGGCAGTTTCAACAATATACCCCTGTCACTTTCAATTTTGTTGTCAGACTCCAAAGGGGCAGAGGAATCACCCATGGTCATGGGCACAATGCAAAAGTTTTCCTAAGTTTCTTGCATCTGTTTTTTTTCCCCTTAGAGAAAAAAAATGCAAGCACAGAAAACTGTCAGCTTGAAGCAAAACTTTTCTCTTCAGAAACACCAAAATTTTGAGTATTTTTTTCTGTTGAGACAAACATTGCAGCTGAAGACAGAACTGACAACCTGCATATCTGGAGGGCATGTAGTATTTTGACGTGAAGTTTGTGACACACATGAAGCATTAAGCAGAGGGGTAGGAGAAGAGAACCCACAAATCTGAGCGCACCCAGGCTTTGCATCCAAACTTTGTGAATATGAATTACTTTTTCTTTGGATCCAAAACACCTATAACTCAAAAAATAAATAGTGTGAATACCTTATAATCTATTAATGGCCAAGAAGAGGACCTAGTGGCTACTGTATGATCTATTAATTACTACGAAAAAGACCCAGAAATTCTACAGGAGTTTGCAGACAGACTGGAATCTATAACAGGTCACTCGTGGGGACCACACTTGCAGTCAGTCAAGGGACTGGGAGCAGCAAGGGATAGAAACAGCCACACAACCACACACACCAGCCAAAGGCTGTCCTGACACTGCCCAAGCCACCAGGCCCTGAAGAAGGCACCAGGGATGGCTTTGCTCGCTACATATCCTGAACATGCTGGCATGGACCCTTTCTGAAGGATCAAATTCTTGAGGAAAAAGAGCTTTTTCTCCACCTCTAAAATTTGGGTGATGGGTGGGAAATTACTTTTACTGCTGAGCTTTGAATCATCAGCTTGGATTCCTTAAGAAGCCGTCTATCCTCCAGGATTAAGAGAGTCTAAAGCATTCAGTGCCTGAGATGGCAGACGAATGGAAAGTGTGCATTTCATTCCAGTTGGGCTTCCTGGCATGGCAGGTCATAGGGCCAGTGTGTTTAGACTTGGAAAAGTAGTAAGACATTGGGCTGGAGGAAGGTAACCTGCAAGCAGATGCAGAAAGGAGCAGCAGAGCCAGATGACAGTAGGAAGCCTGACTACAAGGTGCCCATGGTTGGGGCCAGGCTGGCTGCCACTGCTCTGCTGTGTGACCTTGAGGACACCACTTCACTTGCAGAGCCTCAGTTTCTCTTTTGAGTAAATTAACAGTGGTTGAAGTTTAGGAGAGCCCCGGTGGTGACAATCTCAGTGTCAAAGGAAGCTATTTATTAATTTCCATTTGCACAATTCGGCTTCTCTACGTGTACCTCGGTGTACTTTAAAACAAAAACAAAACAAACCAAAACCAAACCAAACCAAAAACCGAATTAAGGAAGAAGGGGAAAAAAAAAAGGGGGGGGGGGGGAGAAATC
>VXAY01000172.1:3950227-3967727 GCA_013399855.1 Oxyruncus cristatus
AGCGGGACGCGGGGGGTCCCGGCCGCAGCCTCCTCCCTGTGCCGGAGAGAGCCGGGGTGACGGGGTCAGCCGCGCGAAGCGGGTCGGGGATCAGTGTCCGCGGGCGGACGCGGGAGGCGCGGCCGAGGCGGGATGGAGCTCCCGGAGGGGCCACCGTCGCGTCCGCGTGTTTGTGCCCCGTCCGCGGAAGGGCAGGTACGGGGGGTATTAACTTAATGCCTTTGACAAAGTAGGGGATGTCACTCAGGGCTGGCAAACACGGCTGCAGACTAGAGGTGCCCTTGAATGTCGGGTAAAAGTTGCCAGCACGAGCTTTGGAAACCCGCTAGTTTCCCACAGGTCCCGAGTGCTCAGCAAACCCCATGGCGTTTCTGGCTGCTTGGCCAGTGTCACCCCAAACCCCTCATCCGGGTCTGGGGACGGGTGGGGAGCACGTGGAAGGCATCCACGCATCCGGGGCCATGGCTCAATGGCAGAAGGTCCTGTGTTGTTGAACACAGGGTACAAAAACATGTCTGTGTCACCGTGAGGTGTAAAAGCTCAGATTATTTGTCACTTCCATCGCCTGTAGAGGTTTGGCAGTATGCAGGATGAATTATACGGAGGCAGATTCCTTGCCCATAGATTTGCATGTGGCACATATCCTTTATGTCTTCTTCTCACAGTTTTTCCGTGAGTTGCCATCAATCACATAAAGTTTACGACCGCTGAAGCTCATTTTGCATTTATTTTATCTGCTTTTTGTCCAGAGCTTACCTTTAGCAGCAATATCACATACTGTGAAATGGTTATTAATACTCAAGGGTAGACAGAGTATCAACATTTCAGGAGTTAAACTGTGATAAAATGTACAATGTATATACTTTTCACTAACAACTCCCTGTTTTTGTAAAGTATCTTGCATTTGCTGAATGGCACTGTAGGTATATACTGTTAGCTTCCCTACCAGTTGAACTCTGAGGCCTCTCAGTTTATATAATTTATCTGTTTTATGTTCAGTTGATAAGGTATTCATAAGAATGGACACATTTTGAAATTGAAAAGTTTAATTTGATTCAGGGCAGAATTGTAAATACTGCAATTTGTAGTCTCTAAATAGTGATCAATTCTGACTCCAAGTGCAGCCTGACTGCTAAATTAAGTAACTCAAGATCTGTGATTTAACAACATCGTGTAGCGTGGAAAAAATAATATCTTGAAAAACTTGGGCAGAATTTGTAGTAGAAATCTTGAGAATGTTTCAGTATTGTCTCTACACAGAGGCCATGTGAGTTATTTTCTTCACGATCAGTGAAATAACAAGGACCAAACTATCTAGAGAGGAGGAAAATGTTTTCCGTTTTCTAGTTTGAGCAGCTTGATTTCTTTTTCTCATTCAGAAAATCTGTTTTGTGAAGCAGTGCCGGGCATGGCTGCGTGATGGAGGGCCCTGCATCTTCCCAAAATAAAGGCCTGAACTAATGAGATACCGAATCCCTCCTGTTAGTGAGCTCTGTAGTTGATGGGAATTTCGGATGTTTTGAATTCGCAGGAATTGCTGAATACCTTGTTAGATTGGGCCCCGGGTATCACCAAGTTCATAAGACAAGGGTTGCTTTCTCCTTTAAGGCTAAAGAGCAGGCAGCATAATTTTGAAGTAAATCAGGCTCTAATTTTTGCTGCTTCCTTTTCTTGTGGAGAAATCCTAATAAAGTAGCTACTACTGCACAAATAGTTGCTCATCGTTTCTGCCTTGTTTCAAATTATTTGATTAGACATCTCAGCTAGGGGAGTTAGATAACCGTTTCCCCAAGAAAACTTGTGTCTGAGCTGTACAAAAAGGTAGTACTTTCTCATTAGTGGCTGATGAGATTTTAGCACTGAACAGATCTACGATGAATAGATGTCATCTGTTCTTCGACTTTTAGCTGTGGTTTTGTGCATGAAATGCTGTTGACTGGAATAATTTTCATCCCGTGCTTCTTGGCTGATTCTGGCAAAACCATACCCCGTGTAGCGCGTTAGAGTGAAAGATCTAAATATTTCTATTAGCAGAAGCATGTTGAATTTCTTGTGTGGTATTGGCATAATGGGCTGACACGAAGCAGGCAGATGCTGGACCAAACAGAGTAGTCAGCTTGTGAAAAGATAGGCACAGGTTCAGCTCTAGAAAGTGATATCTCCTTGAATTCGTCCATGCATATCCGTCAAGTTTAGCACTTTGCTACTGTGTATTTAATGGCTGTTTAGGTTAGGCTAGGGATCTTCGAAGTGGCTGACAAGGGTGAATTTGAATTTACATCTCCTTTGCATCTCATAGGTGTATGAATTAATCTAGGAGGAAATGATCATCGCCTTTGTAGATCAAGATGAGTTAACAAAATTGATTACAGAAATTGATTTATTTGTAGTGAGTGCAGTTAAATACCTGACATCATGCTCCTTTTTAAGGATTGTTCTAGCCAAAGGTTTGGTAACAGTAACTCTTGGAGACCTAGAAATTAATCTGTTTCCATTTAAAATGTCAATGCATATCAAATGGATGTGAAACAAACCCATTTCTGTAGCTGCTGTGCTGTTAAGAGGTTATTCATAGCTACATTGTAATCATATCTCCTTAAACAAAAGATTTGAAAGTAAATTTGTAAATAAAATACAATTGCTATGTTTATGGATAGACATAGAAAGTGCTGAGGCCCTTGGTATGATTTTTAATTACATGGGCATGGAAAATGTTCAGTTTCTCAGAAAACCACACCGTGCGAGTTGAGGTTTGAGATGTGGCCGGTAAATTTAACATAAACTACGCTTGGCATGCAAGGAGCATCGAAAGTGAAGTATAAACCAAATTTAACCTTCACAAATTTAAAACTATGTAACTCAGAAAGAAATGGTGCTTCTGAATATTTCTACATAGATCTTGACAACCTAAGCTATCTTTCTAACATATTCTTCTGGATAACTGTACACAGACATTAGATGTATGAAATACAATTTTGAGACAATGTGCAGCCAAAGTACTGGTACTACATAAAGGATACGCTTCCTAATTATTTCCCCCCCTTCCCAAGAGTTCCTTATTTATTCAGTTCTAATCTAATCAGTCTTGAAGTCTGCCTGTTGTGGCTGGGATTTTGCATCCCGCTGTACATGCAATTCCACTTCCCTTGAGTGCGAATTGGTTTTGGTCCTCCGAGACTGATATATTAACTGACCATTCAATAGCCATTCTGTTTTGTTGGGCTAAAGTAGAACTATTTCTCATATTTAAGCTGAAAGGCACGTAAGCCTTAAAGCTGGCAGTGTGTAGGCTCAGGATAACACCAGGGCAAATGGGAGATGTTGCTTAATACCCAGGTTAAGTGTACGATAACTCTGATGCTTTCAGCTTCCATTGAGGGAAGGAGTGGACATCGCTCCGGAGCACCTCCTGCCGCATGCTTGCAGTGGCAGGAATGGGCTGGTGAGCAGCGGCTGGTACAGGGGCTTGGGGAGAGGGAAATGGACACTGGGGAGGAAGGATGCATGGCAATGACCTTCCAACCTGGCTCAGGACAGCCTGTTTCCTGAGCTGCTGACTCAAGGGTACAGCAAGCCCTCCCCATGTGTGTCCTTGGTTGGGATTGGGCAAGAGAGAGGGAAACAGTGGTCAGGCACCTCGAATTTTCTGGGAAACATGCAAAACTTGAAACCTGTCATGAGATTCTGGTGTGAGTCTGGGAATGTATTGCTGGCTCTCAATCAAGCATAGCTTGACTACAGAAAAGGAAGGAAAAGCATGAAGGTTTTTGGTGTTGGTGGGTTTTGTTTCTGTTTGTTTTGTTTTTTTTTTCATATTGGCAAGTAGTGTCTTTATGGTGGATGGCATTAGAATATCTTATGTGCAGTAAGCAGGAGCTCTTTTGGTTATCTTTCAGTTAGTTTAGATCACTTTCAAATGAACACCATTAGCCTGAAAGGTCAACCTTGACCCTGGTTTATTCTGTGCCAGTGGCGCCTACATAAAAACCCTGCTGATGGTCGTCCCTTTCCACCCTCTGAGGACTTGGCCAGTTCTTTACAAAAACAACCCTCCTGAAATCCCAACTCCTCGTTTTACTTTTTTTTTTTTAGATAAGGTTCTGATTGTGAGAGCCTGATTCTGCCCCTTGAAAAACTGCATTTGCATCAGTTGAGAGAAAGCAGGAGGCAGTGTTTTACAGCACATGCTACCAAGCAGGGCCTGACCCTACCCGTCGCACGTAACAGGATTTTTGTTCCCCTGGACTCCAGGGGAGTTGCTTGCAGGGTGGGATTCTCCCTGGTGTGCATGTGGCAGAATTGGGCTCCTGCAACAGAAGTCCTTGTTATTTTATTATTATCGTGAGGTAGCCAGACTTAACTTGTTTAATGTACTTCTTGATAAGGAAAGACCTCTGAAGACAGTGAACCCGTAACAGTGTAAGACTCTGGATTCCCCATTTGAATTCATTACGTTTTTGGTTTTTAATGTATTTTTTATCATTTTTTTGCTTTCCTGTATGCAAGGAACCAGTAATGTAAACAAACATCATGTCCCTTGCATAACTGTCTCTGACACCAAATCTCTGAAAATTCTTTTAGTACATCCAGAATACATGGGCAAAGGCTACAGAATAAACTTAATGTTTCTAAGTATTAAAAGCTTTTTTTTTTTTTTTTTTATCCTGGTTGCAAACTAAGCATTGACTACTGTCTTGATTTTACAGATTATTTCATGCTGAAATTGTGCCTATTTGCATGGATAGTCATTCTTTAAAACTAGCCACAGATGCAGTCCTAGGGAGCACGTAGATGTTTTTACAGGTGAACCGAAAGAGATGGGAGCAATTCCAAAAAGTCTGCATGCTGCCTTTGGCAATATACCCTGTTATTGTGAAGATTGTGCTCTGTTAAGCAAATGTAAAGTTTAATATTAGATAAACGTTGCATGAAAAATATTTTAATTTTCGTCACTGTTAAATTTTAAGAAACAGGAAAAAGTGTCTAATGCTTTATGTGCGATGTGAGTTTAGCATCACTAGTTAATAAGTCACAAATTATGTCAAGAGCCTTTTACAAAATGCAAGGAAGTGTGTTATCTTTTTATGCTGTGTTCCTGGGAAACAATGAGAGTTCATATAAAGAGAAGGTACCTTCCTTTCTCACACAGCTGATTGATGTTATTTCTTTCATCTTTCCATATTTTTTCTCATCTTTTCTGCATGTCACAGGAAATAAGATTCTGTGTATTCAAAATGCTACATGTGAGAAGGGCTTCACTGGGCATTTCAGATATTGTTCTTGGAGATTTTTCTAAAGCAGAGAGATGTGACACTGAACATGCCTTGTTTCTACTATGCAAAAAATTTGACATCGTGTATTTTAGTGTATGAAATACAGAATCTTCAGCCTTTGGTAGCAGAGCTTGCCTGGAGAGTTGCAGAAAGGGAAGGAATGTATGGGGAATTCAAAACACTGTCGTGGCTAGTCACTGGTACATAGGAGGCTGTGTTAACAAACTACATTTTGGCCTTTACTCGATCACATCTCTATAAATATTGTAATCCTGACCATATCATATTTTAATGCATTTTAGTTTTGCTGAATAAATGTTTCCCTAATGATTTAAGAGAGGTTTCCCCCCAGTGTAAGCCTGAATGTGTCTATGATTTCTTTGCCTTTCTCATACACATATACCACCTTCCCTACAATTATGTGAAAGTTGTTTTAACCTTTGAATGTTAAAACAATATATCAGTTTTATCTCTCTTTAAAAAATAGAAACTACAGTTGCGTTTTTTACGTTGCAACTGAATTTTTAATCCAAATTTTATACAATTTCTTGTTTTAACAATAAATCTTAAATAAGGAATACTTTCATCTTCTTCTGTAACATGTATCTCAATGCCCTAAATTTAATCAATTGGTTGTCAGAGGCTGTGTTCTTCTAATCTACTCTTTCTTCTGAAGATAAACAGTATCATTTTAGGCATTTGTGCAAGAGAATCATATTACTGGTGCTTAAGCAGTTTTTGCTTTTTTAAATCTTAATCCATCTTAAACCAGTGGAGCAGAAATATTTAAAAATGTTTCATTTCAAGCAGAGTGCATAATAAATTGCAATAATTGTAATGTGCCATAAATCCCAGAGCCTATGCATTTTGCATTTTATTCAGGATTGAGGTCAGGAAATTTGGAGAAATTTAAAGAAAATGATTCATCAGTCCTTTTGTTCTGTTGGCCAGGGTCCCAGGATTCTTGAGCTGAGCCCAGCTGACAAGCTTTTGAAGATGGCACAATAACAGTCCAGTGATGCCTGACCATGACAGCACAGCCCTCTTAAGCAGGCAAACCAAGAGAAGAAGAGTTGACATTGGAGTGAAAAGGACGGTAGGGACAGCATCTGCATTTTTTGCAAAGGCAAGAGCAACGTTTTTTAGTGCCATGAATCCCCAAGGTTCAGAGCAGGATGTCGAGTATTCAGTGGTGCAGCATGCAGATGGGGAAAAGTCAAATGTACTCCGCAAGCTGCTGAAGAGGGCGAACTCATATGAAGATGCCATGATGCCTTTTCCAGGAGCAACCATAATTTCCCAGCTGTTGAAAAATAACATGAACAAAAATGGTGGCACGGAGCCCAGTTTCCAAGCCAGCGGTCTCTCTAGTACAGGCTCAGAAGTACATCAGGAGGATGTATGCAGCAACTCTTCAAGAGACAGCCCCCAAGAGTGTCTTTCCCCTTTTGGCAGGCCAACTATGAGCCAGTTTGATGTGGATCGGTTATGCGACGAGCACCTGAGAGCTAAACGCGCCCGGGTTGAGAATATAATTCGGGGTATGAGCCATTCCCCCAGCGTGGCATTAAGGGGCAATGAAAATGAAAGAGAAATAGCTCCACAGTCCGTCAGTCCTCGAGAAAGTTACAGAGAAAACAAACGCAAGCAAAAGCTGCCACAACAGCAGCAGCAGAGTTTCCAGCAGCTGGTTTCAGCGAGGAAAGAGCAGAAGCGAGAGGAGCGCAGACAGCTGAAGCAGCAGCTGGAGGACATGCAGAAGCAGCTGCGCCAGCTGCAGGAGAAGTTCTACCAGATCTACGACAGCACTGACTCCGAAAATGATGAAGATGGCAACCTGTCTGAAGACAGCATGCGCTCTGAAACCATGGATGCGAGGGCCGGCGACTCTGTCAGCAGGTCGGACAATGAGATGTGTGAGCTGGACCCAGGGCAGTTCATCGACCGGGCGCGGGCCCTCATCCGGGAGCAGGAGGTAGCAGAGAACAAGCCAAAAAGAGAAGGTCCCAAGGAGAAGGAGCAAGGGCCAAATGCCTTCCACCCTGAAGGCAAACACTTGGCTGAGACACTGAAGCAGGAGCTGAACACTGCCATGTCGCAAGTTGTGGACACGGTGGTCAAAGTTTTCTCATCCAAACCCTCCCGCCAGCTTCCTCAGGTCTTCCCACCTCTCCAGATCCCACAGGCAAGGTTCGCTGTCAATGGGGAGAACCACAACTTTCACACGGCCAACCAGCGCCTGCAGTGCTTTGGGGATGTCATCATTCCCAACCCTCTTGACACCTTCGGCAGCGTCCCCATGCCTGGCGCCACCGACCAAACCGAGGCGCTTCCCCTTGTTGTCCGCAAAAACTCCTCTGACCAATCCGCCTCGGCCCCGCCGGCTGGTGGCCACCACGCCTCCCTGCACCAGTCCCCACTCTCGGCCACGACTGGCTTCTCCACCTCCTCCTTCCGCCACCCCTTCCCTCTGCCCCTCATGGCCTACCCCTTCCAGAGTCCCCTGGGCGCCCCATCGGCCTCCTTTCCGGGGAAAGAGCGTGCCTCCCCTGAATCCCTTGACCTGACCCGGGAGACCACCAGCCTGAGGACCAAGATGTCGTCACACCACATGAACCACCACCCCTGCTCGCCAGCCCACCCCCCCAGCGCCGCTGAGGGCCTCTCCTTGTCCCTCATAAAGTCCGAGTGTGGCGACCTGCAAGACATGTCCGAAATCTCGCCCTACTCGGGAAGTGCAATATCCTTTTAAAAAGATGAGCGATAAGCTGGCGGTGGCTGGTGGGAGAGGATGAGGGGCCATGCCGGTGCCACAGGGCTTTCCCCGTGTACCGTGGGAGTGGGGCGCTTACAGGGTGCTGGCGGGGGGCTTGGTGAGGCCAAATAAAACGCAGTATTGACTGGCAGCACTCTTTCAGCAATGGTGTTCACGTAAAAAAGCCACTGGCCCTCCCCCAGCCTTTTAGTCCGCCCCGCGGGGTCAGGAAGACAGCCAAGCCCACAGCCTGGGTGCCAGTGGGTTTCCCTGGGCTGGCAGATCGACAGGGGCAGGGAGGTGATCGACGGGGCATCGCCCTCGTCCAAAAACCATTCCAGCCAGGGCTGCCTCTTTCCCCTCCTGTGCCAGGCCAACACACGACCCGTGTTATTGGTGTCGTGGCTGGGGCTCTCAGAGCCCCTGTCCGGTCGTTGGTGAGACTTCAGCTTTGAAGTGCGTAAGGGAAATGAAGCACAAAAGACGCAGGTACTGATATATTCAGGCTACATCAAGTTCTTTCCCCCACCCAGAGGTCTGTTACTCAGCCCTTGTGCAGCTGCCTGCTATGCATGATTAACCTCTGTTCAGCCATACACAGAAATCTTTTGTCCTAAGATACACAAAGCAAATTATTTTGGAAAGCTAGAGAGAACAATTAAATATAAAACTTCAGCTGTATTAAATTTACAGGACACTTCCCCTTCCTTAAAAAAAAAAAAGATGATAATAAAATCTCTCTTTTTAGCTCAATAGCAGGCTTTAGTTAGGGTGAAAAATCCAGCTCTGCCTTTATTTAGGCATATCCAAATATAGTAATAATCTTTTAGGTTTTTTTCCTGGAAACTAGTACTAGTTTTTTGATTTTCTTTTCTTTTTTTTTTTTTTTTTTTTTTTTTTTTTTTTCCTTTCGGGACTAACACCTCCAACATCTTCCATCTTTTCTGCTAATGTCCTTTTTTGTCAAAAGGTTTTTATCGAAGTACAGGTGTATTGAAAGTGAATAAAATACCATGTGTGCCCAATGCTAAAGTTGAGGATTTTGCATGAAGGGTAGATTGATAACTGTTCCCAGCTCCAAGACCCCAGCAGAAGGCAACAGCACAAATGCAGAGCCTCAGATGCATCTAATTTCATTCCCAAGATGATGAAAGTAATTTCAGCTGAATACCTGTGCCTCTCCCTGAGTAATGGTAGCAATGCTGAGGAGTTTGTTCCCTTTTGAGGGGTAGCATGTGAAGGCAGATGCCAGAGGCTGTGCTTCTTCACTGGCTATCTTCTAGGTGATTAATAACCCTAGTGGTTTTAGATTATTTTTACCACATTTTATGCAGACGTGGTAAATCTGCAGAATGGTCCTGTCAGGGCTCTAGACCTGCTGGTTACCTGACTTCCCATCCCTCCCATGGTGGTGGGCACCACTGGGACAAGGCAAGTGCCACAGGTCCAAAGCCTGTTACCACCACTCTTTGATCTAACTTCGGTCAAGTATGAGTCAAGATTGCTGCTGTCTGACCTGTGTGAGTAGGCCCATTTTTGTAGAGAAAAGTGTTCTGTAGTTGAAAGCACCTTCCTAAGGTGTTGGTGTTTTCGAGAGCCAGCTGGTGGTGGACATGGTGTTTGAGGCACCTTTTTACAGAAAGAGAATCTTGTTGAGCATTAGTAGCAGGGAAATCTCCTCACCATCTACATTTTACAGCAAAACAGAGAAGTCATTCTAACTCCAGCATCATTCGGAGTTAGTGCCAATTACTTTTGCAGTTCCAAATCCAAAATCTGTATATTGAAATGCAAGCTACAATGCTTGGAAAGCAGTCCTGAGGTCAACAGGAGTGGCAGCTGGGGGCAAGACTCAGACCAGGGCAATTAATTTCTAGTGGCCTACGAATTGTTTTTGTATAAATGTAGTTCTCCCATCCTGGGAGAGGAGTGAGGAGTTGCGAAACATACCGTGTGAACTAGGAGTAGTTCTAGGGCTGTACTTGATCCTCGCCACCCATGGAGCATCTCTCCCCCACTCCTGCCATTTCTCCCCCTTTCTCCTGCTCCTTCTCACTGGCACTTGCTAATGGAGCTTGCTACTTCTGCTGAAACAGGGGTGCAAGAGTCCCTTGCTGCGCCGAGATACAGCCACAGGAAATGCTGAGTGCTACAGTGATACCCTTTCTCTTTTATTGCCCTACTTCTCTCCTTGCCATTGGGAAAACACTCTGACTTTCCCACCTAGACGCTATTGCAGGCTGCAGTTTGTTCTGGCTTTAGATACAGACCTGTTGGGACAGATTTATTAAATAACATCTCTACACGTGCACCATAGTATACGACTCTGCTGTGGGGATGGATGTTTTTTCCTAGCAGCAGCTCGTTTGTCCAGGTAGCTTACAGTTTCTAGGGAAAGGCGCAGTGTGGAGGTTGGTTGGTTTGTGGTCAATTCTGTTGTGTCGCTTTTGTTTTACATGGTTGATTGTGCGCATATAGGCAACAAATTTCTTGAAAGAAGCAAATCTTTCTTCACTGCAGAAAGCAACATCTGTTTTCCTGGGCAATGCAGCCAGGATGCGAACAGAAGACTAGCAGATAGAGCCAAGTTCAGGTTTTAGTAGTAAGTTAAACACTGAACTAGCCTGGTTTTTGTTTTCTTGGGATTTGTTCTTTTTTTTTTTTTTNCAACCTTGTTTTTTTTTTTTTGGGTTTTTTTCTTTTTTTTTTTTTTTTTTTTTTTTAAATAATGCCTGTAAAATGTATCTGATCTGTTCTTTGCTGAATTGCAGAAGGAAATGGTTAATGTTTGTGTATGTTGCTAAACAAGATAAGATGCACCTGCAGCCTGAATACCCATCTTGGTCATGAATGCAGTCTGTAGCTTTGCAAACTAATCTGTTTAATCAAATATTAAGTTTTATTCAAATTCCAAAAGAAACAGACAGCGAATTGTTTTTCTGTATGGTCTTCCTTTGTCATGCATCCTCTTTGCATCTCAAGAAAAATAGCCTTGTTCAGTCCCAAAACATTTGCATAGATCTAAGTTGAAGCACAGCACTAGTTTGTGTGCTGTTAAGACATCTGTAAAGGTGAAGAAGTTTATCGTGCTCTCCCTGGCAGGAGGGCTTTGAAACATTAGTACAACTTTCTACAATTTTATTTATTTTTAAGCAGAATTCCAATCCAACTGGAGTAAGTTTCACAGTCCCACAATGTGAAAGCTGTAATTAGTGAATTACAACATTTTGAAATGAGGAGTTATTACATTTGACTAGAATTAAACTAATTAAACTTTTTTTTAAAAAAGGAGTGATTGTACAGCAAGCTGGATAATTCTGTACTGTTGATAAAACCTGGGTGATGAACAAATGGTTTTCAGCCAGTCTGTTTTTTGGAGGGTCTTGAAGATGCTCTGAGATGCAGCTATTTGGAGCTTTGATGATTAAAAGTACCTGAGGTGTAACTTAAGGAGCAGCTTGGCTTTGCTAGTGCAGATTTTTTACCCGATACAGCCTATTCTTACCCTTTTTCCCTTCAGCTCAATACATGCGTGGGCTAGAAAAGCCTGTCAGAGCATTTGTGGGGGCTCAGGCTGAGAGTAACAGGAGTGAAAGATCATCGGCACTGAAAAATATTTTTGCAAAAGAGGAGCATTACCTGGGAGGATTGAAGTGTAAATGAATCAAATGCTGTGCAGTGCCACCCCTGTGCTTCTCCAGTTAAAACATGCATGAACTAGTATAGGTTTTGTTCCCATATGTTTTGTTCCCAGTCTTTCACTTCCTATTTCTTAGGCTTTAGCCATTTTTCTGCTGCTGCTGCAATAGGTGAGGCAACGTTGTGCTGTGTAAATGCACAACGCTGAGACTCTCAGGTTGTTTGAACACCGCTTTAGGTTCAGCTGCAGTACACTGTTCCTCTGATCTTTTATGTTCCCGAGCAGATGTCTTTCATTAATTTATGGATTTATCATCTTTTCTTTCTGTCCTTTTTTTTNNTTTTTTTTTTTTTGTTTTTTTATTTTTTTTTTTTTTTCTTTTTTTTTTTTTTTTTTTTTTTTTTTTTTTTTTTTTTTTTCTTTACACCTGGCAGCTGGCTCAAGTTTCAGCAGTTATTGTCTATTTTGCATTACCCATAGAATTGAATGTCATCTGTCTTCACAAAGCTATAGCTAAGAGAATTGAAGCAAGCCACACGAGCTGCTGGGACAGAGCTTGTTTGCGTTCCATTCGGCACCCCTCCTCCCTTTACCTCCTTAATATTTATTTGTGCTCGTTTTCTTTCCTGGCCTTGAATGGGGCTTAGCTCGTGTTCGGTACAGCTGTATGTTTACTGAATCTATTTCATCATGAGTCATTGTGCGTGTGTAAGTATCCTGGAAACAGCTAGTGCTTTCTTGGAAGAACAGTTGCTTTTCAGCCCAAGCACTTAAAAAGGAAATTAAGCAATTGGTCAGTTCAGTTTTTTTTTCTGAAATAGCAAAGGGTTATCTAATTCTTTGCTCTTAAGTCTGTCATTAACTGTTTTTTGCTAGGTTATTACAGATCGTATCTTTTATCACAGTAAAGCATTAACCTTAGGATCAAGATATACAGATTTGTTGCATATTTGATATTGCTTTAAGGCTGCCAAGTGCTTAAGAACAAGTATAATTTTAATAAAAAATGGATTTCTGGGAATTTGAGTCTCAGAGCATCTTTTAATACGTGTTTCATTCAATATCAATATCCTCTGGCATTAGAGCAGAAAATATTTAAAAATCCTAAATGCAGAAGGAATCCAAATGCTTAGACAACTGTCTAATATGCTTAAATCCAGCAAATGTGAGAGGGGTTTTTTTGAAGTTTAAGTCCATCTTTGAGCTTGCGTTGAAAGAGAATATACACCAAACCCCATATTAACATGTTGTCAGCGTCAGAGGAATTGCAAATTAAGGAGACTCAGGATTACTTTTTTTCTCTCCTACTGGAGTTCCCTTTTGGACCCCCACTTTCCTGAAAGGATCACATAACAAAATGGATTTCTGGCACAGAAGTTTTGATTTGTCTAAAACTCTTATCACTAAGCAATAGGTGACAGCTTGCTACTATTATTTCACTTACGTATTTTGACAGATGGCACTGCAGAGTGTAATGCTCTTTTAGACTTCTCTATCAGTCTAATGGAGGTAACTGGAGGTTCTTTCAACTCTTCTCTTGGCACAAGAAGTATGTCAGTCATAAATTATCTTCTTTGTAATCATTAAGCATCTAAAACAAAATGCAAGTTCAGCTGAGCCGTTTTCCATGTACTTCCAGATAATAAGAGGTTTTTAAACTAATATTGTCAATGCCTTTTTTTTTTTTTAATGTTACATTTTTTCTAAGCTAAAAATGAACCTTGTAACTGAAATAAAGGGAGAGGGTTTCAGCAGATTTCAGGAATTAGAGAAAAGGGAATTCTGCTGAAAAAGCCTAGCTAATCAACAGTAGCCTGCCGATAAAAATTAGTCTGGGTTTCCCATCTCGAGGTTTGGAGTGAGATGTTCTGTGCTGACGTGAACCCGGCTGTAAGGCAGAAGAGGCACCTTGGCTGCAGCGCATCTGTCAGCTTGGTTGACCTCCCCCCCCCGTAAGGTGTGAACCGAGTGAATTTTTCAACAACTGTGTTTAGGAGAAGCAGTCCTTAGAGAAGCTTCTGGGAAGAACCCTTAATTGACCTTGTGGGGGCCGCATTGATTTTCTCCACGTGCATCTTCATTTCTGATAAATTATAAAGCCATTAATTTGCTGAGGAAATGGCAGGGCCAGCCTGCGGCACAGATGTGACCAGAGCCGTCCTAGCACGCAGTTCACAAAAGAGAGCCAAGAAGCTGGGAGAAAAATCAGCAAGCTGAGATTGTTATGGTTAGCTTCACATTCCCTTGGGAACTCTTTTAGTTGCTTCTGTTTACAGATCTAAAAGGTAATGATGTTTCCAGGATAAATAGGCTGCCGTATAGGGTAAGTGGCCATTTATTGATCTGCTAGCCCACATGTATTGATTGGTTAGCCCCAAATACAGCTTTGTTCTCCAAGGAGTTAACTGTGTAAATTAGGAGGTGACAAGTTTGTGGCGGGGGCATTCAGTAGCCAAGGGGCTCTGCCTATTACAAATTTCACTTTGATTTGCAAGGCAACCACTGGAGCAAAGCAACAGCAGGATTAGATGGAGCTACTCAAGATGTTAAAATTTATTGATGCAGATGAAACACGTGAAATGTGCTGCCTGTATAAAACTGCTCGAAATCATAAAGTGCCTCTGAGCGTCTTACATGCATTGGCTTTATTGTGTGCAAGTAGCACAACACTGAGAGAAAAAGAAACTTTAACTGGCATGGCGCAGAAGAGAGAGAAAAAAGCTTCCGATAAGTTTTCTGCGGCACATGCTTCCTGCATTTGTTTCCGTAGCAACAAGTGAACATACATATGGTACGCAATCCGTGAACTTGCAAGATCCCTGAGACCCAGCACCTAAACTGATAGGAAATACAGCGTTTAAGTTACATGGCCTCTCATCCCACATTTACCTATTTGCAGAAAACTACGGCGCGGCAATTTAACTGTTAATGTTTTCTCTTGTAGTCTGGGGAACCGTAGAGTGTTTAAGGGGGCACTTTGATAGGTCTGTACATTCAGAAAAATCTTTCTCAAAAGAATTTTCCTTTACTAATTCAATCCTACATGCAGGAAGGCTTGTCACCGAATCACTTGAAAAAGGCCAAACTCATGTTCTTTTACACCCGGTACCCAAGTTCCAATATGCTGAAAACTTACTTCTCAGATGTAAAGGTAAGAAAATCTCTTTCCCCTGCTTTGTCCTTACTAATGCTGTATTTGCTCTCAAAATGGTGTTGTGTTATCATATTAGAGATTAATAATATTTCTGGGTGCATAAAGGTTACATCTGACTTCATTCGCTTGCTCTTCTTGTTGAGGTATACCCTGCTTGTGCCTGGATGAGGAAAGTGGATGTTTCTAAATTAAAAATTAAAAAAAAAAAAAACACCTCAAATGTTAGAATAAAGTAAGAATAGTTATTACAGTAAATTGAACGGTTTTCATTATACATCCTATTAGGAAAGGAGATTTCTGTGGTGGTAGAAATGTACTTCCAAGAACATTTTGGAGCAGTTCTCAAGTGCTCCCTTATTGTTTCATTTCGGTTCGTTTCCTCATTTTTGTGCTTACATAAGCAGAGTGTAGAATCCCTTTCTTTCTGTCAAAAAGAAACAGTACATTGAAATTCTCCATGCAGAAGCTGCTTAAAAACAAAAGTGATGATTGTCTCTTATTTACAACTTAATTTGTTGTTGATGCAGAGTACACTGAGCATAAGGAGGATGAATAAAGTGACAGATTCAGGCCACATTATTCAAATGAGGATATGAAAGCTGTCGACATACAGCTGCATCCTCCCTCATTCTACAGAATATTAGGACCTCCTGATTTTTTTTCTAAAAGTAATTGTTCCTTCACATCAACTTGATTTTGTGTTAATCATCTAAGTTTTTTTTAAAAAACACATAGATTGTGTTTTAATGATTATAATGGTATACATGGTGTCATTATCTAAGTAACTTTATAAACATTACATTAGCTTAAATTAGTTTGTTACATATCCCCCCACCGCAAACAAATTACAGAAATCCTTCTTTTAATCACTTTCGGGTTATGGGTTTTTTCAGTCTTAGTCGAAGATTATTCCACAGGTTGTGAACTTGGCCCAATTTCTGCTGATCCTTTCTCTTTGGTCAAGTTTCTTGGCAGTGTTTCCTTTTATTTTTTTTTTTTTCTTTTAATGTTTCTTGCACATCTCAGTACGCTTCTGCCCCTCACAGCCGTGTCCTTGGAGGTTCCTCTTATTCAATGACATGTGCTGAGCGGATGGTGACAACGTTTATAAAAAGGAGGGGGGGAAGCCATACAGGCACTTCCTAAGCTAAATGGCTGGTCAAGAATCATTAAACACACACAAAAAAAAGCTGCAAATGGCGCAGCGGGCCAAGTGGAGGGTTTGCTCTCAGAGTGGATCCACCTGGAATGGAAAAATTGGAGGGAGCGTTTCAGGCAACACTGCTCCAATGAGCTGCCACAGGCAGATGTAGCACTGGCAATGCTGCCCAAGAGGACCCTGCTCTGGGGCTAACCTGCACTTTTGCCCTACATGTTCACACATCCAGGTGTGCCAAAGTGGGGATATTTTTTCTCTGGCATTTCTGCCTAATTTCCTGTTCTTAAGAAGATATATACTGAAGTGTTTCCATGCACATGGTGTCTTTCTTCCGATAAAGTTGTGTAAAATGCAGAAATTTGCTTTTGTGCCATTTACATTTATACAGCATGACGAGAAACCCAGAAGGGCTTTACAAACCAGCAGTGTGGGATGGGGTCATGAGTCCAAAAGTGAATGCAGCCACCTCCCTGGGGACATGTGACAGCCACACATGGTCAGCAGCACCACAGGGCCAGGGGTGTACATGTTAGATGCACTGATTGGGCTTTTCCATACCTTTAAATGCTTCTAAGTGCTTAGCGTGTGTTTGCAGTTTCTCGAGCCAAAGGATGCTCCCCTTTTAGCCCACGTGCACTCCCATTAGCTTCACCCCTCCTCCTACTAACGGAAGCGAGCGGACATGATTTTGCTTAAATGGAGCCAGAATGTCCTTGTGGTTTAAGCAGGTGTCCCCTACCAGTGCCGATGGGGACTGCTGCTTGCCACTGGAACGCTCTCATCCGTGAGCTGAGAACACATATGTAAATAGGTACCCTAATGAGACGTTTCCATGTGCTGCGCTGGCCAAATGTTTGGTTCTGAAGATCGTGGCTATATTAATAAAGATGTATGCGTAACATGTAAAACTTGAAGCAATAGTATTTAATTTCATTACTAATTGCCCTTAAAAATGAAAAGAAACTGTATTAACACAGTGATTTATTTCAGAAATTTAAACAGGAGAATAAAGCTTGGGAACAATTTGAATATCAGGGCCAGGCCCTCGGGGGGGAAGTAAATGCTTATAGCTGTGCTGGAACCAAGGAAGCTGTACTGATTTACACCAATTAAAAATTGGTGCTTTTCTTCCTTCCTGCCACTGCCCCAAGAAGGCAATAACCCCAAGATGCTGAGGCAAAACTCATAAGATCCGTAGTGCTGCAAAATTCTGTATATTTTAAAATGAGAATTATATTGTACAGGTGTGTTTATTACCACTCCTTAAGTATTTCCATTTTCTTAAGTCACATGGAAGAAATAGAAAGTTAAGGGCAACTGCACACAATCCGGATCTAGTGTGGTGAAAAATTATTTTCTGTCATAGTTGTGATGACTATATACAAACAACTAAGGAATGCTGCTAATTAACTCTCTTCCCCCTATATAGCAAAAGAAATAAATTAAGAACCCAATTTAATTCTACGCAAGGATTTTTAAATTTTTTTTTTAATATCTGACAGAGCCCCCCTTTAACCTT
>VXAY01000172.1:3970227-3985227 GCA_013399855.1 Oxyruncus cristatus
ACCCCTTGCAGTAGAAACACAGAGACGTGGGTTTAAAAGGTGGTGGGGAAGGGGAGGAAAGAATACTTTTTGAAAGAAATGGGACTGGGGGGGAGGAATGTCAGTGCTCTTATCCTTCTTACTGTTTAAATTTAACAGTTCAACAGATGCATTACCTCTCAGCTCATCAAGTGGTTTAGCAATTTCCGTGAGTTTTACTACATTCAGATGGAGAAGTATGCACGGCAAGCCATCAACGACGGGGTCACGAGCACTGAGGAGCTGTCTATAACCAGAGACTGTGAGCTGTACAGGGCCCTGAACATGCACTACAATAAAGCAAATGATTTTGAGGTAGGCACTGATCTTTTTTTCTGTGTGTGTGAGTTGCTTCGAGGTCCAGGCTGCCTTTAAAATAATGTACCTTTTTGTTGTGGCCGTGACCAGTGGAATCTCAGCATTGCATGGTCCTGAATGATGCTAAATAATCTTTTTAGCCCTGGAAACTGGAGACTTATCCCTCACTAGGACTTGACAAGAGATAAAAGTTTTCACTTTTTTTTTATAGGTTTCTTAGTTTCAACTTTTTGAAGTTTTCTTCAGGAGGGACAGTAGAGAAAGAAGTCCCCTCTCAGCTCCTCTAAAGCTCCATAATTGTGTGATCAAACCCTCTGCTTTCCTTCATTTGATTTCTAGAATTAAAATGAATTTACTTAGTCAAACTGCAGGATAAAATGAGTACTCGAAGTAAATGCTCCGTTTTCTGCTGTAGCGAGTTTGTGGCTTTGATTAAGATTCCTGTTTACAGGCCAGCCTGGTAGCTGAGCAGACTATTGTTATCATTAACATGCTGACCCTCGGCGATACCACGGGAGAGTGTTTCTCCCTGCTGAGGATGGCAGTTTGTATTGTTCAGGTAGTCAGATGTAATGATGCATTTGAACAGGATGTGCATGCGGGGGAGGCTCGAGTAATCCCATCTCTTAGTGGAGTGGGAAAGCAATGGTGGGGCTAATAATTCCTTTTTTTTTTTTTTTTGTCTGTAACTTTCTCTCAGAGTCAAGTTGCATAATGACCCCCCTCCTTTAACAAAAGTGACGTTTGTCAGCGTAAGGAGGGTTGTTTCCAGCCTAAAATCCTTCCAAGGGATTTTTAGCCATGTTCGTTTTCACAGCACGTAAGTTCAGATGACGCAAAAAGTCTAAGCAAAGACTTTCTCGTCTTTCTTGGCTTCTTCCTCCTATTCTGGGCTGGCAGTTTTCTGGGAAACAGTTGCATGGAAGGGGCAGGCAAAGAAAGAGGGGAGAAGAGGATGTTTTGCCATTTATTTTGGATGATGACAACATCCAGATTTTGTGTTTAGTGTGCTGAGACCCCCACCACGTGCTCCCATGGGCTCTGGCCCTGCTAGGCAGTCACACAGGCACAAGACAGGAGACTCCCACGCCAGTTGGTAGGTCTGCCTTCATGCCAAGGCATAACCGCTAAATACAGGAACAGGAAAGGAAGTACACAAGAAGATAAGTGCGACCAACTTTTTCCTTGTGCTTAAATTCCCTCAAGTTTTTTTCTTCCTAATTTTTTTTTCTGCTTGCAGAACCTAGGTTGAAATGTTCTTTGCCCTCAAAAATCTTGTAACCTTGACAATTTCAGGCACTTATTACTCCTTTTCAAAGTGTTACTGGCAGTGTTAATGTAAATGGATTGCTTCAGTGAAGTATTGTGGGGAGCGTATAGGTGTTTTCAGGTAGATAAGAAACTATAAATCTCATACGTTTAGTACCGCTAGTGATTGCAGTCTCCTCAGCCAAAGGGTAGGAAAGGAGCCCCTTGGCTTGTTTTTCTCCATCACATAGGGAAAGAGATGTTATAAATGATGATTGCAGATTATTCACTTAGTTTTCCTTGTGTTATTTAGTGTAATGAGAATTTCCTAGAGGTTTAAGTCTTGGTTTTACACTGACAATCCAGCAGTTAGGAGAACATTAAGCTGTATGGTGCAGTTTTTAATTAGACAATTGTAACTTTTCCTGAAAAATGCCCCTCCCCCACAAGCTGCAAAGCAAAAATGACAAGTACTGTAATGTTGAAATTGGATCCAAAAGGATTTAGCAAACTGAGCGTTTGCCGTATTTAGCATCATCGAAGTTCCTTCCTCTCATACTTCAATGATGCTTTGCTGATCTTCTGATTAGTCTGATACACCATTTCTCTTGAATCACCTGCACTGTTATTTCCAAACCCTCCCCCTTTATCTGTTCTTGGGTCAAATTCGTGCATATACTTCATGCATATACTCCTAAACTGACTATTAGGGAAAAAATTATAAAGCTAGAATGTGCCTTTGGTCCATATCAGGCTGTACCATTGATTTGTTCAAGAATTTGTGATACGTGTTCCTTTTCCTGCACATTGCCACTGACAGCTTGTAGCAAAGTCAAGTAAGATGTTTAACAAACCACGTCCTATCGTTTTTAGCTTTGCCATTGTGCCCTTGTGGCTGTGAGCCAGAGACAGATCCAACGCCTCCTCCAGTGCGGTTCAACTTTGCCTGTGTTTTGTGTGTACACATGTGTGTATTTGTGTAGCCAGTTCCACATTTCTCTCTCACAGTAAGGCTAGCTGGAGAAACATGTGCTGAGCTGCACAAAGCAATTAGAAACTGAGTTTTGAAAGGGAGGGAAAAAAAAAAACCCTGGGGTTTTTTTGTTTGTTTTGGGGTTTTTTTGTTTTGTTTTGTTTTATTTGGGGGGGGGGTGTTGTTTTTTGTTTTGGTTTGGGTTTTGGTTTTTTTTCTGGATTGTATGTANTTTGTTTTTTTTTTTTTGGGGGGGGGGGTTTTTTTTTTTTGGTTTGGTTTGGGTTTTGGTTTTTTTTTTTTTTTTGTGGAGGGTGAAGATGCGTCTTTGTTCTGGGGCCATTCTTCCAGGGAGGAAGAAGGTGGGGTGTTCTGGTGAATGAAAACCGCAAGTGTCAGTGTCCCAGCACAAATGCCAAAGTTGGTCAGAGAGAGAGGACAGCTTGCTGTGCCACTCGATATCTGTCTCATCTGCGGTGTTGCCATAGGCTTTTGAATGCCGGCTGCAATAATTAAAGTCAGGTATTGTTACTATGCATTAAAAAAAAAAAGAAAGGAAAATCAAACCTAAATAATTTCATGACTCTCTTCCAGAATCTGTCCTAGCACAGGCCATTAGAGCTTACAGTTGTGACTGTGGCAGGATGATTGAAAACAAGGGGGATACCATGTTGTGAGTAAAAATAAAAATATGGTTTAAAAAAAATGAGTTAAAATACAAATATGATTAAAAAACATAAACAAGAGTGTTTCTTTTCTTATATATGTACTTAAAACAAGCAAAAGAAATTGGCCCGAGGACAATACCTGAATTTTAGCCTTGCTTTGGCTCCCACTCCTTCTCGATCATCGTTGTTCCCTGGCATTTTTTAGTAGTTACCGTCACTCTCCATGTATTAATGTCTCTCTGCACGATGCCCGTTCCTTTTCCTTATGGGCATTTAACGACTCAGTCTTAGTTCTGAAGTCTCAGGGTCTCTCTGTGTTAGCAATTTCACTCTGTGCCCCCCTGCCTACTCCTTCCACTTGCCCTGCTCCTCTGCATAGTGAAAAAATGAGCACCAAAGCAAGTCCCTACACACGCCATCTTTCTGAGCTCAGCCTGCCTGCTGCTTCACGGGAACTCACCCGGTTTTGCAGATGTAGTTGTTGAGATTGATCACAATAGTGAAACGTCTGCCAAGCTGCTTTATTTGCACAAATACACTATGCAGTTTTGGTACAGTGGGGCTTGATGCAGTGATTGCCGCTTTTCATAGCTCTGGTAATGGCACATGTCGTCGTTTCGAAGGGGGAGAAAACCATTTTTAAGAAGTTTGCTCTTTAGGCAGGAACATACTAGAGGGAAAAACCTAATTAAGACCACTTGTACTTAGGTCTTAGCAGAATGTTTAACCTAAGACATTCTGGGTTAGTCCCATAAAAATCAATGAGATGATGTAAACCAAGTCAAATAACACCACCTATAAAATCTAAGTAATAATCCAGTCACGTAAGTGGCCTGTGAGCCCTTGAGGGGGATCCAGGCTGCCAACAATTTCAGAAGTGATGATGATTTTAGGTCAATTTAATTTTGGGATGCTCAATGAGAGTCACTCTGTCAGGAGGTCCTCAATGGTCCATTCCCTGAAAATGAAGTGCCCAGCTCTGCATCCAAAAATTAAGACATCCTAAATTATCAAAAATACTGGCCACTCGTGTGCTTATTTTAGGAACCTGTGTTCTTCTCCAGTTTCATCTGCAGGATTCATCTTGAACTGAATTGGTGTTCATCAAAAGGAGAATTAAAGCCCTCTAACCTGATTCTCATTTAAACTAAGGCCACTTACGGGTGGTTTTGCAATACATAGGCACCGTAAAGTACAGTTTATAACCACCCTAATGCGCTGGAGCAGTGCAAAGTGGCCTCAAGAGAAGTGAAAATCAAGTCTGTAACTTGCTGACTTGAATCTCAAAGGTTGCTCTTTCCATACAAACTGCCCTGCCGTGGCAGTGTCCGCGCTTCTGGTGGTACCAGCAGTGAGCACAGCCTAACGGGACAGTTGTTTGTTTCAGTATTCGACTCCTCGCATTTTTTCCCTCAGCTGTATACTTCCTCCTTCAAGGGCTTTATTGTTGTAGTGTTTCAACATCGTTCTCGGCATTCTTAAAGACAGAGTCGGAAGGCCACTGTCTGGTGATCTGCAGCAAGGGGAGTAGATCTGCTTTGGCAATTTAAGAATAACAAATGTAACTGTTCTGAGTCCTCTGAAGAGAAACTGAAGCATAGGGAAGCATAGGTGTCCAGATGGTATTTTCTTTTTCACTCAAAAATCTTAGTTTCAGGAAATTTAATCAATGCCCTCTGGCCTTTTTCTTTCTCTCTTCTCCCCCCGCCCCCTTCCTAATTTTGAAGAGCCTCTCTTGTGAAACAGCACAGCTTTCCTTGAAATGCACAGGACATGAACATGGTTTTTAATCGAGTAACAAAATCCATGGCTTGCAATAGAAGGTCCGTGCGTTGCATGTATCAATTAATGCTTATTAATCAGTTGGTGCAGTTAGTTGAACTGCAGACCGTAGTTGGAAGCTATTAGGGAGGGAGTCGCAAGGGGAATACTGTTGCAGGACTAACTCGGTTTTGCTGTTTGTGTCCTTTGGAATCAAGGTGTTTGTATAATGAAGTTGGCACGTTGATATATGATCTATTTTTTAATGTCATTACAATTTTAGTTCCCTCTGCCTTTTTGTCATTGGGTTACATTTAAGCACAGCAAGATCAACTTTAAACTTCCTTACTCAACAGCTTTATTAGTTATAACGTACCGTGACCTTTCTCAACATTCTTAAAGAAAAAGATACAGTGTAATGTCACTTTACTTTGCTTATTGTTCTTTGTTGTGGTGAACAAAGCATTTTCTACAGTGGCTATAGCACATAATTATACAGCTTTCAATAGCGGTGTCTTGGCACATATCAAAGTTCAGAAGAGCCTTTAGAAAAAAAAAGATGTTTTGTGGCAGCCTAGGGAGGGTCTCATCTTTCCTTCAGAAAATAGTTCAAGGCTCTTCTGTCAAGCTTCCCTACTTAGAGCTTTTTCTCCTCCTGCTTCATAAAGTTTAAAGGGGATTCAGTGGAGTTCTATGATCTATTTCCTTTGAAAGATTGTTCCTTTGCACAGAGAAGTCCTTTGACTTCAAGAGTTCACAGATTCATGTCTTTAGGTATCATATGTCTGACCTTATCAGTTACTCTATTTAATGTAGGAGAAAAAGTCTCAACTCTTTGTGTTTGTCTGTTTTGCCTCTGTGAAATGATTTGGTGAAAAGACCATCCTTTTTAACACACCACTGAGAGGCCGTTTCTGACTGTAACCTACCCTGTGGTTCTTCTAAAAAAAAAAAAATTGTCCTTGTGTTTTGTGTATGGATGATTTCACAGTGAGAATAGAATTATACAAGGACAGGCACACATAAAAAAATCTTTTGCTCTTTTTTCCTAAATGATCTATTGGCTATTTTGGTGGCTGCTACTCTGGTTCCCCAACAGGCACAACCATTTAACAAACACAGAGATAGCGGCTGGAGTGCTGGGCCAGCAGTAGGTTTTCCCTTGCTTCGACCTACCCCAAAGGCCTTCATAATTAATTGTCCTTCAGAGATGAGGAAAGTTCAGAGACAGTGTGTGTAGCGTTGTCTATTGTCTGACATTCAGTTCTCCTTCCCTCAGCTCTTTTTCTTCATTCCACAAAGGGTTATCAATAGGAGCAGGGAGCAAGCTCTCTTCTAACAGCTGCTGGTGGTGGCTGTAGCTTTCTGTGGAAGGTATCATTGTGTTCAGCCATCTATGGATTAAATGGCTGGAAAAGTTCTAACAACCCTTTCAAACGGGCGTGTTTATTTCATCTAGATTACACAGACCTATTTAGCTAATTAAAAACTTTCTCAGAACCCCTTCTCTCCTATACAAGGGAAGAAAAAAAAATTAAAACACTGCTGTAATTATGAAGAATGGCTGCAATGAAACTTTGTTAAATAAATGAAAAATTTGATCTGTCAGCTTTGATCAAAACGCACCGAAGTAAACACAGGCTTGTTTGTTGAGTTGTTCTGTGGTTTTGGTTTGTGTTTTGTTGGGTTTTTTTCTTAGAGGGAAGCAAGGTGCAAAGTAGAAAAAGCATAAAAGAAAACATTGATATAAGCTGAAACAGAAACAAACACCCAATTTAAAAAACTGCCACAGTTCATACTGTCTCTGCTCCTAACATCAAAGTGCAAAGACACTCGAGTTTACTAAACAGATTATTAATATTGTTGTGCCTTCTGTGATTAATTTAGAATCCACTGTGGCATAATTAATAAATTTCATATACAACTGAACAAAGTTATGTACATGATTCCTTGTTTTCCCTGATGATATGCTAAACAAGATATGGTGGAGTTAGTAGATAGGCAAGAAGTACAGTCAAATTAGAGCTGTTTATTAACAGTCGTTATGTTACTGCTCCAATTAATTGGGCGAAGCCAAAAAGGACAAATACAATCATTCTTCCACTGAACAGTTTAACTAGCGAATTAGGAAGGTTTGATAAATTTTTTTCTCTTAAAAAAAATGAGAAAGAACTTCACTCTGCACCTTCACCTGCATTCTTCCTAAATACATCAGTTTGCAATGGAAAGAAATAATCATATAAAACATTTTCTGGGCTCCATCTCACTTCCTGACGTTAAGAAGGACCACATGACAATCAAGATCAATTATTGTACTGATTAGGTTATTATGTCTGGCATTTTGAAACAGGTTTTCTGTATTTAAGAAGAAATTGCATACAAAGTAGATGCAGCTAATACAGTAATGCAAAAAAAGATCATAAAAAATTAAAGTTATTCTTATGAATCTTTCATTAGAAGCAATGAAAAAGGACATTGGTGAAGCCAAGTGCTTTGTTCTTCTGAGCTCCTCTTGTAGGGCCAGATCCTGCAAACAATTATGTACTTGAGTGTTCCTTCTGTGAGAGTCCTGTTGGTGCCTTCAGCCTGTCTCCTTCTCTTTCACACTTTGCCCACTTAGGCCTGTGGATTACAGTAGTATTGTTCTACTTTATCAACCAGATGTTCCCTTCAAAAATGGACAAAATTTCTGTAAAAAAAAAATATATCGCAAAATCACACAGCTGTACAGAGGCGAACACTTGCTTTTATGCAGGAAGAGCTGTTGTGAAATGATTTAAGGCTACTCAGAGCTTTTCAGATTACTCCCCACCGCAAATAACATGTTAAGTACTAAATTGCCCTAAGCGGTGTTTTATTACTGATCAATAAAAATAGTAATCTTGTCTTTTAGCATGGAAAAATATTTTAGTGGGATTTTTCCTGGTTTAGTTCATGGATAGCTGTAAACCAGAAAGCACAATCTTTACCCCCCGCCATCCTCCCCCCCCAAAAAAAAACAAACAAACAAACAAAAGTCAAACCCCATCCTCATTTGTTTCTAGCTTTGCTTTGGGAGAATCCTAGGATTGTTCCAGCTGAATGGTGTTGGGTTTCTGTTCTCGTGTGCTTGTGTGCATGTAGTGATGATGTGCTGTATTTTGGTTTGGGGTTTTTGTTTTTTGTTTTGTTTCTTTTACAATTATTTACCCCTACTCATCTTTATTGCCCCCTCCTCTTCTCAAACAAAACAAAAAAACATTGCCCTTTCCCCCACCCCTCAAAAAAAAGAAAAATAAAAGAAGCCAACAGAAACAAAACAAAACTTGGCAAACTCTTCTGACTCCTACTGCCATTTCATTTTGCATTCAACAAGGGGTAGTGGGAATTGAAACGTCAACTGGAGATCGAGAAAAGCACCAATTTATAGTGTGTTAGCCTTTCACAATTCAAGATTTCTTTTGCTAGCTGCACACATTATACCCAACATCTCGCCACTCTCTTGTGGCAGTTGTGAGGAATGGCTGTTTCTTCCCGTGTGTGTACTACAGGCCTCTAAAGACCCTTATTTATTCTCTCCCGTGTCACCTTGTGTACAGTCTGGTCTGTGACACTGATGGTGATTATGTCATTATTTTGCTCTGGGGGCTTTGGCACATCTGCAGAGCTGATGCACATCTTCTTTGTTACGCTGGCATACGTCCCATATCGCAAATGCTTCATTAGCCTTACTGCCTGCCTCCTTGCCAGACAAGAATACCCAAATCCAAGCTTCTTTTTCCTCTGGTCTTTTGTGTCTGTGATGAGCCTTTATTCATCTTCCTAGTTCTTCCCTGTTTTCTATTTTTCTATGTAAAACCGATTTCCAGATGTCCGTCGTTCTCCAAAAGCCCATCGTAGATGAGGAGTGAGAAGCAAGGTGAATTTTAACCCATGTTATCCCTCACTCACTCAAAGTCTTATCCTTTACAAGCTGAAATGCTTTTTCATTCATTCTGCATTTAGCAGGAGTTTGTTAGGCAGTTCAGTTTTAAAACCTGATGATTTGTGGAGGGGGGGAGGGGTGCAGAAGAAAAAGGAAAAGGAACCGGTGATTTCTCTTGCTATTTAATAAATCCTAGTTGTGGTAATGGGTAACATGCAAGATGCACATGCTTCTTCCAGACTTCCTTCATTTCTTTTAGGCGACATAGCTAAATTTCTTACTCGGAACTTTTGGAGAAGCAGCACTGTCCAGCAAAGGAGGAGGGTGTTCATGAGACCTGATCAGATGACATTTCTTATATCCTGTTTGAATGTGTCACATTAGAAGGTTGTAGAAAAATTGAGGAAAATGTCTGATCTTCTAAACTTTATCTAAACTGCTCTATACAAATGTCATACCAGAGAGATGTGAAATACTGGGTCACTTACTAGTTTTGTAAGATTTTGCTCCCTGCATCCCACTCACCCCATGCCTTTTCTTCATGACACTGAACTAAATTGTGGGCTGGATTCTCAGTGTCTGGTGTAAATCAGGTCCAGCAATCATTGCAGCTAATTAATCTATGCCAGCTGAAGAGTTGTCTTTTGTTATGTTACTATACAGTCAAGTGTGTGAATATATGTTAATATATTGTTATGTTACTATACAGTCAAGTGTGTGAATATATGTTAATATATGTTAATTGGGAAAAAGTTTCATTTAATTTTTTTAACCTAAAATTCAAATGCAGCACTGGATTTGGAGTCACAGAGCCATCATGTTTATGGATGTGGGGTGAAGGGGGGGCATGTTTTTGGTTTTTTTTTTGGTAAGGTATGCTTTGCCAAAGGAGGAGGTCCCAGCAGATATCATCTCATAGTGTAGGGTCGGGGCTGTCTGACTGACTTTAACAGAAGTCTTACAGATAGAATTGCCTGTCCTACAGGACTTTGAATAGGTCACCTTCATGCAGAAAACACTGATACATTCAATGTGTTTTAAAACGGACAAGAGTCAGGCTCTCTTAATGTGTATGAGCAAACTGTCGAAAACCTTTGGAAACAGTGAGGGTTTAGCAGCATTGTAATCTGTGCTGGTTTCTGGGCCAGCTTTCTGGGGTCCTGCCCTTTGTCAGAGCAGATATCCCTGATCTGAGAGCAGTGGCAGTGCAGGTCTGCTTGCTGAGAGACCTTCCAACATTGGTGTGGAGCTCAACGGAGACGCTGTTTTCAAAGATACTTAAATCTGTAAGGGCAAATACTGAGGCTGTGAGGAAGTAGCAGGAGGATATTTTAGGGGTCCATGAGGACTCTGTGGTTTTCTCCTGAGACAAAGTGAATCTGGGAGCAGAGGGAGCCAGAGTTCGTAGCATTAGTAACATTAATGGCACGAGATGTGCAGAAATACTGTTTGGTTGAAGTGGGAGGGAGTCTTCAGAGTACTGGATCACTTTCTATAGTCACACATAGCCCATCATCTGCAGCACTGGAGTATAGCTGAATTTTGTGTGCAGAGAGAGAGCCCGGTGTCTTCCTGGGAGGTAAGTGTGGGTGGGGGAGAGATAGAAGAGCAGCCAGAAGGGTTGGACGAAGGTAATCAACGTTTTGGAGATGATTTCTCCCTGTAGATCTGGAAGGGGCAAGGTTCAGCTTTCTTATCTGCAGGGGGGGAAGGTACACAGCCGGGCTCTGACTCGTTTTGTGTGCCCTCTGCGGGGGGGCTGTTTCAAGGCTCCGGTGGAAATGTGCTGTCAGAAGAAGCCGTGTCCAGGTGGTGGTCCAGAGTGCTCAAAGAGGTGGCCTTGAACTTGCTTCTCTAGTTAGTGGAGAGGCTTTGTAGAGAGCAGAAAACCAGGGTGGCATGAGCTTTGTTGCTAAGCAGAAAGGCTGCTGTGATTGGGACTTAAGGCAGAACTGTGGCATAGACATAATGCATTTAAAGCAGTATTCTACAACTTACAGAAAGTTTTTAGAGGAGGGAGGGAAAATCAACGTTGCAAATTTAACTGCCAAATATCAATGTTCAGTGGGGCGGGTGGAGGAGACGCTGAAGCAGTTTATCTCTTGCAATTGCAGGGAAGGCTGGCTCCATCAGATGGGACCCAGCCTCGAGGTTATCTAATCCAGTGCTGGATGGAGTCACACCATTTCCTTCCACAAGGGATAAAGAGGAGTTAAATGAGGGGGAGCTCAGTCCTTTAGGATGTAAGACTTTGTCTTCTGACCTCACAGGCTTGCAAGCCTCACTGGTCCCTAGCAGGTCTGGCACTGAAGCTGGTAACAGGGTGTTTGTAGCCCAGTTTGACTGGCTCCATGGCTCAGGATGGAATAGATGGAGCCGTTTATCCTGTCATGATGGGCTCCGAATGCTCCTAAAAGTGTGCTTACACTGGGAGGAGATTCATCTGAGTTGTTCAGCAGGAGCCCTGAGCTGGTGGAGACAGCTTTATTTGCAACACCCCTCACCCATAACCCTGCACAGTTTCCTTCCCCTGCCCCTACCCTCTGCCATAGGAAAAAAGAAAGGAGGTACCCTGCTGCCAGAGGGCATGCTTACCACCTTCATGACACCACCAAAAGGACCCTGGTGACTGCCTGTTTCCTTGCCAGACTGATTAAACACCACCTGCTTCCCATTCCCTCTCCCCTACCTCCCTCCTCTTTCCCCCCACCCCAACACATGCAAACCGAGGAGGGAAAGGGCACAGTTGGAGCTTTTTAGGGCCCGACAGAGAAGACAAAGGTGACTGCAACACAGAGAGATAGGAAGAGTGTGCAAGAACAAACAACACCAATTATAGATGTTACTGTACTGTTACAATGTATATATCTACATAGATATATAAGATGTGTTCTAGATGTATAAACATGTTAATTATCACTTCTACTGCAGTGTTAGTGGTTCACCTATGGGGCCAAATTCTGCTGAACATAAGAAAATCCCTGCACATAACAAGCTCTGTGAGCCAGTTTACCTCTATATCCATGGTCCAAGCAGCAGTTTCTGCATGCTTCTCTCTTGCACACATGAAAATACACTATGAAAGCAGAGGACTTACTGCTGGTAAGAGATGTGCCTGCTCATCACAGTCCAGGCTGTGCCTCCTGGTTCCTTCTGAGTAACACATCACATTGCCATCCAGCTGATGTGTCCAGGAGAGTATGCAACAACCTTTCTACTGAGCCAGAATTGGGTGGTCATCCCTGTACTTACTTTTCTGGACAGGTTTTTTGTGGGCGCCTGTATGTGGTACCTGCCAGAATTTGGCAGCAGGGTATGTAATGTGCTGCTTGGCATTGTAGGCAGCCTCTTGAAGCAGATTGCATTTCACCACAATAGACTGAGTTAAAGTTAGGCTATCCTTGTGTGTGAGAGTTTTATTTCTCCTTCAGTTTTTGTATGAGACAGCTTCTGGGGTGTGACAGTAACCCCTCCTGTGATTCTTTCTTACATTTCCCAACACATACTAAATGCCCAGCTATCATAAGCTGTAGGAGCCTTAGTGATTTTTCCATTCTGCAGCAGTGCCACTGGCAATACAGCAAGTTAAGGGCAATCAGAGTTTCCATTAGAAGCTTCTACATCTCATGCACTTCTAATTCATCAGTAAGGCAGAAAAGGAAATTTAAAAAGTCTTCCCAGTGAAATGCTGTTGATAATTTTTGAGGGCGGGGAGAGGAAAACTGAATTTCAAGGTGCAAAAAGTCAAAACAAATTGAAAATGGAAAGTCCTTTTTGTTTTGTTTTAGCCCACTCTACTCTCAAGTCTTACCAAGTTTTGTGTTTAAAAACTAGCACATTGGAGCCGTGGTGTTTCCGTGACAGAGTAGCTGTGTTCAGCTGATGGATAGGCTCATCCTCTGAACCGTGGGGCACAGCAGTTCCAGGACAGAGATCCTACAGGGGTGCAGCGATGTGTGTGGTGCGGGATGCCTCTCGCGTACTTAGAAATGGGAAGATGGGACCTACCAGGGAGGCTCCTGAGAGGCAGCTGCAGGGTTTCAGCCTGGGCGAGATGCAGAAGCGCCGCTGTCGGCGCTCAGCCGGGGCACGCAGCACCAGCGGTGCTTGGTTCTCCAGCCGTGCAGGGAGCCTGCAGAGTACTTCCCAATCTTTATTTGTGGAAAAGCTTAATTGAAATGCAAGTGATTAAATCTAATGTATCATGCAGTATCCATTTTCACTGCACTACCACTTTCACTTCCCCGATATTATCAGGCATCTCAGCAGCCCCACTGTCAGTTTTTTCTCTTGTAAGAGCCATGCCCATTCTCTCTCCTCTTTCTGAGCTTGGCGAAGGAGATAATAGTAAGCCAGCAGTAGATTACTAGTGCCCGAAACCTTTCTCAAGGGATAAGGGGTCTCAGATTTATTTTAAACAAACACTTTTCAAATACACTCTTAAATCATTTGAGAGTCAAGTGTTTTCCGGCTTTTTACAAAGAATAAAAAACCTACAGTGCAACAGTAAATGCAATAAGCAACCTCTGTTGTTTTCCTAATTTTTCTCTTTTGAACCGGACTTAGGCTAATTCTTTTCCCTTCCCAACATTAGTGATGTCCCAAGAGAGTGGGCTTCTCTTTGTGTGCCACAGTGGAAGAACACTTTCCTGAATGGCCACCGAGTTTCTTGTCCATTTTTTTCTCATTCCAAAAAACCTCTTTAGAAACAGATTTTTACAGCAGGACTAGTGAGAGGAAACTTGAAGGCAATAAATGCAGACCGTGGTGGCACCAGGGAGCTGCCGCTGTAGCCAAGGGGATTGGGACACATGTAGAGGTGGGCAAATTGACACTAGAAAGGTGCTGGTTGGGAGAAAAACGTGTTTACTAGAGCGTCCAATAGTTGAGGTATTTTTCATTTGTGTTTTTAAAACAAAAGCATCCTTTCCAACTATTTCCCTCTCCTCATAAGTGATAATGGAAGAGGCATTAGCCTTTCCATTGCCTGAGCCAACCTGTTTTTTTTCTAAGAGGTGTCCAGGATGTTCAGCCAATTGAGTGATCTAATTAGCTGAAAATTGTTAATTTCCTTTACCTTATAAAGCACCTAACACAGAAACTGTTAAATAATGTTAAGTGTCAGACTTAAACTGAGAACATTGGGCCATATGCTGCCGTGGCTTTCACGCCAAAAAGTGTAGCAACTTACTCCAAAACCTGCCTGCAATTCCTGTGTAGAAGCCAAAGCCTCCTGCTTGATATGCTGCCACACCAACTTGCAGGGCTAAGGTGGTCCCACTCAGCAGCTCGCTTTCCTTGGGGAACAGAGTGTGTGCGTGAGAGGAGGTGACAGTCCAGATAAACGTGGCAGGAGCCAGGACACCAGCGAGGTATTGCAGACGCTGGCCTTGCAAGCACAGGAAAACCAATGGTAGGGCAGTGCAGCTCGTGGCAGTGTTATCCTGGAAAAGACATCAGGTCTGTGCCTGGAGCTGCTAATTGCACAAGCCCCTTGTCTATGAAGCGCCAGGTGGATAGGTGAGCTGCCTTGTAGCTCTTTGTTAAAGCGGGGAGGTCCCTGGACTGGTGGAATGCATGCAAGGAAGGGGCTGGTCTGAGTGTCACCAGCCTCTCTGCAAGCCCACAGAGAAATGGGTACAGAGATAGTGTGATGCCTCACTGCATTACTGCTGGCTTGACCCCAAGATTGCTCTGATGCAGTCTTACAGGTAGGGAAGGAATGCAAAAGGGCTTGGCCTTGATAAGTTTCCTACACGACACAGGCTGTGGGCGTGGGAATGCACATTTAGGTGCCAGCTTTCTGCCAAAGCCCAGGTTTAAACTTTTCTCCTGTGAGGAAGAGACTCAGGGCTATGTGTGGGTGACACAAGTGGAATTTTTCAACCATCTCCTTTAAGAAGGCTGTTCTCTGCCCCCAAAGTTTAACTTACCCTGATTTTGGGGATGGGGTGTGCATGTGCAAATCTAGTTTGTGCTGTGTATGAGGTTTTCTTGGCAGAAGTATTTCTTTAATCTCTTCTGCTGTCGCTGTGCCTGTGCTGGTGTGGACCGCTGTGCACGCACATTAAAGCTGTCTGACCCTGAGCTACCCGTGGTGTGACTGCTCC
>VXAY01000172.1:3990227-4084946 GCA_013399855.1 Oxyruncus cristatus
AGGGTCAGGGAAATGCCACCCCCAGACACATAATTAACGTGGCTGACTGATTAATTGCCCACTGAAAAATATAACTACCCATGCATTTAAATATTTATTTTCAGGCTGTGGACTTCACTAGTATTTTCTTTATTTAAAAAAAAAAACAAACAAAAAAAGCCACTGCAGATACTCTTTCTAGAAAGGAAAAGTGTTGGCTGGCATACCATCCTGTGGGGATTAGTCACAATGGAATTCACATTACAACATGCAAAGTAACGTGTGTAATCCAGTCTGACGTGAAAAATTGCTAATAACATCCCAAAAAGAAAGAGCTATGAATGGCTCTAGTGCCTGAGGAGTAAGGCAGATCCTTGGGAATTCAGCATTACAAGGTGAAACATCCAAAAGAAGAAGCTGAAAAGTTGCGTCTCTTCAAAGCCCCCACAGAGCTCTGTTCACTATTATGTTCATTCACTATTATTTTTGTGGGCTGCTCTCCGCAGCCTGTTGTACTGGGTTCAAAGGGGCCCAACCCTGCAGATGTGACTCAGGTACAATAAAGTTAGACCATAAAAGATAACTCCTAGTCTAAACAAAAAACCTGTGTGTCTCTACAGGGGTGGGAGGCCTGGAAGCTAGTGGTTCAGGGGTTTCCCACTGCCTACTCCATGGAAAAGTAGCATCCTCTGCTTGGAGAATTATCAAGTGTACAGGTAGAAACTGAATGGCAACGGCTCCAACTGGGCAACTTGGGCAAAGCCCAAGTTGTCACTTCTATGTTTAAAGTTGTCATGGGCGTAACCAGGAGGTAGGAAGGATGGGTAGGACATTTTACATTTAGACTTTATTCTTCTTATGGAGGTGCTTGTAATTGCCTCCTTCCCATCTCTAGCAGCTTGGAAGGGAAGAAAGGCATCTAATGTTGGTCCTCTGGAGTGGATACCAAAACCGAAAGATTTTGCCCTCATGAACTAAAATCAGTGTCTGCTACATAAAGTTGGTTATCTACTACGTTTCTTGATTTCTAGTATCATGTAGTCAAAAACTCCTTCCCCTTGGTTAGCACCCTGGAATATCAAGGGTGATGAACAGCATGTGAGCAGCCTTGTTTGAACTGCATGAACAGAAAAAGCATATCCTTTTTGTATAGCAATGCAGGAATGAGAAAAGCATAGTGAAACATAATAGTTAATTTTTCTCTCTTAATTGTTGCTGTAATAGAACATCTGTAAAAATGTTTCTTTCTATAGGGCCTGTTGAATGAAAAATTTCCACGGAAGGCAACCGGTCTTTGGGAGCAGAGAAAAATGTGGCGGGGGTTGGGGGGGACTGCATTTCACTCTCAGAGGTAGACAGAGGACTTCTGCAGGGCTTCTGGAAGCAGAGTTTGTCAGCTGGTGTCAGGGGGAGCTGATCTCATGCTCATCTGATGGCAAAACGTGGCTAGCAAACTGCTAGTGTTTCCCCAGTGGTGATAGGTGAGTGAGGCTCCAGAGCTCTGTGGTATATCAGGTTAATCAGACACATTTCCAGTCAAGTTTTCTGAGAGTGGCTTCTAAGGGGAGAAGGAAAAAAGCCTGAAGTAGAGAATAAGGAGCTGCTCCTGATCTGGCAATGTGACATGAATTCAGTAAATGAGTGAGATCTGCCCAAGTGTCTGTTGGTCACAGGAAGGGTTCAAGTGGCTCCTAGTGTAGGTCGGAGAACTCCTCTTGCCGGAGGGGATAAAGAATAGCAGCGAGGGAATACTTGCTATTATAAGCATGCTGGCTACTGGCCGGCCATGTATTAGCAGTTGTAGAGCTGTGAAGCCATATTTCCGCAGTAAAAGAAAAGAATACCTTTATGGAGATTACCTCAACCTTGCAACTGCCCTACAGTTCATTATAGTGATTGCTTTTGAATCATTTAAGGCAAAGGGTAAGAAGGTGGTGCTGGTGCCTGAGACAACTATTTAGAACAAATTACTTAAGTTTGGAGGTAACTGTGGGTTTTAACATTCACCCATTGTTCAGGGGCTTATCAGAGTGGCGTGTTCCCGCCAGCTGACTGTTTGACTTACCCATGAAGTGACAGTGACATTTAGAAACCACAAATGAGTTTAAAGCATCGCAGCTCAGTAGCCCCTCGGAGCACAATACACCCATTGAAGAGGTTAAGGTGCTATTTGTACACTTACGAAAAAGAAGGGGAAACCATAACGTCTCTTGAGAAAGCCATCTTATGGGATTCTCATGTGTAGCAGCCAGAGAAGCAAGCAACTAGCTGAAGGCTTTCTTGCTTGCTTGTTTTTAAACTACAAATAACATTCAGAGGTACTCCATTTCTTTGATAGCTTTCAGCACTGGTTGTAACCAAAGTTAAGCACAGAGGTACAAAGGGCTTTCTGTGCATGCATTACTTTCATATTAGTCCTCACATGGAGAGGAGAACATAGCCCTAACTGCACGGGTAAAATATCAAGCAGAGATTTCTTTCCTTAAAGACAATTGTGTTTGTTTCCCGTCCTGCTAATTATATCCTATAAATCCCCCACTCTCCAAACTCAGACAGTAACATTTTGTTACCTACATTCTGTCAGTAGACTTTATAAAGATCTCTAACACATGTTATAAAAGTTATTGCTATAGTACTATATATAACAGCTTTGCATAAGAGAATAGAAGGCTGCCACATTTAGAAAATGCAGGTGCTATGTAAGCCCCTTTCTGAAAGAAAGAACTTAGCTCAGTTTCCTTTGAAGAACCAGAGACTTGAAATTGAAAACTGTATTAATGCCATTGTCTCCTTGTATCAGCAGGTTCCAGAGAGATTCCTGGAAGTGGCTCAGATCACGTTACGGGAGTTTTTCAATGCCATTATCGCAGGCAAAGATGTTGATCCTTCCTGGAAGAAGGCCATATACAAGGTCATCTGTAAGCTGGACAGTGAGGTCCCTGAGATTTTCAAATCCCCGAACTGCCTACAAGAGCTTCTTCATGAGTAGAGAGTCCAGCTATTTATGAATGTATGAAAGTAGCAGTCCCCTTCTGATGCCCAAGTCATGTGTGTCTCTATTTTAATTTCATATATATGTGTATCGCATACATATATATATGTATATGAAATTAGACTGATCCCTCCTGGATATAAGTTTTCGTTTAGTTCCAAGGGGATGGTTATTTTACTTCAGCCTTTGGTTTACTTTTGCCCGAGACCCTTAACATTTGAAGAATCAACGGGGTTAATTTTCAGGGAGAAGAGTTTGGAAGTGTGTAAAAGCCTGTCTTAGCAAGTTAGGGCATTATGTTTAAAAATGCTTTGTCAGATTTATTGCTTGCTGCAAAGTGGCATTTTGTCTTGGTGAGACTAATGTCATGGCACAATACTACAGACAATGAAGTTTATATTATGTTTATACTGCTAAAGGTCTGAACTCTGTGGAGTCACTTCATAAGCTTCGAGCTTTTTTATTTGTATTTATATACTTTTTAATCAGTAACTAGATTTTGTTTCATACTTCAAAACAAATACAACATCTATTTTAGGTACTCACTCCAAGAAGTGACACCAAAAAAAGCAAACTCTATTCTTCATACTTTCCTTACAGAAATGATAGATACCCTGCACCAGTAATCACCATGCCAGGTTGTTGTTTCTCTAAATTGCAGGCAGGGATGTTTGCACAAATCAAATACCATTCTTGCAGGGTTAGGCCAGTAATGCATGCACAATATTGTATCAACCACACTAATTTTGGAATATGGTCAGCTTACTAAAGCGGAAGCATTTCACTCTCCATAGAGTAAAAATGAAACCTTCAGCGTCCTATATTGCCATGTCTTGGTCTTACTTTAAGTGGCATTTGTCCCTAAATTTATTCTTTTCTTAGTCCGTTCTGCCTCCCAAGCTCCCATTTCCAGTATACAAAGTTTTCTGTCCATATTTGACATCTGTTCTGAAAAGCACTTTTTGAATGATCTTAGATATAGTAGAAGAGTCTTCACCTTACAGTGCTGAGGCAAAGGAAAAAAAAAAAAAAAGGCTTGTTTGTAGCTGTAAAATATAATTAGTCTTTTCCTAATCAGAAGAATAAAAATTACATTTTCATAAAAATCTAATCAAGCATATACAAAAATCTGTGTCCTCCTGGCTATGCAGGGTTCAGATAGCCAAATTAGATTTTCAAAACTACAGTAAGTGCAGCTTTAAAAAAAAAGAAAAAAGGAAAAAAATCTATTTGAGCAATATGCTGCACTTGTCTTCTGAAGCTGGAGCTAGTGTTCACCAAAACCTGAGCTACAGTGTAATAGTCCATGATGGATCTGGGTCTGCCTGAATACTATACCCCGATGTGACAGAAAGAAAGCTGGCTGCTAGTTCTCGTGCTTTCTTCAGTGGCTCTCCTTTTCTCATGTTTTCAGAAAGATACGGTCTCCAGAAGTTTGGGGGAAGGTTGAATATGCTATGGCACACTGTATTTGTCATTTTCTTTGTCGTCTTTTGTACAGATGCAGTAAGAATTTATTGTTATCATCAATAGTGTTTTCCCCTACATAATTCAATCTAAATCTCGAGGAAATTCTAATTGACTGTGAATTATATTTAGACCATCGAGGATATTGGTACCTTCTTTATTTTAAAATTACATTTTGACTTTGGAGAGTGAAAGTTTACCCATGTGACTAAAGAGCTGACCTGATCATTGCAATTTCACTTCATTTACAAATACTGCTGATAGACAGAAATGTATGAAAGCAATTATTGTTAGCAGAAAGCCTTAAAAACCTGCTGACTTCAAATTGAACAGCACAATCCTACGATTCCCTGTCATTCTTTTCAAGCACTGGCAGTATCTGTGGAGTATAGGCAAGGCAGACAATAGCATGGGATGAAGTGCCAACATTTTCACTATGCATTAAAAGGAAAACAAGTCTTGATCTTAGACTCTCTGAGAGTACCTAATAGTGTATGTATCCTTACAGTAGACAGGATTTATTTTTCTTTATTTTCTTATATTTTCTTTCATTTTATTTTGTTTTCTTTGTTTCATTTTTCCTTTCTTTTTTAATGTGTGTGTGCATGATTCGGTAAACATTACACTTCATAAAAATGTAACTCCAATGAATTCTGAGGATGAAAATTGTGTTCATGCACTTTTTGATTTATGGGAAGAAGTGGCATAAAATGCTCAAGTTTTAATACAGTAAGTTCATCATTGGCATACCATCAGATACAAAATATAACTCTGCATTGTCACCTTGGACATAAGAAAGCAAAGCCATACTTTAGTCATACTATGTGGACATACTACTAGCTACCATCTCAATCTGTGATTTTACAGTTGCTTTTATTATTACTATTATATTATTATATTATTAATATTATTATTAATATTATTATTATTATTACTATTTGGCTGCAATGGGATTTACATAATCTAAATAAGTGAAATTGTGTACTCAACACTTGATGTTGTTGCATTTATTTATTTATTTATGAGTAGCGTAATCTCAATAGTAAATGAGGCATAGGAATTAGGAATAGAAATTTCATCTTAAAAACAAAATAAAAACCTCCTTGGTCTGAATAAATGATAATTTGATCATTCCAGTTACATGATTTTTCTGCATTTTATAGCCATTTGCCTTTGTGCCTCCCAGTACACTTAAAATTACAAATACATGGCATAGCTCGTACTAAATTCTATGTAGAATCCAGTTTCTTTTAAATGATCTCAATATTATTTCACTAAAAATGGCTAAAAGGCAGAAGGCTACTTTTATTGTAATGAAAAGTTTACATAGGAAAAGAATTTCAAAATCCATGTAGAAACCCCATCTTACCATTCATTTACTGCTAATTCAGATTTATTTCTGCATATAAACTTGAGGTTATAGTCTGTGCCTAGACCTTAAATGCACCAGCGGAAGGATAAAAAAATCCTTCAAAATACCAGTTTTTCCCCCACAAGTACAATTGTTCTTGTGCCTTCTGTGGCTTACAATTTTCATCTTTTAAACTTTATTTTTCAATTACTACAGCTGCAATAAACACTGACCTTTTTTTTTTTCCAGCTGTTTGACATAATGTTGATAGCTATGCATATTTTGTGTCTTTTTAAAAATTAAAAAAAAAAAAAAACAAAGCAGGAGAATACGTTTTTGAAGAAGAGAATTTTTAGAACAGTTTGATAATGCAAATTATTTTTTCTCAATTGTTTGAGCAGCATTCAAGTTTTGAAAATTCTTGTAGAAGCCAATTTTTTGTAACTGTGGTGCAAATCTTGTGTTTTCTTAGCCTGACAAAAAGTAGTATAGAAGCAATATTTCATACGTGACATATGTGCATATACATATACATATGTAGTCACACACAGAGGACAACATGTGTGGACATATGTATGTATATTTACACAGAAACACACACACACAAAATATGCGTATGAAGTGAAAAGCTTACCTTTTTCCTATCTAGATTAAGAACCTATTTTAGACATTTGTTATGTTTTGTGAAAAGAATGTTCTATTTGAAAACTACAAAACATTTAATTCTTACTGTATCTCTGGTTGTTTAATGGGAACGTTTCACATTTAATGGTAAACACGTGGAAGATGTTAGAATGTAGTAATTATTTAAGAAGGTGTTCACCCATGTATTCCTGAGGTTTGCTTTGTGCCTCTGAGTATTATTTAATTAAAGTGTTTTAAGTTTGAAGAATCTTTGTTACTGTACCAGGTATGTGGGTGAACATTGAAAATCGAGGGGAACTTTTATAAAGCAATGTAAATATTCAACCTTATGGCTGTTCTTGCATAAAGACATAAGATTTTAATAACTACATTCTGAAAACATCTGTTGAATTTATAAGAAACACTACAGTAACTGTGTAGATAGTTGAAAGCATTCTTGAAAATCCAGCTCTCTACTTTTAAAAGTTAAGTCTCTTTCATCAGATGTCAAGGGAATGGGTAATACAGTTTCTGTAAAATTGCAGAATTTTTTTCTATGTATATGAAGTCAGTTAATAGAAAAAATTTTTTTTTCCACAGGTTAATATTAATTAAGAAATAAAGGTGAAGATTTTGTGGCTTTAAAGATAGGATTTTCACCAGCAGCATTGAAAGATTATACATATATATATATACAGAAAGATATATATATATATTAAAAATGGAAAGTGGTTTACAAAACCCCCAAAATGAGCACTGTACATGAGAAGTGAAAGCAAAAACTATATTTGCCATGTGTATTATATAGCAATCATTGGTGTTAATAGTGCAAATGTTTCCTTCTGGTACCAACTATGTGTTTGAAAATTCCAATACGCATTGTTTTCAAAAAGCTCCCCTTAAGGAATGTAACTGGTTTATATGAGTAAGCAGTTACTGTATTGCACTTAAATGTTCTGTTGAAGGAAATGCAATTTTGTTTTCTGTAGAACTGTTGGTTGTAAACCATCTATAAACTGAAGCTAAAAATGCTCATATTTAGAGCTGGGATGAAAACTGGTATTTAACCTTTGTATCTTCTTAGGAATATCCTTTTTAGTGTATGAAAGGTGGTGGCACTATGACTTTATTTAGTCTTTTCATCTGAGCCACAGTCACCTCTCTCCCAAAGCAGCCACCTTCCAAATGCACAAATACTGGGATATGTAGAAACAAATCTAGAAGAAACAGTGAGCTTACATTTTTCTCCAAAATCCATACTTCCTGCATTAATTGTACCACTCTAGTGAGATAGTAGACAAACACAATAACCATCTCATTACCGTATAACGTGGAAGAGTCAGAAACTAAAAAAAGAAGGAAAAAAAAGCCTCTTAAGGTTGGTTTTAATGCTGCCCAGAAGAGTCAAAGGTTAAGGTTTAAACTGATATTGTCCCAGCCATTACTCATATGTATATAGTTACAAAAGTGACAAAACACTGCCTTTATATTATTTAGCAATATGTTGTAAATAGCATTATTAAGCTCTTTTTTTTTGTAATAAAGACCCTTTAATTTGAAGATAGTACGATAACTGAACTGATAAAGTCAATTTTTGATTTTTTTTATTTTATTTTTTAGCTAGAGGCAATTTCAACTGTGGATTTTTTTGTTGTCGTCTATTGTTCTGAAGACTTTGCATAATTTATTGGTTTAATTTATCCTAATTTATTTGATGAAGGTGTACAATTTTGTATTACCAAGGATGTACTGTAATATTAATTGATGACAAGATAAAACAATAAGACTCCCCTGTCTGTTTGGAAAAAAAAAGGTGCAGTAGACAATTGATTGAAAAAAGTTACAATTCTAGCTTGGCAGCTACTAAATTTAAGATAAACACAGGAAAAATGTTTGAGGGGGGGTGGATTTTATTTTGTGTGTTTAAAGCTTTTGTATACTCTCCAGACTTTTACCTTTTTGCTTTGTACCACTTAAAGGATACAGTAGTTCAATTGCCTTGTGTGCCTTCCATCTTCTCTAAACTGAATGTATGTGCAGTATATATGCAAGCTTGTGCAAAATAAAATATAAATTACAAGCTCATTGCCATTGTTTATATTTATTTCCAAAAGTTTATATTTCCCCATGTCAAGAGGTGAACCCCCTAACCACTCTGCTGTGGTCCCGTTGTGCCTAACACTGGAGTCCTCTGAAGGTTTTCTTTTCCCCTTAGTTCCAATTATTTATTAATGAAACTACCAGCCCTCTTGCAAAATGGATATAATGATTTATCGCATCGGTGTCCTACCTCCAGCACAGCACCGGTTAAGATAATGAATGTTATTTTGCAATAGTCTATCTGACAAGGAATAACTCCCTGTAAGAGACCTGTTATGTCTGAGGTATAGACAGCCCTTTAAATTAAATGTAGCCAATGTGAGCTAGAAAGTACTTTTATTTATACTGTTTAATCGTTTCCTGGGCATGCCTGCCATGCTGGTGTCCTGCAACAGGGAGTCCCTCAAGTTGGGTGAATGTAAGGATAGTGCTTGTTGGGATGAGGTTCACATTTGTTACTGTTACCAATTTGGCTTTGTTAATGGTAGTGACCAGATACCATTCTCTATTGTTTTTATTATAATCCATCACTCATGGGTCACTTCCATTTCAAGCTGTATCATGAGCAGCATTATATATAACTAGTCTGTTCTTACACAGTTCCTCAAAATGTATTTGTTCCTGGGTTTTCTCTAATCCTTCACTGTGTCTGCTGTTTCATATGTGTCTTAAAATGTTGAGGTTGAGTGAACCTTTGATTTACATCACTGTCTGTGCTTCAGATATGAAAGGTCTCTTTTTGGCTTAGAATTGGTGCAGATGGCTGTAAGATGGTAGCTTATTTGGATGACAAAATCATGCAAGACTTCTGTGATTTTGAAGGAGAAGCATGTTAAAAATATGTTTTAATCTGAGGTCATTTATTTTCAGAATCTTCTGTGATTCAGCCTCAGGACACTGTAGAGCTGAGCTGGAGCCTGAATCCAGCTTTAGCTACATTGTAACAACCAGATAAATACTTCATATCTGCAACAGCAATTAAAACTCCATGTCTTTTCATACAACTGGAGTTGCATTTGCTGGGCCAACAGGTGTAAAGGAGGTCAGTGGAAGGTCATGAAGTTGCATCTACATAACTAATAGTCATTTAGGTCTGGTTTTAGTGCAAACAAATCGCCTCTCCCAGTTGACATCTGTCCACATTATCCAACCAACATACTAGAAGCATTTCCAGGTCAAAATACCTGACATTCAGGTCATTTCTTAAGGTTCGTAAGATGGCTGCCTCACAGCACTTACTGACTGTCCGTGGATTCGTGCTAAAACCATGGCGTGGTGGGCAGGGCAGACTGCAGTGTCTGAAATGATAAGTGTGTCAAAGTCTCTGGCTCATCCACTCCAGAAAGTCTCCAGAGTTGAGGAGGTCCTTTTCCAATCATGGTTCAGAGCAAGCACGGACATCCCAGGAGGGAGCTGCTGGGAAACCATGAAAATGTTTTCCTTGTCAGGGGAAGGCAAAGAGAGGGTGAGGAGACTACAACCAGGCAGTTGGTTAAGCACGCGCTAGCAAAGGCTTACAAAGGCAGCTGTGGACTACATGGGAGGGCTCATTCTTGTGGCAGTTATCAAGAATTAACTAGATGAGGGAGAGGGCGATCATCCTCAGGTACCCAGTTAATGGACCAAGTGATGTGAGCTGCATGGGTAATTGTTAGCTCCCTCTGTCCCATTATCAGTTTTCCTCTCAAATATACTAGTTCTATGAAATACGAGACGCTATTTGCCATTTTACCCTGCAGTGGAAAGCACACAAATCTCTAAATAAGAAATCCTAGCTATTGGCATCTCAGAATGCTGCAGGAGTTCAGAGCTAGACTGGAACTTGGCAAGTAGTCCCTGTCATTGCAGAGGGCCAAATCAACTTTCCCAGGCTTCAAGCACCCTGAAATGATCCAAATTTTGCAGATCTGGCCATCTGTGCTTGGAAATCCTCAGTTCCCCTAATACCTGGAATTTTTACAATAAGGAAGATACTATGTTCTAGCTTAAAAATCGTAAGGAAGACATGAGTCATTCCTGAGCAAGACAAATAGAGCAATTTTATGTCAATGAGACCATCACGGGGAACTGGGGTCTTTTCACATCATGTTACTGAGGAACCAAATGTGGACGACTGCATTTTGTCATTTGAGAGCCTGAAAGAGTTAATTGCTCTCATTTTCTTGGTCTGTACCCTTATTTATGCCCAGTCTAAGTTGTGCCAACACAATTTCTATGGAGATGATCCCTTCTGATCCAGTCTTCCCTCTTTGTTAGGAGGGAAAGGGAGAGTTGCAGCATATGACTGACTGCAGTTAGGAAATAATGGCAAATAAGTCAGTCACTCTATGCAATGGATTTCCTCAAACAGACTAATCTTACTGACTTTTAAAATATGGCATGGCATTTATTTTAAGAACACAATACGCAGAACTAAATCTTTGCTAAAGCTTATTGTTGAATGGGGCTGGAGGGCTCCCATGGTGAAGGCGGAACCGATAGATTAAAAGGGCTGTGGGGTAGGAAGGTTGTTTCCCTGTGTGGTCCAAATGTTTGACCCTCTGGGCTCATTGCAAGGCCTGTCTGATCTCCCAGCTTTTCAGTGGGCAGGGGCATTTGGAAAAACTGCCTATTAAAGCCTGAAAGATTGGTGAGTGCAGAAAATCCATCAATTGCCACGATGCCCATTTTTGTGTACAGTTTATTAGCACTACTAACATACCTGTGCCTCAAAGAGATGAAGGAGATATCTTTTATTTAAATATTACAATTTTTTTTAGACACTCAAATGAATGCTTGTTGGCTTAGGTTAGCCTGACTCTTTCCAGAGCTTCAGAGCAGAGTGAGACACTGACTCTGCTTCAGAGAAAGGACCCCCCCACCTCTCTCTGCCCAGAGTCTGCGAGGCTGTGATTGCATTTTCATGAATAAATCCTAGGCGAGTGAATAGTTGTACTTTCTCATTTATTTGGGAATCAGTGTGAAAAAACAAACAAACAAACAAGCTGTTTGCTTCACGACAAAACACAGGAAAATGAACTGCTGTTCGCACTCAAAGGCAGTTAATTGCATGCAGGGTTTAATTTTATTCTTTAAAATTATACTTAAGGTTGAGTCTCTATCTAGGCAAAGGAAAAGGGAAAAAAAAAGAGAAAGATGGCACAGATAGTTAAAGAAATGCTACTGGCTCCAATGTAAATATGTTTGCAGTTTTGCAAGAGACCTGCCAGTCAAGCAGCTGTGGGAGGTAACAGGGGAGAACGCAGGAGAGGAAAAAGTCTTGTGGCAACAGTGGCCAGTTTCATTATGGCTACTGCCAGACTGTGAAACAACTCTGGGGGCTTGAAATCCTATTGCCTATTAAAACTGGGCATGACAGCTCTTTTTTATGCTTCACCAACCAGAGATGGAACTGTGTCCTAGGGGAAATAAGGAAAAATATTTATTACAAGTGTTTAACACCTTTTAGTACAAAACAACCCTAATATGCAGCACTCAAGGATAATTCTTGCCAGCACATGTAAAACCAAGGGAAATCGCTTATCAGCTCAATAATTTGGTCATAGCTTTTAAAGGAAGAGATGATGCTCCAGTCAAAACCGTAAGCCCAGATTTCTCTGAAGTGGAGGCACTTTAGATTTTTATTTTTTTATAATTATCATTTTTACAATTTCTTGGTAATCCACACAAGGCTCTGACATCACAGCCACCCCAGGGACTGCATGGCCTGACTTGGGCTGAAGTCTGGCCACTCAGACTGAGACTTACCTGCCCCTCATGCACAGCAATAGTGGCTGGCATATTAAAGAAAGCCACAGGATAGTTAGGGGTGGATCTTAAACAACCCATGAGGCAGAGGTTTGAGCTACTTCAAAAGCTTAGCTGAAAACCACACACCCTGAGCTCGTCTTACACTGCAAACAGCCTGGAAGCACAAGAACACTCAGGTCAAGGGGTGTATTTCAAATCTTTCCTAATAAAATGCGTGTGTTTAGAAGCAGTGAAATTCACTGCTTTCTTACATGAGCCTGTGCATTATGACTTTAGGTAAAACCTAGAACTCAGATGGGGATCTCCACCATGAATTGAGTGCCACAGGGAAAAATCTCAAGCACTTTCAAAAGGCTGAGCTTAAAATCTATTCATGCTGCCAGCTGCGTGTCCCCATTTTATAGACAGTGAAATGGAGACACGGGACGGTGGCACCGTCTCCCCAGGACCCCCCATCTGCCCTCTGCAGAGCCAGGAACAGCGCCTGGTCTTCCAGCCCCGTGCGTTACTCATTAACGCTCCCGTTACTCGTTAACAGCCTGCACAAGAGGTTCTTGTGCAGCCCTCCCAAAGACCCTGGTTTATATTGTGCAATCGACATACTGCTGCTGTTTCAGTTTTATCTCCTAGCAGAAACCTTGCTTTCAGGCATCCTTTTGCATCTTTGCGAGTGGCCGGAGCCAATATTTTAGAATACTGTTTACCCAGCCATTTGCTTTCACAGAACCTGGGGGGACAGCAGAGGAATTGAAAAAAAACCAACCATGGCTAGGATTTCCCCCTGCCCATGAGCCAGGTCTCTCCCTCCTTGGTGCTGGTGCACACCATCAGGAAGGGCCTGCTGCTTAAACACTCTTTCTGCCCTTCCAGAAATTTCCAGAGTATTCAGTAGACATCCACTGGGCCATGGCCAGCTGCTGGCTGTGGCACAGGGAGGCACAGTGCAGCTGACCCAGGGGCTGGCAGGGAAAAGAGCAGGTCAGGGTGTGCTGTGGTGAGGCAAGGGGGGAAACCTGGCTCTGCCAGTGAATGACCCTGTGCAAAGGGCCAGGTGGGTGGTGCTGCATGAGGCCACATAAGCTGCTCCTTACTCTGGGCAAAGGTACTGGGGTTCAAAGCTGGTGGGCCAAGAGGAGCCATGGGGCTGCTGAAGGACAGCAGTGGCAGAAAGGGTCTGGAGCCCCCACCAGCGGGGGAAAACTTTCTAATCAGTGGGGTGAAGCTGGTGCCTAGTAGCAGGCACCCCTGCCCTTCATGCAGCTCCCTCCCTGTCTTTCCAAATTTCAGTACCATTCTCACATCTCCTTGGAGAAGGGTAGTGGAAGGGGTGGATGACTGTGGTTTTGACAAACACAAAAATGGTAGCAGCCCCAGCAAATAAGCATGTATGTTGTCCTCAGCAAAAGACCTGTACAACTGTCCAGGGATTCTGGATACAACGGAAATTGCAAAATTCAGGATTTGTCCAAAACGTGGTACTATTTTTTATGTAGATAATATCAGTAATTTTTAATAATTATTATTGTTATTATTAACCTTAAGGAACTTTGTCATTCCATAAATATAAATAAAGTATAATAATCCTTAATCTGATTTCAAATGACCTGAAAAGAGGATCAAAAAAGTGCAAGACAGCTATACAACAGGGGAGAAAATAGGGGGGAGTGAGGAAGGGGGGGTAGGGGGGGTAGTGAGGGTGTTGACTGCAAAAGAAAGAAAATTATCCCGATTCTAGCAGTGCTGGAAAAACGTGAAAGTTACTGCCGCACAAAGAACCTCTTGAACTGCTCTGCCTTCCAAAATTTCTACTGCACTCTCTGCAGTTACTTGTGTATGGCAGAAGCAGCATCTTTGTATTATATGAACAGTCTGCTTCATAATCAAATACCATCTGTCGCTACATCTGAACTTGTTTTCAACATCTGTGCGTTCTGGTCTTAACAAAGCTTTAAAAACTAATTCAAAAACTTTCACAGATCACTGACTAAATATGTACATTTACCATCTTTCATATTGGTTTAAAATATTTCTTCTATAGCTGCATCCCCTTGGCTGGGAATAGTTAAGATGTATACACTGAGTTGCTTTATTAAGCTTATTTTCTAATGGCCTTGGGTAGCCAAGTGCAAAAGAGGGACACTTGCTCAGGCACCGAGAGGACCCATCATATTCTTTCTTGGTGCCAATACAGTCCCTTTCTGCCAATGAGAAACCTGAAAGTTGATCAGCTACCATACCCCAATTACTCAAAATGACACTACAGATAAAACTGCAACCAAGGGGAGAATCAACTGTATGGCTTATATGCTGCTAAAGTGTGTCTGAACAAATGGTGAAGTAAAATCATGAGAGCCCTCAGGAGGATAAGTACGTTGTTACTTTGCACATGCTTCAGAAATGTGAAGTACATCTTTACAGAACTTTTGGCCAACCCCCTGGCAGATGTTGACCAGTTTTGCTTATGTATACATCAGTTGCAGAACACTAAAACAGAGATTGGAAATTTTAATTTAGTCAAGGCAGTTGGGCTAAAATGATGGCTTTTGTTGAAACCATTAAATAGAGCTGCCTAATGAAGTACAGTACAGCACTGGCAAACCGAGCCCTGATGAGATGCAGCAGCTTCCAAACTGCAGCCCTGGAAAAGGGAAGAAGGAAGCTTGCAAGTCTTTAACTGAAGTGGAATGGCGACAGCTCTTGTAAAGCTGCATTTGATTTTGTGTTTGAGGGCAGACGCACTTGTACATTATCGCCCTGACATTTTAACCATTAGTTGGAAATGTGCCGGTGCAGTTCCTGCCATATATTTCTCAATCCTATTTGTTAGAAAGTGAGCTAATAGACAGTGTGATGAAGTGATCATAAATTCACTTTCAAAGGGCATTTGGGTTCAGAGCCTAAAGATTGAATATGGCAAATTCTTAGGCACGGGGAAGAAGGTGGGGGCCAGGAGGGTCATTCTCACTGATGGGTTCAGTGATTGATTCCACTACAGAACTATATTTGCCCTTTACTTGGCTGTTTAACACAGAATAGCTATAATAGGTTCCCGATCCATTATTCCTCTTCTTCCTAGGGTCACTATGAAGTGAAAGAAAATATAACCTTGGCTGTGATAAAATAAACTTTAACATTATCAGGTGTTTGGAAATTGGAAGGTGTCTGATTGCTTTATATAGGATACACACAAACACACACACGCAAAGGGTTATAATATAATCCTCCGCACTGCCTCTGACAAACGGTTATTACCATTCAGTATTGGTTTTTTGCTCATGCAATAATATGGTGTCATGCAAGTCCACACAGCCTTGAAATTCTTCTTATTATACACAGCCTTCCAAAACCCACATGCAGAATTCTGCTCTTCTAATGGTGATTAGCAGCATTTTTTAAAAGATAGGTGGCTTAGAACAAAATTTGCTTTGAGAGAGAAAAGAAAATATTTGAAAGGCAAGATGAAAATTAGTATTTTAGCACAAGGCAGCCCCAAAATATTTTCAATAATTAGGAGAGACTTATGTTTCATTTCACTGTTTTATGCGTTATATAGTATTGAGCAAGTGCTACTGTAGTTAAGTGTTTGTCAGCATTTCCCTTGTAAATCCTGGTTTTCCAGAGGGTTGCTATAACTTGCCAATTTCAAATCACACTGGGCTAACACTCACTGTACACATTGTCAGCCCAGATGCAAATTTCTGTTGTTGTTATTACCAAAAATGAAATCAAGTGGAGCTGCTGGGTTTTAGTTGATGGCAAAAGATGATGGTTTGGAAGTGGGGGATGGCAGTGCTGTGTGTGTGCTTTTTTTCCCCTGTTGCTCCTACTTGGGTTTTTGTTGCTGCAATGGTCTGATTCAAATGGGTTTGTTTTGAAAGGGATGTGAGGGGAAGTTATGGGTATTTTTATACACCCCAAAATATAAGTGACACTTAGAGGGCTCAGGGAGAGAAGAGGGCAGCGTTCTGATATGGTGCAACTTACTCCAACAGGCATTTGGTATTCAGGAGTACACCTGCTGACCTCCATCCCAAACTTTAGTTCTGCATTGTAAAGGCTTTAACATGCTAATAAAGGTCCATCCAGCAGCCAAATTGTGCAAGAAAACACAAAATTATTTGGCTCAGCTGGAGCAACTCCTGTGAAGCACAGAAACAAACCCTGATATTCTCCTCCCAGCCTTTGGGACCAATGTTTAGGGTTCCAGCAGGACCTTATAAACATCACTGACTGAACAATGACAAAGGGGCCAAACTTCCTTCCTCAATGTCCCCAAAACCTGCACCATTCCAAAACAGGCACAGGAGAGAACAGGACTTTGGAGCTGCAGTCCTAAATGTTCTCTGCTTGTCAACAGACCAGAGGGGTGTGTTCTCCACTTTCAATTAATTAAAATTGATTTCCAAACTTTAAAAAACCAATTCTGAATCACTGCTGTCCTCCTATTGTTGAGTCTTTTACTATTTAATGCCCACTTGGTTTTGTTAACTGGAGAACGCTGTACTGAGAATCTCTTGGCTGCTTCCCTCTGTGAGACTCAGGCATGTGAATCCAGGCTAAAAGCAGATTTACACCAGTGCAGGCGTATATTGTAAGAGTAAGTGGAGAAATAGGCCTGGAGTCAAAGGATTGTGTGGGGGGGTGTCCTTCTAGACGGTTACAAACCTAGAAGGTTTTCTACAAGTAAAGAGATGGGGACTCCCTGGGTGAACAGTTGTTACCAGCTCAAGAGAGGCTAAAAAGTGGCGATACCACACTCCAGCTGCATGGAGAAAGACAAATTGGAGAATATGTTCGTATCACTTAGCAGATATCCACAAGCCTTGTAGTACTTTTAAATCAGACTCAGCTGATGTGACTTGCAGAGCTGTCAGTTTGGGGGGTTTATCTCACTACTGTTGGAGGTGTTGGAGTATGGCTTGTGATATTTTTGGTGCTCTGGACTGAGAGACTAAGGTCAGCAAAAGAGACTGTGACATTAGTGTTACATCAGTTTATATCAAGTGAGGTTCAGTCTGTGTATAGGAGCAGCGGGTTAATTTTATAAGCCATTGCTCAGGCACCTGCCTCCAAGATCTACAGCAGTCAGAGCTACCCAATACACCACTTTACCATAGAAAACAAGTTCTGAATTAGGCACACACAGTTTTCCCCTCCTGGAAAAATACTTAGGTAGATTCCACTTGAAGACAATGGGCAATTCCGTGCCTATTTATTGTTAAGCTAGAATGTCACTTTTATTCTATATCCAAGCCCCAAATTTCTGTATATTGATGCATTCCAACACAAAATTCAAGCTTCAAGATCAGAGGATCCCAGCTAAATGTCAAGATATTTCCACACAAAAGAGAAACTGGATTTGCCCTCTGTGTAAGACATACAGCAGATAAAACCAATAATACCTTATCTCCTCCCATAACTTCCTGGCCAGGAGCAGCAGCAATATATATTAAGATATCAATTGACTCTCTATAGGATTAAGTAAGGAACAGCTGAAATCGGTCCTTGCTTTTATTTAATTCATCCAGTCTTAGATCTGTGTGGTAACCACCTATAATAAAGTAATAATAGCAATAATAATAGAGCTTTGTACTTTTACAGCACCTTCCATCGAAAGCTATCTCAGTGTGCTTCATAAACATTACTCTTGCATCTTTCCTTGCATCATTCCTTCAATTCCTCCAGTTTCTCCTCATCTTTATCTGTAAAATCTGCAGTAATATTATAGCATGGACAGCCTTACAAATCGACTAAGACAAGCTGTTATTTCAATGAAATACAGAAAGAGCAAGGTAAAGTTATTTGAAAAATATGAGAGAAATTCAGTGGGCTGGAGATGGTATATGTTCATTTTGCTAACATACTATGTGCTCAGTTAAGGATAAAAGAAAATCCATACATTCTACTAGGTTCACTGTTATTCTTGCATTAAAGAAACATAAATCAACACGTACCACTCAAAATGTCTTACTTCTGAGATAAAAAATGAAGAAGAAAAATATCAGAGAAGAAAGTTTGGAAAGTCACAGTTTTCATGTCTTTACAACAGATAATATTCTCTAAATTCTCGGTCTTATGATCACGCATTTCGCATGTATGTAAGTCACGGCACTGAAAGGTGACAGGACATGTAGGTGTGGGCTGCAGTCTGAGATTCCCCAAAACAGCAGGGCTCTCTTCATCCACGGTTATATGGGAACCAGCTCCCTAACATGTAGTTACGAGAGAAATAAGAAATGCTAACAAACACTCTTAGCAAAATTTAAAAGATGAGGAGAACACCTGAGAATGCACAAAATTATGCAAGCAGGCAGATTTGGGAGAAAAAAATGCACAATTAAGAGGAGTTTTCTAGATGGAAAATGCTTCTAAGCAGGAAAATCCCAGTCTTCCACCAGTAGCAGAGGCCTTTTCCCTCTTGCTTTGTGTTAGGCTTGAAGATTGTCTTCACAAAGAAGCTGGTCCCTATACAACCAAGTGCCCATTTCCTTTGCTGAGCAAATCCAGGCTTGAATCAAGCACGGTGGAATGCAGGGAGAGTCATGGATAGCAGAGGGAAAGGGGGACAGGCAGTAAGCTCAAGTGGAGGACCTAGACTAAGGAGAACCCTGTGGTCCATACCTCAACTTCTCCACACATTAAATACAAATAGTATCTTCCTCTGCTAAGTCTATTGAGACAGGCTGTGTAAACGTTAAGACTACTACCAGTTATTACCCCTTCAGTAATTTCATTCTGCTCTCCCCCTTTTCTCAATATGACAGTGACTGTAGTGCTAGCCCAGTAATTGGTAATTTTCATGCCTCAAATTCACTGGTATTTAATTTTTATATCATTCTCAGAACCTATCACATATTTGTTTTGATTTATTCAATATTGATCCTTTCTCTGACTTTTGAGCTGCTATCACCTTCCCTGCCCATTCCCAGGGAATCTGCCAAGCCAGCAGTTTGTGATTTTGTCATAATACATGTGTTTCATTTTCTGAGTGGCTGTCACAAGCTTCTGGATCTCACAAATGTTGCATCCCCTCTTTTTATTCACACGTTCTGTATATTGAAGGTTCCTAGAGATGGGCTTTTCTTGTGTGCAGAAGCAAGGCTTTTTGTATCGGTTTGCAGGATAAAAATCTAAACCTGTTTTAGCAGAGAAAGAGGAGCTTTATGTTTGCTGGATTTGAATAAATGCTCTTATACAGCTTTCTACAATACACTGTGCACAGAGAAAAGAGAAAGCTGACTGAGGCAAACCTGGGGTAACAATTTCTGAAGTGTCTAGATGACTTGGGCAGGTTTCACTTTGTTAGCAGTCACTCACCTTTTTCCCGCTCTCAGTATACAGGTGCATCCCCACTTCAGAAAATAAGTTTAAAATATTCTAAACTGCCTTCCCCAAATCCATCCTTTGTGAGTTCTGTCTCTCACAGCCAGTAGTCTTCTGCAGCGTGGCCATGACAAGAGGGCCAAATATCACCGGTCTAAGCATTGCACTGTTAGAAATTACCCGCTCCCAAGGAAGAATAAAGCAAAGCCCATACCATGCTACGTTAAGAGCACAACCAGCAGACCAAGGGAAATTTTCATCCCCCTCTATACAGCTCCATCTGGAATACCACCTCTCACAATCTTGGAAGTCAAAGAGGATATTGAGAAACTGGAAAGGTCCCAGCAGAAGGCCACCAAGATCATTAGGGCTAAAGCACATGAATGCTGAAGAAAGATTGAAGCAACTGATCTTATTTAAGATGGTGAAGAGGAGGCTGGGAAGGAAAGTCCCTAGTCAATATTTGAAGGGTTGTCACAAAGACAACCAAGCTGCTCTTCCTGGTAGTGACAGACAGTAAAGCAAGGAGCAATAACCATGAGCTGTGGCTCAGATGATTCAGAATAGACATTAGGGAAAACTTACTCACTAGAGGAGTAAGTTCATAGTGCAGGAAGAAGTCACCCAAAAGCTGGTATCTCTGTCCATGGAGGCTTTCAAGACTCATTGGGAAAAAAAAAAAAACCAAACCAAACAAAACAACAAAATGAAGCAAAGCCTGAGCTGACATTATCTGGCCAGTTAGTAATAGATGTGCACTGAGCCAGAGGCTGAACAAGACAACCTCCAGGACCCCGTTGCAATTCATACTTTTATGGTCAAAAAGTGTTAGGGAAGTTCAAAGGTACTTTTCCAAGGAGCCCTCAGAGAGCATACACATGTACACACTAACAAAGAGAGAAATCAAACAGGCCTTCCAATACAAATAACTTCTCAAGATATTCTCCCATCAAAGTTAACCTCCTGTGATCTCCACAGGCATTTGAGAGATGAAGTAGGGTAGCATGTAGCAGTCTGAGAAAAATAGTCCCTGTATTATTTACACTGAAGTTTCTAGTCTTGTCTCCCTGTGAAATTCTTGTACCACTCAGGAAACCCCCAGCTTTCTGCAGAAGCAACTGCCAGTTTCCTACTAGTTCTCTTTTTCTCTCCAAACTGCTTTCCCTTCTTGTGAGCTTGCTTTCTTTCTACTTCCACAACCTGACATTATTTGAGTTTTGCCTCTATTCTCTAGGAACATGCTATCTTGTGTAAAACTGCAATCTAGGTACTTATCTCCAGTAATTTCCACTCTGAGCAGCTTCAGAAATAACTGGTTAATTAGATGTATATGCTGGGGGTCTGTGTCCATTTCAACAGTTCACGCTGTAGTACTCAGGGGAAGCAATGGTGGAAGAACACATCCTTTTCTATATAGAAATATCTTTTGTTTGTTGTACAACCCCAAGCAGCTTACAAAGTAAAAGATGGTTTTGCACTGAGAAATGCAGAGATGGGGCAGACTTTTGCATAGATTCTTTTCCATAAACGTTTTGCTGCATTACCATTTCTGCTATTGCGTCCAGTGTCACCAGGGAATGGTTCAGCATAAACACCTCCTGAGGAACTGTTCCAGAGCCTAATGCCAACCTGAGACAGCTGCTGATGCTGAACAACATCATCAAGGGCCCACTGTCCCTTCCTGCCACTCCTCCTCCTTCACTACCAGTGAAAGAACTATGAAAAGACCAAGAGCTGGTGTACAGCCAACAAGAACTAAAGATCTTGCAGCTGGTTGTACCACCTGTGCCTTGTGAAATTCCAGCCAAAACAACGTCCCCTCCCTTCCCTCAGATAACCCCTTTATTAAGGAGAAGGGCATCACATTTGATAACTTTATAAGCAGGAGTGGCACGTGCACAGCAGCAGATACGGAAGGCAATTGCTCCTGCTGTCTCTAGCGGCTGTGGACGACTGACCGTCTTTTGTGGGTGTGCTGGGGCACTCTGGGTGAGCTGTCTAGTATGTTCAAATCCACACGCAGTGTGTAAGCCACATTGTGCCAGATATATATAGCTGTTCAGTGCCACCCTGCTGAGCCAGTGCCAGGACAGATCACATGGTGCTTGCTTTATTTGGGCTGGTTTGAGGGAGATGTACAGAATCCATGAGTGAAAGCGCTGATACATGCTACTCTGACACAAAAGGAAGAATCCTTCACTTAGGGCCATAGAGCAAATCCAACGTTCTGGATTCCCCTGTTAATATCAAAGGGCATTATACATATGTAGTCAGAGTACATTGTCTCAGGCCATGTTCCACCACACAGCTCTGAGGGGGGTATTTTGCTTGAAGCATGCTAGAAATGGGTCTATAGCTGTTAACTGGAAACATTCTTCAAGCCGCAAAATATCAGGCCTATTTGTTTTTATCTGTTACTAGCAATTAATGTTTTGATTATTAATTTTTATTTTACTGGTCTAGAAATGGGAAAGAATCAGTTAAGGTAGAAATTATGCATCTTCATCTCATTCATATATCTGTTTCCATTTGTGTGTTTCCCATGTAGCATGATCTTACACTTTTGTCCTGCTTGTGTCCACATGCTTATCTAGATTCAGTACTGGTGGATGCTAGAGAGAAAAAGACCCTAAACAAATACATCTGGGTATAACCAGGGGATTAGTTGTTGTGATTATAGTGCACACCCCGGTGACAGTAATGAGAGAGGTAAGACCTTACTTTTCATGGGCGCTTGGCCTAAAGGGAGGCTCCTGATGCCAGCAGTAGCCCTGCCTTCAAACACATAATTGACCATCTCTGACTCTGTTCAGTGAAGGACAACAGCATTCATATATGCTGGCTTATTAGAAAATATCAGCATTGTAGTTTTTTTATCCAATTAAAAACATCTGGCACTAGGGTGATCCAGCTGGCAGCCCATGGATCCATACCTAAGTTGTGGAATGGCTGAGCCCATCCCACCATGGTTGCCTCAGCAGAGACCAAGAACAGCTGTTAGAGTAGGGCCAAAAGCTGAGCACCTCTGCTCCATCTCTTCCCAACTGAGGGTTTCTAGATATCACCTGGAGGCAGGACTGTTGCCCAGGGCACAGCTGGAGGCACAGAGAATGGGCATCTCCTTCACCTGACCCACAGCAAGGAAAGCTGAGCTAGGGGTAGGAGCACCAGTTCCTCTGCCTGGAAGTTTGGTTTTGTCCAGTATGGAGTAGCTGGAAATCTGTTGTCTGTTAGAAGCCGATCTCCTATTGAGGGTCACCCAACATTGTACTGGAAGCACTGGGAACATTTTTATATGATCTTTCAAGATAGAAACTAGCTGGCAGGAGGATTTAATTTTGCACATTTAGTTCTCTCGAGCAATTTCTACCACAGAATTTGTACTCCTCCTTATTGACTCTGCAGGGTGGTACTGAGAGGAAATACACCTCGACCTTCATCAAAATAAGAAGTACCATTAACATAAGTCTTATTCTTTCTCTGCTTTCCTCACAGAGTTAAGTGAGGCATAGGAATCATGAAATTAAATGGCTGGGTCAGCTTAATGTAATAAATCTATTAGTCTATATCATCATACATTTGATTTATACCACCATAGACAATTACTAGCATGTCATTTCTTTGTTTAGGGATTTTTAATTTGAAAGTGTCCTAATCCTTAGTGTCAGCTGTTCCTGGTGGGTGATGACATATCTACTGTGAGTGAAACATTCTGATGACATATAGAGTGTAGGAATCAAATGTCATAAGCATAAATATTTAAGCAATAAGACATGACAGGTAGAGCATTTCTTGGCGATTATCACACACCTCGGGTGGTGTTATGACAAGGCATTTGTCCAAAGGCCAACTGACTTTAACACACTAAAAGTAGCAAGATTGCCTGGAAATGTGCTATTTGAAGTGTCTTATTGACATTTTTCCCTTCTCTTGATGATTTCTTCATTTTCCAATGGGACCCCCAAGGAATTACCATTTCCTTCCTCCAAGACAGGGAAAGCTTACACCTTAGGAAGATCTGAGCACCCAAAGCTACATGGAAAGAGAGTCTGAATGAAGATGGACCTAAACCTTAACAGAAGACATCCACTGCTGGCATTCACAGTCCAAGTGTGGCATGGGAACAGCAGGTCTGGCATTTCCTACCGTAATAAGTGCTTTCTGAATCAAGAAGAGTCAGCATGGCAATGGGGAGATGAGAGACTTCTTTAGTAACATTCAGGCTTCAGACAACATTTGAGGAGAAAATACCATATCATCTTCCCTCGAAGGATGTTTTCTACGGTTGTGTGTTCTGGTTTAATAGCATCACCTTTCCTATGAATCATATGAGGCTGTGAAAAATAGAGCGGTTGGTCTTGACTGAAAGCATATAAATACATATTCAATCTCCAGAGTTATAGCTTCAGTTTAATCCATCCAATATCGCCAAAAGCCAAACTGAGATGAACCAGCCTAACTTCATTGCAAGCAACTAGACCATTTACACCTCTGGAGCTCAAGTGTCTTGGGCTGCAGGAGTACTGTTAAATAAAACATTATACACAAAAATAAATGTTGTGAACCTCCAATGTCCATAGTACTTTTTTTCCTATATGCTTGCTGTGAAAGAGGGGAAACATACAGAGGAGTTTCCTAATTTGTCCAGGTCTGCACCAGCCATGGCAACATCTGCTGTGATTACAATACTTCAGCTTTTTGCATAAGTACTCAGCTGGGCTTAATACAAGAAGTTAGAAGAATATATATACACATCTAATGCACCTCACTGAGGAGAATTACGGGCCATATTCAGGGTATGAAATTAGAGTTGCAAAGCCAATTTTAGGCATAACTGACTCCCTCAGCAACTCAGTTTGTTGGCAATGTGCAAGCAGAGCCTGGTTTTAATTTCATGAATTTCAAAATCATGCTTAAATTTTGGTTTTGAATTGAAAGGAAAAACCCACATCTTTTTCTTTTACCCCCACCTACCAGAGAGCTCATTGGAATAATAAAGAGTAATGGCTCTAGTCATGGCAACATTTGCCTGCTCCAGCTGAGGTACTGATGCTTCTATGGATGACTTTCAGCCTAGTGTTAAAGTGAACCCCTTTTTTTATGAAGAAAGAGCCATTCTTTTTGGTCTGGCTGCAAATCTACTCTTCCTTCCTCGGCTGCAGCTCCACTGCAGCTTCAGCACCAAAGCTTGAGTTTGTTCCCCAGCATACAAAAACCAGCAGTAGCACTCACCCTTAGTAGCATTTGACATTCAAATCCCAGGAAGGCCAACAGGACCATCTCATGCAATAGAGTAATAGAAAAATGCAGAGATGGAAAAGACACTAGCAAAGTTTTCTTTGTGATCATTGTTTAACACTCTAAGTAATTAAATATTAATGAAAGTATGCTACTTTCATTTTGTGAGCAATTTAATTCAATTAAAAATAAATGGATCTCCTTGGCTCAGTGGATATACTGATATTCAGCACTGCCCTTAACTTAGTTTCAACAGCATTTAAACCCAGCACAGCACAAAGTACGGTGGCTGAAACATAGCCCCCAGCTAACATCGTTAACTCTTTAAGTCCCAGTGGCATGATTCTGTCACCCTGCTGAACCAACGAGGCCTCTCCCAGGGAGTATTGGCTATGCAGTTTAACTTGCAGGAGCAGTAATTTACACCCAGTGTGTTAGCAAAGATATCTTGCACTGGGGCACTGTTTTCTTGAAAGGAAGTAATTTCAGAAAGACTTAGCAGGCCTGCATGGGCCTGAATCTACTAGCATGCCGTGATCTGGTTAAGTAATATATCTGGGAACTTCATGTCACATAGTGTAGAACTATTCTTTTATTGCCCTGAAAGAGCTGTTTTAGATTCCCTCTGAGCCCATAGGCCATGTCTTTCTGATAATAGGAGTGTTATCAATGCTTTAATATTGAACTCAAATCTCTGCGTGAGAGAGCATCTAAGAGCTGTTACTCGGTACTGAAAGCAAAACCCAACTGTTCTGAATGGGGAGGAAAATGCCAATCTGTTGACAAAAAGTTAAACAGAGGTGAAATCTAAACTCTGGCCAACATTTTACAGCCTTAGCGCATTGTTAACTTTTCAACTTATCTGTCAGGAATAGGAAACTAATGTTTAAAAACAATGTATTGCTTTTACGGGCAAGGTCAGCATTTGTTAGATTTCAGGGTTATGCTGAGCATAGTCAGCCAGGGCTACACAGAAAGAATTGCTTCAGGACCCATGGGCTGAGATCTACTAAAAGTTAAAATGTACAAACCAATTTCATTCCCATTTTTTCCATGTACCCGACAGGAGCTCTGCTCTGACATTTTTGTTTGGCCTCCGTTTTCATGTGTGATAGTACTAGCTGGAGGTTATCATCCCTCAGAAGGGGCTGTTGAACAAACCCTACGTCAGAGAAGCTGTTGCTGCATTTCTCTTTTGGGGGAGCTCGGGTTCAGGGTCACGCTGCTCTCTTCCAGGGGCGAGGTCCAGGCTTGTGCGCCTGCCCCTTGGACAATGCCAGGCTTTGTTTGAGCAGCAAAGCATCCTTGCTCAGCCATGCAGTTCCCAAGGAGCTGTGTAGGTAAGATAATACAGGGGAAGTGGAACAGAGAGTCATTCTCTGTGAGAGAGAGACAGAGATCTTGTTCAGAAAACGTGGCTCAAGGATGTTTTCCCTATATGCTTTTATATTAAATAATCCCATCTCGTACACTCAGAAAGCATTTGATCCCTGGAGTAACTGTATGGATGAGCAGATCATTAGAAACAATCCATGTGCAATGTCCACTGTGCAGCACACAGGCCAGCAAGAGAGAAAGAAGTAAGTTTCATATAAAACAAAAGAGCTTCCAAAATACGTGCTATGTGTGCTGCCACATTCATGAATTTGGTTTCCTGAGAGATACAGCCCTTCTCTTTCCTTAGCAGGATACATTCAGGTGGGCAAGGCTTAGCCTTTTTGTGCAAGCTGTAAAAAACGCCATGAATGGCAGTGTAGGTGAATTTGTATGGAAATCCCTGTAATAGAGAGGTATTATTTATCAGTCACATTGAAACAAAATTTATTTGTCATAAAACTAAGAATATTTGTGGGTTATATGCAAATAGGCAAAAAAAAAAGATTCTCTGAAAAAAGAGCGACACAGTATAACTTAGGTGACCAATCACATAAAAGAGCGTAGACATGCATATACTCAAAAATAACTAGCTTTTGAACAAGTTGTAGACCCAAGTTTGCTTACAAAACATAATACTTAAATACAATCATAAAAGCCAAAAAAACAACGAAAAGGCACAACAGGTTTCGTAAGTGATTTGGGATGAATTATTTGTCCAGCTCTAGTTGAGGTATATTTTGTACCTTCTACCCCATGTGCTTGGAGACTTCCCAGCTTGTTTTAATCTCTCTAAGCAAATGAGAGCCCTCAAGGCTCATTAGGGCTATTTACCCAGTTCTTGACTGGAAAAAATTAGATCTAAAAAAATGAATAAATAAATAAACTGATGTGGAGTATGAATGGGAAGTCATGTTTAAAATCGATTTGCAAGTCTCTTACCAACACGGACCTCCCTGGAGCTACTTTAAAAAAAAAATAACCATGGGGAGAAAAAGAAAGAAGAGGTGAAAAGAAAAAAAAAGGAGAAAAGATATGGTAAAAAAAATAAGAGTTAAGGTTAGTGTTCCTGACAAATCAGAGATACCAGAGTCTGTGGAAAAACATAAATACATTTCAGAGAAGAAAATAGTCTTGGGACCTGTGATCTCAGTCTTGACTGTCCACAGGCAGCCATTTTCCCAATCTTTTGTTCATTATTTGTAAAATAAATGTAATGGCACCTTCTTTTTCCTCCAAGTTACTGGTTCTATTTCTCTGAGTATGGGATATCTCTTACTGTGGATGTTCACTCCTGTGGTTACTAAGAGAGAGAGTCAGAGACTTGTTACATGGGACTGGAGGAGCATTTACAATCATATTGATCTCCCAGAAATGCAGGTGCAACTACTCATGGCCAGCCAGTTCCTGCCATCCATATACACATGTTCCTTTGAATGGCAGATTGTACCTACCCACCCACCCCAAAATAACATCTATCTGATTAGCATAGCACCTGGACCATCTACATTTTCCAGTGCTTTCCACTTCTTGGAAAGCAGGGCCTGGCTTCTAGAAAGGGGAGGGGAAAAATGGATATTGCAATAGAGGCTATAAATTGCCAAGTGGCCAATTCAACTGATGCACATGAAAGGAGAGTCTCTTCTCATCCCATTTCTTCTCAGACCCTCCTATTCTGTCAGCAGAAAAAGGGTTCCTTCTTAGTCCAAAGCAGGCTTCAATCTGTCCTGCTGTATGTTTCCTTCTCAGCACGTTGCTTCTGTCTGTGCTCATGCTCTCTGCAGACTTCTAGCACTACCAAAGTTTGACTTTCTTCATTACCTACATACTGACACTTTCCCAGATTCACCAGCACAGGCATCAGACGTTAGACACCAACGTAACAGAGCAGTTTTATTTTTCCAGCAGTCCTTTGCTTCAGTCATAGAACTACACATTTGTTCTGCTTCTGCTTACTTTAGCAAGGCTTACAGGGCATATCCATTGGTCAACTACCCATTCCTAATCTTCTTTATTGCCACAATAGGAAAACAGAAAAGGAAGCTTTTCAAACACCTTTCATGGCATTTTCAGTCCAACAAGAATGTGTTGCTCTGAAAAGTCTAAACCAATCCCTTTACATCTTGGAAGGCTGAACTGAAGGCTGAGGGAGAAGAAAGCATTTTGTGGTCAGTGACAACACGGCTGAAGTTCTCAGCTGTGGCGGTCTCAGATGCACAGTCAGCTTCAGCTGAATCAAGAGGAATCATGCATGCAAACCCAAATGAAAAATCAGTCTTACATCCACAGTGTGCACTCTGCATCACATCCAAGCCATATATTTCTAAGAAAGACAAAAGTTACAACTGACTTTCAAATTATAAACCCAGCAAGTAGAGTTGAGTAACTGAAGAACATTTGCTTGGGGCATTCAAGATTATACACAAATATTCTCCAGAGCTGCAAAATGTAGGCTGAGCATCAGAAGCTCTTTCTTGCAACTGCATCCCATCTTCAACGGTGTATTTTGAAAAAATTAAAAAATTTCCAGTAGCATGTGAACTAAAGGATACAAATAAAATGTTGTACAGCATTAACTATTAAACATGGCCTGCAGCTGTTTCACCTGCGGCTCTGATCTTGACAGCTCTCACAAGTTACAAAAAACTTGACTCTGGCCAGAATGTGGACAAAAATCCTCTAAGGAAAACAGAAACGCTACAGATTTTTGCAATTCAGTAGGAGTTTCTAGTGTTTGCATAGTGTTGCAACTGATGGGTTTTGTAGGCTCTTTCACTTCTTGGGGAAAGGGCGTTACCTGCAACATTCCTCCTCAGTTATGAAATGACTTCGCACTTCTCTGAATTCCCCTCTGTCATTTCCACATGACACTGAAATGTCCAGAGCTAAATTATCAGGTACTGTGGCTTGTGATCTTAAACTACTTACTGCTTTTCACTCCAAAGGTATTTCCACAGTGGGTAAATCACTTTCTATAGATGTAAAGTCTATGGTAAATTGCCTGGGATCCTTTAAGATGACATATGCACAAAACACTGTTTTTAATATAATATTAGAACTCAGGTAACAACTATGTGAATCAAAGATGGCAAAAAGAAAAGCCTCTGCTTTTTTGCCATCTTTTTCTCTGTCTCACTCTCCCCTTCCCATCAAAATCACAATTTGAACACATCTGCAGAGTTAGACACAGTGCTTCACCTTCATATAATCTGACAGCTGGAAGTGTTTTTCCCTCCAAATAGCCCCTTCAAAAGCTTTTGAGCCTCGTGTCTGTTCCCTCAAAGAGTTTTCACTGTGAGAAGCAACGCTCAAACCTTTTCCTTCATTGACAGTGATTCTTTGCCCTGCTTCTCTTCCCTTACCTGGGCTTGTGGTGAAAACTCACTGTGACTGCTCTAAGGAAATTCTGTTAAGTGCTGACATTTAGCAGGTGACAACAAGGTCGGGTCAGGTGTTTGATACCCAGATCTTTGCATGTAATTATGAGGTAGTATTACAAGTAGCTGAGGCTCAGCACATTTTGAGGGGTTATGATGAAGCAGCTACTTTACTTGTCTAAGCTTTTTCTCAGTAAGATTTTTAAAGCGGCAGGTGGAGTTTTATTCCTAATCCTATACTTTTCATGGTCAAACTTGGGGGTTACTTTCTTTGCAACTAAAAATTGTGAATAAGCAATGAGAGCGTTTGAGCCCAGAAAGGTGATAGTCAATAATATCTGAGTGGTAAAAAATTCTATGAGGTTTTGATACTTTCCACCAGATTTCTTCTCTGATGTTAGCAGATCAATCCCCGTTCTCTAAATCTTCTTAAAACCTCAAACGAGTGCTGCTTTCAACTCTTGAAAGAAAAAGCTATCCACTTTCTGTTTTTTTCTTCTATGTCCAGAAAACAGTCCAACAGAAGCTTCTTAAATCAACAAGAAGCTTCACTTGGGATTAGAGTATCAGTCGGTGGATCTGACCAGACCAGAGTTAAATTACATTTCAAAACAACATTTTAAATGCTACAATCACCATTTCTGAGTCTGTTTGCATGGATTTCGGTCTATTTCGTTGTCTTTTAAGCTCAAAACCTTGCCGTCACAGCAAAGTTGCCGTCTTAAGTGTAAATCTAATCTAAATATTTTCCAATAGAGGGAAGAAGAAGAAAAGGAGGGGGTGGGGAAAAAAAAAAAAAAACCCACACCAAAAAAACTTTCTAAATCTCACCGGGAGCTTTGAAAACGATCCCGCGGGCTGGCTCTTGCCGCCGTGCTTTGCATTTCCCGGCCGGGCGCCGAAACCAGAGGCTCACTGACACCCAGCGGCTGCCGCGGAGAGCGCAGCGCCCGCCGCCCGCGCCGGCCCCGCAACCGCCCGGGAGCAGGCGGATCGCTGCGGGGAGGGAAGAGGGATGCCCTGGGACGCAAGGTGTGTGTGGGGGGTGCCCTGCAGTTTAAGAAAACGTTCTTTACTTGATCTCAGGGACTATTCTCAGGGAATATGTCTATGCTACTGCAAAATGACTGGTTCTTGAAAGACGGTGAGCACCCGTCTCTCCCTCTCTGGGCAGTGTACCAGGTGCTTTTCGAGACCGGAGTCCAACAGGAAAAACTAACCAGCCTTTCACGCTCAACAAGGGAAAATATTCACACATCACCAAAAGCACATTACGGTATTTTCCTTCCTAAAGTCTATATTTGAAAAGGGTTTGGTGACCCAGAGAAGCAGCTTTTTTAATTCACACAAATACCAGTTACCGACACACCGGAGGAATATGCTTTATAGCGGTAGAGCTGTTGTGCTTCTAATCACCCGGGGGTGTGTGTCTGTGATTATGAGGGTTAAAGTATTTCAGGGAAACTGCTACTGATCATCCGAGAAAAAAATGTAAGAGTAGGAACTGGAAGCAGGGGTAAGAAAAACACAGGAGGCAGAGGCTAAGAGAAGAAAAAATACTTAAAAATAAACAAAATATTCAACCTCCATCCCTCTGAGTACCATAAAAATAAGGGAAAATAATTTCATGTAGAAGATAGATGAAGCAGCCACAGAAGCTGAGTATCCAGTGCCTTAAAAGAAGTCCATATAAATTGGCCTTAACCTTAGAGTCAAATACCTGAGCTGCTCCAGTGAACACCCTTTGACTCTGAGGATGTCCTGGTTGAAGGACTGTGTCTGTCTCAACGATAGCAAAAAAGTAAAAAAAAAGGTAACGTGGTCCTGGAGCTGCAGGACTGGATGCCTAACCAAGCACATGTTGGTACACCTCCAGCAAAGGCAAAAGGCATCTCCAATGTGAAAGCTGGTGTAGCTGTGCTTATGTCCGAGATTAACATCCTGTCTTTACACAGTGCATACAGTTCATAGCAGCAACAAGCAAATGCTTTGCTTCTTTTGATGTCAGGAATCTTGAAGTGCTCAGCACCACAGTTTCTGAACACTTTGCAAACTTTAAAGGAATAGTAAAGAATTAGTCTCCCCGCACAAACTCTTAGTTCTGTCCTCTAAATTCTGAAATCTGTATTCTTTTACTGGAGAAGAGTAAGTATAACTTTCTCAATCGTTTGGAGGAGGTTTGTTCCTCCCACAAGATCTGGAGTGACAGCCCCATGTGTGACACTAACCTCTTGACAGAAAATCCCTCCAGTCTCTCTTCAGTGAGTGTCCCAGCAGGACAAGAGGATCTGGAGACAAAGTAATACAGAAATTTTGACAGACAAATCATCTAAAAAATGTGGGATGAAGCCCTAAGTTAAATTAAATAACTAATTACTTTGTTGGGGTTTTTTTGTTTGTTCTGATTTTGTGGTGAAAATAATTCCCTTGTTCTCTTCTTTAGCAATTTGCATTTGAATAGGTGGATCTGTTCTTTACATTACTTTTGAGAGCCTGCATTTCCCAAATTCCTATCACACCACTGGGCTTTCAAGGGCAGAAGGAAAGCCAAAACATTTCCATCTAATGCAAACATGGATTACTGGAAGGATGTTCTCATTTTTTAAAAATGTACTGGGAGCAAGAGCCAGGTTTGCTAGCACCTTCTATGCAAGCCATCGCTTCCTTGGCTTGCTGCATATAGAGAAAGAAAACCTCACCAAAAGGAAAGGGCAGAAGTTCCTGGAGCGCCACAGCATGCAAAGAGAGCCGAGGAAAATGCTACCGGGCAGGCAAGCACACCCACAACATCTGCAAGGAGAGTTAGCACACTGTCTCACAGTGAAATCACACACACTGATGGTTGGAGGCCCTTTCCCATTGGTCTCCAGTTAGTCAGCATCCTATCTTTATCTGTGGAAGAACTTCTCCAAGGTGAAAGACTCAGTTCAAGGAGGGAAGATATTTAATACCTCATATGTTAGCAGAGTTGAGATTTCAGCTGCCACTACCCCCAGGCATTCCAAGTTTCCAAATGTCCCAGGTGTGCTTCCAGGAGGCATCTTCAGTTCCAGGAAGCAGACCTCTGTGTTAGCAAAACCAGTGTCCAAAGCACATCTTGCTCAGAGTCTAGATGGAAACTTCATGTCAACCTGAACTGTTCTTCCAGCCAATGGATATGACAAAATCCTGAGAAGTACTGATGAGTTGAATGTTGTCACTCTGTGTGTGTATATGTATGTATGTAAAATATATATACATAAAAATATATTGTCTCCGCCCGTCTCTCCCTTGGCTCCCAGAAGTTTGGGGCATCTGGGGAGTTAGTCAAACATAAAGTGAGAAATCTCAGAGCATGCTGCTGATACTCCATCCTGCAGAACTCATTACATGTCAGTTGCTCTACTTAGGGTGGATTGGGAGGGGGATCTATTAGAGAGAAAAGTACAGAGTGGAGTTAAGAAGCATTTTTTTCCTTCTAACTGCCATCCTTTTATCTGCTTTCCTTCTCATGTTTCTGGGCTTTTTCTTTTTTTTTTTTTTTTTTCTTCTTCCTTCTCCTTCATCCTATGGAAGTGGCACTGAATGCTGATGAGATAATAAACGGTCCAACCCCAGGCAATCATTTGTGGGTAATTAGTTCAGCTACTGAACTTCTAAGAGTCATTTTTTTTCACCTGCCCAGCCAGAAAACTTGGGTGGTTAGTTACCCCATTACTTCCCTTTGGGGAAAGGACACTCAGAAGTACAAGTGCTTTAGCTCCTGCATACACTCTGCAATCTCTAATTAAGCCTAGCCCTGACCTAGATATTTAGTATTTTATTTACTTTTTATGAAATTCTTTACTTGTGCCAAAAGCCAAATGTCGCATCCCAGTAGGACTAAATCTGGGATTTATTGTGAGCTTCTGTGCACCATCACACCCAAGATCACAGATAGGTTCAAAACAATTGGAATAGCACTACTTTAGGGAACTGGGGGGGGGATGCCCTTTTTCTGTTTCAGAATAAACACTTCAAAATTTGCCTTGGAAGGGAAGTTTGGAGAGGGCAATCATGGCATTTGGTTTAATGAACCTGACAGGAAAGCTTCCAGCTTTCCCCTTTCCCAGGGTACTCAGCATCCTCACCCCCCACCAAAGCCTGGAGTGCCAGAGTGCACAGGGTTCCCAACCACACAGCTGGGAGCTGTGTTTTCAAGAACAAGGGGCTTTTGCAGCTCCCAGCCCTGTGAGGAGGAGCCTGTAAGCCTTAGGACTGGTGAACCTGAAGCAAGCACCCTTGGAGCTGAGAGTCGTGAGGGATCCAACTCCAAAGTGGTCCAAGCGATGGAGAGGGTCTGAATCTGTGGACCCTGGAAGCCCACCAGGTGAATTGAGTGAAAGCATGCTGCCAGGCAGGCAGGCTTTCAGGGGAACCTTTGCCTGTGTTTCGCTGGCAGTTCCCCAAACCTGCCTGGTTCCAAGAAACACTCTGGTTCCAACAATTTGGCTTTTTCTGATAAAGATCTTTTCCATCTGAGAATTGCTGACTGGCTCTGGTGTAACCTCAGAGCTTCAGGGGTGACCTCTGATGAACTGAGGGGAGATTTGGGGTTTTGGATGTATAATTAGCTTCTTCATGGCAGAACACATGATAACCAAGTCTGCAGATGGAGAGAAGAATTTTTGTGTAGGTAAATTACGGGGGCTTTGTGCCCTCCTCTTCGACAATGATCACCATCAAATGCAGAACATAGAATTATATAAACCAACCGTTCATCTGCTTTGGTGTTGGCAATTCATATTTATACTTATTCATTCTTATTAGTTTCAAAAATAAAGCAAATATACAGAATTTATCAGGCAACACCGTGCTTCGCATATCAGTGAAGGAAGGACACAACCACATTTCTTCCCCCACACAGATCATCTTCAGAAAGTTTTGGTTTAAGTCTTCATTTTGTATGCCCAGTCTTTTCTCTTTTCTTTGTTTTTCCTTTTTCTGCTCTTAAAGTCACCTTGGGTGACAGATGTCACCAGGCCTCAAAAGAGCCGCTTGGATAAATCGGTAAATAATATTCATTAAATAGTATGTGGTAGCATATCCCGCTTTTCTTTTTATCCAGTCTAACAATACCAAATTCCTCATCCCTGAGACTCACATAAAGCCCATGACAGAGGGTTCGCATTCAAACTCCAATCAGCAATTCACAAACTAACACAGAATGATCTAGTTGATTTCACTAGGGACCTCCATATGGTGATGAAATTTATTCTGAGCCATGTTTAGGTTTTGTAGTTGTGGGCACCATACACAAACCCTGAGAGAAACTGAGATTTTTAAAGCTGAGCTGGGAATTTACTAATACAGTTCCTACTGAAATAAATGGATGCTGTTTGCCCTCAAAATCTCAGTCATCCTAGAAGTCAGACAAAGTCCTCTATCCTGCATGTTTATTTCTCAACCAAAATAAGGATAATCTTTTCCAGCTTTTTGAGCCTACAATGATTTCCCAAGGTGTACTTTTTTAGACAGTACTTCTGCTGTTATATCCTCGAGGTGGATACATCTTCTCCAGTTGCAATATTTTTAACCTCTAAATTGTTCAATTGTATTCAATTTTAAAAAAGGTATAATAGGGACTTTAAATTTCCCAACTCTTTGAAACATGTAACAAATATACAATTTTGTAGTATGGTATAGGTGAGAAGTTTGTGTAGCTTGTCTTCAAAACAAAAGAACTCTCCAGGTATATTTTATTTTTTCTCACTACAGTTTGAAAAATTGATTGATTTTTTTTTCCTTTCATTTTTGCCTGTTTAAGTACAGGACTGGAGTTGTTTTTTTCTGTATTTTTCCCTTCAGACAGCATATTTTCCCGATGGAACTCCCCTCCCCCCAATACACAATGTGCTTTTCTGATTTACCAGCTCTAGCATTTTCTCAACAATCATGTGAGCAAGAGCAAGGACTGAATATTTTTAGACACTAGAACTAAGCAGATGGCAAAGGATGTAGAAGATCAATAACTCTACTTTTTGTAAAGTTTAAATTTCTGCTTATTTCAGTGTATTTCAAAATGCAAAGGGAAGAATATAAAACTTCATAGAATGAAACATGAGGAAACTGCTCTGGCCTGGGTGCCCTGTACAAGAACATTTTTCCAGCCATTCTTTGAAAGCGAGCCATGCACTTGCTCCAGCTTTAATTGTGAACTCTCCTTTTGTTAATCAAATTGTACTCATGTTGCTGTTTGGTAAAAGGTCTTGGACAGATGTGTACTCATCTAACATTCTTCCAAGCATGTCTGCATGGTCAAACTTGAAAGGTTTTTGGGAGCTGAAAGTCATCCCTTCAGGAACCAGAAACAACACCATCTGCTTTAGGTGACTAAGCACATGTCAAGAATAGCCATCTCCTTCTGGGCTCAAGCTTCCGTGCTCCCTTGGGATTTTGCCCTGGAGCAGCTGCCCTTCAGAGGTGCAGAGGAAGGGGAAGCCGTAAAAAAAAGTCCGGGCCGCAACACAGTTTTCACTATTACTTCAGGAGCCTGAGGGCTTAACTGAAAACAGGGTGGAATCAGGCAGATGCTCAAAAGCTGGCGGCACAGCACTGGAAATGGGTTCTCTGGGCCCAAAGTAGGGGCATTTAACAGGAGAATCCAGTGTCTTGTTTTTGTGACCTTGAGTAAGTCTTTCCATCCTTCTGCACAATCACTTCTCAGCTGCAGACCAGGGCAGCACAACCTCATTTCTCAATCTCCTTTCCCTTGCAAATGGCAAGGCTCACAGGGCCGGCACTGGGTCCCTGTCCCTGCAATATTAGCCGTTAAGCATTAAGTAGAATTAGGAAGGCCTGGCACCAGACCAGCAGTTGACAAAGTCTGGAGGAGACAAACAAAACTCCCCCAGAGTTATTAAGACGGAGTTCACATCAGTAGGAATTTTCTCAGACACTACCTGGTGGGGCTGTGGGGCTACAGAGCAGGCACATCTCACCCTTCAGCAGTGTCTGCTGCAAGCCTGGTCTGACCAGCCAAATGCCAGAGACAGAAAGGCTGGTAGGCAAGCAGATCCTACTGTAGCTTCTCATCCACAGCTGCTGACCTTTCCAGCCCTGCAGTTTGTGTTCATTAATGGGAACGCCTGCCCCGTGCTGATGAGCAGGAACCAATTCGGACCCCTTCATGCATTTCCTTGGACTTGAACTGGAGCAGTCCCTAAAACTGTGGAATGAGGATGGGGCCAAAAAGTCCAAAACACATTTTGAAGCTTTGTTTTCAACAGAAACAAGGCAACTGTGGTTTTCATGGTATTTTTAGGACTAGCAACTCCCTCAAGCTCTTTATGCTTGGTACTGGCCAGGCCAGCCTCACCCAGCTGCCATCTTGTATTCAGCAAGGGTGAGGGCACGGGAGGGGCTGGGACCGGCGAGGCTCCTCATACACGGAGGAGGTCAGGAGGAGACACGGGGGGCAGGGTGGCGATCCTGTCCTCATACCCACTTTAAAGAGCTGCTGTGGGGTTTCCAACTTCCAGCCAGATCCTCACCTCCCAAAAGTGGGCCCCACTAAGTGTCTCGGTGTTGTCTCTAGCAGCTGTCCCTTCTACCCGAGCAGTGTTAGCCTTGGAGCCAGGCCAGCATCTACGTGTGGAAGCTGTTCCCTCCTCCAACCTTCTGGACCTTAGGCAAAAGAGCCACTAAATGAGCCATACTGACACCAATACCGCAATCAATTTGTTAATAAGGATCAGAGACAGACTCTGCTGCTGGGAGGAGGAGGAGAGGGGAAAGGAGATCATTATTTTTAATTTAAATAAATCAATATGTTAATAGGGGAAAGGATGCACCCTGCAAAAGGATGGTGGAAGGGGGAAGGCAAACGAGTACAGATAGTCTTTTTCTTTTTCTATTTTTTTTTGGAAGGGAGAGAGGAGGGGCATGTAGTTTGTCATTAGGGTTAAAAAAAAAAAAAATATTTAATATAAAAAGAGTGAGAATAGACAATTTAAAAAGTCCTGCAATAGCAAATAACTAATTATACCCGTCTGAGACTCAGAAGCATGCCTGGCTCTTTTCTTTCTCTAAAACAAATTAAAGAAAAAGGAATGCTTGATTCCCAGGAGGGCTTATCTAAGGCCTCTCATCTCTAATACACATCTAAAGGGACAGGGAAAATATCTTTTATCACTTAAATCTCCCTGAAATTTAAGACCAGCTGGGAATTTTTTTATGTGGATATGATTCATTAAATTCATATCATTCCAAAGAAACCTTCCTGCCGGTTTATCTTTGCCACTACAGTCATCTCTCCAGAAAAGCACAGTTTCCCAAATGTTGTCAACCCGGACAGCTCAATTTTTGGCTGAAGGTTAGTTTTCACTTGGAAACTATGGAACTGGCCCCACATTTTTATTTTCAGAGAACTGGTATGTGCAAATCATACTTGAAGTCAACTTTTTCCCATCTGCTGAGACAATAGGAAAATCCCACACCACCGTACCACTTCCAGGCATTAGGCTTCTCAGTCCTGAGAGGTGGAGGGGTTTTATTTTCGCAATCCGTTTCAATATTTATGCGCTGCACTTGGGGGTTTGACGTCTTTGATCAAATATAGGTATAAGAGTGCTGAAGGCTCGGCTCTGAGAGCTGGCTCGGAGAGCAGCCGCATCCAGCTTCCGCTGGGATCAAATGCAGTAAGTTTGTATTTCAGCAATCTTTAGAGCTGCTCGGTGGTGGAGTGATGTATGAGCTGATAAATAGAAGGTTGTGTTGTAGTTAATATACCCATATAATGTGTAGCCGCTGAAATGCTCTGAGCAACACTCCGTGGAGTTTTAGCATGGAGGAAAAGGTATGTTTTACATAATGAGCTCCTTCACGTATAGTGCCACAAAAGTTACTAGGGAGACAGTCTGTCTTGGGTGCAAAGAAAAACAAAAGGAAGTTCACGTGGCAAGATTGCTCCTTGCTGGCTCCGTCTTGCAGCCAATGCAGAGGGTGGGGAGGCACTTCCAAGGGTGATAGTTTGAAAAGCAGAGCTGAGCCAGGGCACCCGGGCAGAGGGGACCGAGAGGCTTTGGGAAGAGGTCAGGCAGAGGGCAGGGTGGATCGAGTTCAGGGGCGGCTGTGGAAGAAAGGACGCACGGCCCCGACAGATGCTGGTCGCGTTGTTTGGCGCGTTGTCGGAGGGCATGTGAGTGCCATGGTGATGGGTGCGCTCTGACATCCTGAATAAAGAAGCCCTGAGGTGGGGGGCTCCAGCAAGGGGGAAAGGGGCCATATCCCAGCCTATGTGAGTACTTCGCATTAGACTGCACCAAACACTTTTGAAATGAAAAATAACTGCAAGTGAATGCATAGAAACAAGCAAGGCAGAACTCCCTGGATTTATCCGAGGGTAGAAAAGCAAACAGTTTTCACCCTGGGATTTTTCTTTTCCCTCCTCCACTAAGCAGACATAGCTTTGCCTTTTGAAAAGGTCCGTAGGATGTGTCTGAGAGTAGAAAACTGCTCCTGGACTCCTGTTTCTTTCTCCCAGCAGGTACCTGGGCATGTCCAAGTTTGGTGTTTCTCTGGGTGAAGGTATCATTTTCCCTGTTTCCTGTTTTGCCGTGGAGGAGCTCACAACTACCCTCCATTTTAATTGTACTTATTACTCTGAGATTTCCGGTTATATTTTTCAGGTTCAGAAAATTTAAGTCACGCAAATACTCCTTGTTAGTAAAGGCCATATTATCTGCTTTAGATATAGATGCAGTCCTTAGATTCAATTAGGGCTTTTACCACACTTCCAAAATCCTCACAGACCTCCATTACCTTGAACACAGTGAAAGTGATTAAAAGTATCATCTCCTCCCGCCAGATTCCCGTGGGAGTATCGGACCTAAACTAGATTATTAGACTAAAACCCTGCTTTTCAATTCAACCCAAGTTAGCAGTCGGGATCCTCTGGTTACAATTTGAAGCTATCGTCAGCATTCAGAGGCCAGGCTTGCACAGGAATCACCACCGAGAGCTCATGCCACGGATTTACTTTGGTTTTGCATCTCCTAAATGCGGTATAGCTCTCTGTCGATCTTCAAATGCAGCCAGTAACATAAGCTAGCAACCTTCACTAAATATTCATAAACTATTAGTTTTTTAAAAACAAGAGCAAAACTAGGAAAATATTTCTGGTAGAATAGCTCTCAAATTAAAAACCATCTTTTCTTATTCAATAAAGATTTTTGCTTTAGGACCTTATGCTGTTATTACAAGAGCAGTTTTACCAGTGGGCAATATTTTGCTGCTGCCTTCAGATCAGCATTTAGAACAAATAACAGGCAGCCCAGATAATAACCAGTTCATCTGCAGAAAGGGAATTTGCATTTTTCTTTATATAAGTTATGTTAAACATACACAGTATCATACAATAATTATGCCGCTATAGACAAATTGTAATTCCAGAGTCTTCAGAGCAGTGACCTTTTGTTTTAATAGTGCACCTGCACAAAAGCTTATAAGCTGTTTAAAATGTTTTGAGCCTCTTGTTTATAGCTTTTGACTACTCCTATTATATAATTATCAAGTGGTTACATATATATACGAAGTGTATTAATAGTTACACTAATAATACATACATTAAAATATAGTTACTGAATACTAAATTATATATTACTGTATATTATGTTTTCTATTATAAACTTAAATGATGCGTTGTATATGTATCTCTCATGGGGTTTTTTCCAATATATCTATAAAGCCAGCATTTCACATGTCTCCACACATGATCAGACAAGCATATACATTTACCTGTGTGTATTGTGCACACATAACATCAGCAGCATGTTATGAATTCATAACTATATTTGGGAGTGCTGTTTTTTAAGCATATGGTTTAAGGGAATTTCCTTAAGAGATATTCAGCAATTACATAAATACATAAACAGAGCATAAATAAATGTTACATAAACACATAAATAGATTATGAAAGTCCACATTGATATCAGGTGCTTTTTGCTAAGAAAAGTACTACGAAAAAAAGTATTATTAGCTGAATCTAATTATTGGTGCTGAAAGTCATTTCATTTCAAACATCCTATTAACTAAAATCCATACATAGAAATTATTGGCTGCTTGCACCGATCCCCATTATAAAAACTGGTGAAATCCCTTTGCAAAAAAAGGGAAGACTACAGCTTAAACCTTAAGTACTTTGGTAAAAATATAAGATCAGTTTCATCCCAAAGTACAAATCCCAATCTCCATCTAAAACTGCCTGACCCTAAAATATATTCAGAGCTTGTTCTAATCACAGGAGATGTATTCTGAATAGGACAGCCCTCTATCATCTGCTAAGTCTCTTTAAGTCATCATTTTCCCTGTATCTGAAAAATTAATTCCTTTTCAGAAATATTCTCATCTTCCACTAAAAGAAAAAAAAAAAAAAGCTTTTTGATGTAGAGTGACAGGATTATGAAGTGACCCTTCAGGTCAGAAGGAGACTTTTCCTTTTCTCATCAAGGAAATCAATTTCTAAGTCCAAGTCTCTTAAAATAATATATTCTTGTGGCACGCATACAGCTTTTTTTGATCTGCTATGAAAAGAATAAGAGGTAAAGAGGATCAGGGGTGGCGATGGAATATTATAATCTGCCACACTCACACATCAGCCTTTCACTAAGTAATTCCAGATAAATTGAGGATTTACATATTTAAGATTAAATGGGGAAAGAGTAGCGATGCATAAATAGAAGAATACAAAGATACAATTTAGAGAAGTTAACTCTTAAAAAAATGTTACCTGACATTTGATACCCTTCTACTGTCCCACCCCATATTTTTTAAAGCATAAAATGTTTATAAGGAAAGAAATCAGTATAATCTCTTTTAGATCAACTGAGCACAAACACAGATGCCTTAGGGTTTCTCTCCTCCACCCCTCCCACCTTCACTACTGAAAAAATACCAATTACCATGACAAGAAACAGTTAAATGCCTCCAAAGACACATACACACAGCAGATGGAAAACAGGAGGAAACCAGCTGGAAGTGTGTTTCCCTTAGAACTGTTTTTAACAGCCTGTGCACAAATAATGTCTCACTAATACGCAGATAAAAATAAAACATAAATATTTAAAAGGTGACTGGTCAAAGCAACAAGATGGCATTCGATATGGGAACTATCCCTCTTCTATTTCCTTCCTTGTCCATACTCCAGGTAACTGTTCAGAGAATCCTGAACCAGGTCTCTGATTCAGGGAAGGTAACTTTGACACAAAAGCTCTGATAATGGCCGTAACCTTTTTGTAGAGCTATTTTCAAGGCACATGGGCTTGCCTTGTTTTTTTATTACTCACCTGTTCAGCCTTTGCTTTTGTGTTGAGCTTCCTGTATGGAGGGCTTCCCAACACTGCCCAGCTGAGCTCCAGAAGCATTTGATGCCACCAGCACAAGACAAGGGGGTCAGACCTTTACAAATTCCTTCTTCTCTTGTGTGCTTAAGCAGAAGGTTTTTAAAAGAATTCCTTTTCCAGAAAATACCAAGCACTTAGTGATAGGCAGGATATTTTTAAGATGTCCAACAGATCTCTGCAAACCATGTTTACCACCAAACATTGTGGCCTGACCCAGGAGAACCCACACAGCATCCATGTTCCCTTGTACTCCTGTGGCTTTGCCATTGGGAGAGCAAAACCAGTGGATATGAGGAGAGATGGCAATGTTCGTGCCCCTTTCTAGCTGAAGCAATGCAAGCAAGGGCAGGACCAAGCACAGGCATTGCTTGTAAGAAATAAGAGGGACTTCCAGAACTATAACTGGGGCAAAGGCAGCTGCAGGGGACAACTGAGATGGGAAGCCCGCAGTTCTTCCCTCGGAGTCCCCAAGCCAGAAGTATTTGTGATATATCCTGTTTGTCCTGTCCTGGACCTTAACAGCTGTACTGTCAGGTAGAACAATTTTAAGCAGAGTAGATGGGTTGTCCACTGTTTATTTAGATCCCTTCACAGTTCCTTCTCCACTGAGTCTCATTAGGCAGCCCCCTTGCACTCACCAGGAATTCAGCAAAGCAGATCCTTAGCTGGTGTTAATTGATCTAAGTCCTTTTACTTTAAAGAAACTGCTCAAACTTACAGTGCCCATAAATTTGACCCAGTTTCACTTCTCTGCATAATGTGGTCTCTTGATGGAGGAACTTTCTATATTCCTTCTGTTCTGGATCTGAAGTGTTAAGTCACTTCACACATTTTTTAGAATAAAGAAGTCTGGATTTTTTTGAGAAAATAAATCCTGAATATGATGACTTACTCTGGTGGAAGAAGTTGGAAGTCTGGAACATAATGCAGAAAATTAACTGGGTATCATGCTGGTCCACTCAAAGCCAGAAAGAACTGGAAAATTCTCTCACTAGACATCCAGATGACAGCAGAAGACAAGGAACACATCAGTACATCTACAGGAATGTTGGCCTGAGTGATCTAAGATGATCAAACACGCTCTCTAGACAACTAGTTAAACAAATAATCAGGAGGGATTTGGCCCAATAAGACTTTACTGACTTGGAGCAATAAGAGCAATATGCATGTAGTCTGATGATTCGAGGTAAAACACAGTAAAACAAGGTAAAAAAACATTTTATTTAATTTTTTTGTTAATAAATTTTTACTGTTGTTTATCACATGCCTTCATAACCAAGAGATGTGAGTGAGTCCTGGCCAACACCACTTTGTTTAAGAGCTGCCCTAGCTTGATTGCAAAGGGTGGCTGTACTACAGGCAGTAGCAGCAAAAGCAGGGGGAGGTAAGGAAGGAGTACAAGTAATTGCTGATCTGAGAGGCAAAGTTGGGGAGACAATGGTCTTACTCAGGTGGTATCACAAGGTTCAGCAGTTAAGGATAAGCACTTTTTCAGAAGCTTTTCCTGTTAAAATTCTGGCAGCACATCACTTGGTGTTACCAGAATATTAAACATTATTTCAAAGTTGTTGTTTTTTAGTGCTCAATTTCCTTGTTAAAAATCTGCAGAAGGAGAAAGATCTGTTTCCTCTGATGTTTCTTTCCCTCCATGAATGAACTATACTTTTGTCTGTTTTTATTTTTGTAATGCCATATTTATACGTAGCACCTTCAAACACATATTATTTTAGAGATCTGATACCATCTAGTGTTATTGCTGGCTTTTCACATCTTACACTTATCAAGTAACCACAGTCAGCAACATGTCAGAGTTCATCATTACATCATGTCAGTAGCAAAATAAAACCTGCTACCCACCCAACATCTATATTTACACACTCCACAGGTGGGTGAAATTTACGGTTCATCTTGGAAATTTACTCTCCTTTAATCTCTGAAAATTAGTTTGTCTGTGTGTATACATATCATTATCATCTAGTGCTTCATCACTGATTTATTTCAGCCTCTGTAGCAAATAGGCTGGGATTACTAACAGTAAACACACCTATTTATAAACAGCCTTTATACAATCTTGGGTACTCCAAGGTCAAGGGTACATTTACTTCAAACCAGCCAGTATTTTACTCTGTTTTTCAGGGAATTAAAGGAGATCTTAATTTGCAAATACTAGTGACTGGTGCAAAGTCTTTCTAAATATCCATAGTTACTAAAAGCTGTCCAGGAGGGAGATGCTTGTATGATTTCATACTCTAAGAGGACAAGACCACCAAGAACAGTCAGTCTCTGCTGGACAACAAAGTGGGTTCACCTGTTTGGGAACTTTAAAACACAAAGTTGCTGAACTGAACATGTGCAGAAATACAGCGTATTCATTAAGGTAAGAAAGAAAGAAAAGAACAGTGTGGTTAGTATGATAGGAGATGGTGGATTAGTATCCATGGAGACTCTTTTTTTTTTTATTAACCCAATATGTACAGGACTACTGGTGATTTCTCTGCAACATCCCAGAACTGCCTTAATCTGGACAGACAGCAAACACCTCTCTAGCTAAAAGCATAATTGTTCCTTAGCTCAAGGCCTCTCTTCCCGTGTAATTGGGATGGATGTCAGTTACGATGGTAATTTCTGCATCTGCTTTGGAAGTAGACTGATGGCCATCAATACTTTCAAGTCACTCAACAACCTGTTTATTAAACATAGTTACAGCTACAATTTGCTACTTCTAAAGGAAATTATTCTTTAATGATTAAGTGGAATTCATTGGAAACAGGGGGAGGGGAGTTTATTATTTTGTAGCTTTGTGGAACATAAAATTAGGATATTTTTCAACATTTTGTTTCACTTGCTCACCTGTGACTGTTGGCAGGGGGTACTAAATACCTTTACACAGTAAAGGTATAGTTTTCTGTGATGTTTACACGTGCTAAATGCTGTGGGCTAGGAAACGGATACCTCTTTCAGGAGCACTCTTTCAGGCGCCCTTTTCTATTATACACACCATGCAAAGGAGATCAGCTTAGAGGGAAATGGCCATTTGTGCCTCTAGTAAGAAGGTAAAGAACACGGAAAAGAGGGAGGAAACATGTCTAGGCAGGACTGCCTCCAAAAAATGAGGTGTTGGTGCATGAACATTATTAAATGGTGATATTGGAGAAACAATTCAGTGGGTAGGAAATGTTCCCTCGTGCCTCTATATGGTTAATTTACAGAACAACCACTAAAAGCTAGCACATTTCATGCGTGACCGTCCCCACTTGGAACAAAACTGTTTCACACTTGAGTTAGATGAAGCATACCACCTACACAGCAGATCCCTAAAGCAGACCTGGCCATACCCTCCAGATAATTGTTGCACAGTCTATCAACAACTTCCCCAAAACCTAAAGAGTTGTCAGCCCACACCACAACAGACTCAGATGTGGCCACACCACCTGTGAAAGAGGCATGATACTTAAAATAACATGCTGCTAGTTTTAGGGACCTTAACTCCCAGGAGCTCCAAAGAGGCTGGATACAGGAGTCAGGTGGTCCTAGGGCAGGGGGAAAGAGGTTTTTGGATATATCTGTATCTATCCTAAAACCTGCAGGCCACCTTGAACTCAAGCCAGTTATACTGCAGTAACATAGAGGTTACAAAGACAAGAAAATGTCGATAACAGAGAGGGACAGTGACAGCCTCAGGGCCAACTGCTAATGAGAATTAGCAATGCATGTCCTCACACCTATTATCTAGGAACTGAATAAAACTAGTAGGTATGATATGACCCCAAATGTAGTCTTCCATTCCTCAGCTTCATTTCCCTTCCACTGTTCCAATTACACCTTTTTAATCTCTATGTTGTGCATCTCGCTATGGCTACTCTCATTCTCTCTCTGGAGAATGAGTGAATGAGAGACTGTTGCATGTGCAACAGCTCTGTTGGAAAGTTTTCAAGAGGTAGGCTGTGAGAATAACATTTTTACTTTTCTATAATACTTACTTTTTCTAGTAATATCTTTCAAGGGCTAAGAACTGGCCTTGGTATCATCTTTTCTCATTTCTCATGAAAAAAAATGTTGACATCTCTTTATTTTGGAATACTGACTTATCAAAGAAAAAGGGAAAAAGCATCTGTTTCTTACTCTTTGAAGCAAATCTGACTGAAGTATCTAATACTTTTTGTTCTACTTAAATGTTTTATTTTCAAGAGGACTTGGAGCAACACCTCTCCTTTGACCTAACACTAGATAATTTTTTTCAGTGTCGTTTGTTCTGGTTGAAGTCATGAGGAATTCCAAACCACAAAGTTCTCTCATATGAAAACAGGACTCCAATGTCACTGACACATACAGCAACAAACACATGTATAAGATTTTTTTTGACTGAACAATCTACCTCAGATGATATCTGAAAGTCAACAACATATATACATTTTCTTCACTCTTGTAGCACACGTGGGCTTTTCAGTCTCGACTACTTTCTATGTTTAGATTAAACATATGATATACTTGCACGCTGAAATGCTTTCCTTGTTCATTTATGGATATTAATAATAATTAATTTGCGTTTACGTAGTTTTAGAAGGTATGTAAAAGCCTGCTCGATTTGACACTGTTATAACCTGGATGCCTTTTATTTTTAACAAAGCAAGCTCTTAAAGTATCCTTATTTTTACTTCTGTTACTGTATTAGCAGCTCAAATGTGATTATACCTTTGAGATCCATCATGTCACCTATAGTTATCTGAAATGCTGTTCTCAATTCATTATTCACAGAAATAAAGATACAAATCCAGTCCTACAGTCTGATTTTATATGACAGCTCTAAGTCATGTGGGAGATATGTACCACCAAATTGCATTTATTATAAATCTATATTAAAAGCCTGTCCTATATGAGTGTGTGGATTAGAAAATTTGTTTCCCAACGATGTCTACAAATGCACAGTCCAATCCATATTCCTTGCCCTAATACCAATCTAATAAAAATGTTCACAAAATTCTTAAGGGTTTGCTGCCTTTCAATTTCTCCCCCTCAGGTGCTTCCTTCCCAAGGGACTGGTTGTTTTAAAAACAAATCTAACTATGAGTCTTGTTTTTCCTAGAAAATCTCCAGATAAGCACAAGTTGAAATCGCTTTTTTTTCATCAAAGCTCTTTCTTTATATCTTTGACATTGGTTTTGTTCTTTTAAATTAAAGGGTGAATCTGTAAATCTCTGAAACTGCAAAGGACTGAATTGCAGTTCTGTCTGGGACAGGCCATGGTTTAAGGCAAAGCTTATAGCTCTGGAATTGAACATGGGGGCTCCCATCTCCCACCACAGGTAAAGAAATGGTTTTCCAACCCACTGCGTTAATGGCTTGTTTCTCTGTGCACAGGCACGGCCATTCCAACTCTGGAACAGTTGTGTAATATTAAGTCATATGTTGTGTGGACAGGGTCAAGGGAGGAAAAGGGAAAATGTTCCATTTTCCATCGCTTCCCACCACTTCCAAATTTAGAAGAGAGGCTGTGTGTATGGAAAAAAGGCATTACCTCCCACAACACACCCTGACTCTCTTCTGTCATTAGACCATCATAGTTCCAACAATTTGACTGTTACAGGCTTAAGAGCAACAAGAGTTTAATTACCTGGATATTCAGCAAGGGAATCTTCAGGGTTGTTGCAGTGCATTCAGAAAGACCTGTTTTAAATTACTTTGATCAATCCACAGCATTCCCTGCAAGAGGCACACTGATTTGTTGAATTGATGCAGTCCCCTCTCTAAGGTAAGAAGCACATTTGCACATTCTGACTGAACCCGTGTGGAAGCCCAGAGCTGCTCAGGGCTTTCTTGACATGTTTGCATAATTGTGGTTTTTCAGACTAAAAGCAGAAGGTAAACTTCATTCATGCCTGACCTGCTGGCCTTCACAGCTGGAACATGCTGGAATCACTTCTGGCACTGAAAAGGTTAATTGTCTCCTGCTGTGAGGTAGGAGTCTAGAAAAGGATACCACATTTGGTGGGAATTATAGTAAATGAGGTTTTCTTTATAGCACTGCTCATTCTCAACATGTTGAAAGGGCATTAGTTCACAGTCACTTTCTCTGGAATTATCAAATCTGCTCAGGAAGCCTTCATTAGGATATTAAACAAGACTTAATAAGTGAAAGTGATTTGCATCGCTGATAATCGTGCGCATTAATCAAGCAAGCTTCTGTCTCTCCCTCTGCAATATGTTTCATGTTCCATTGTAAAGCCTCTTTAATTCTGTAGGGCTTCTTAAAAGGGAAATGTTACATTTAGAAAGCCATTTTTAAAATTATTTACTTAGCAAAGATCACTATAAATAATGTTCGACTCACTCCTCAGCTTTAACCATCAATATAATTAATACTGAGGGGTTTGTATCAAGGTTATGGACCAGATGTGTTCCCATTTATCAGATATAGATTGCACTTACTCTAATAAATGTGTTTTCATTCTGAGTAACTTTTGAAACCAAATAACTGCATGTGACACTTTAATCTGAAGTCACAATTTTAGGCTAAGGCATTTATTTCTCATGCCGTGGAGGACCATGCAAGCTTTCACTACATCATCCCACATGCCAGAGTCACACTTTCAGTTCTTAATGAAATTGTGCGGTAAATACCTGCTGCTGTTGGGTGACTCCAAGGTAACTTTGCATGATCTATTCTTAGGGGGTGGTGCCACTTCTATAGAACACAGCCAGCTAGCACAGTGTCATGAATACTCACACCTCTCCAGCATCTTCCTTCTCAGGATCCTGCAAGTGTCTGTAAACAGGTTTAATTTTTGAGAGACCCCTCAAGACAAGTCTTTTGCACACAGGCAAACCGATGCCCAGGGGACAAGTATTCTTTCTAACATCAGCAAATCCTTGAGAAAACAGAACGAAACCCTTAAAAAGTCTTACTCTCCTGCTCTTGCCACGAGCCTGCGCTATGCCAGTGTTGGCTACCTCCTCCAACATGACTCTGCAAACACCATGATGGCTCTGCACACTCATCAGTGCCACCTGTATACTGCACAGCCATGAGAATATTAAAAAAAAAAAAATCTAGACATTACTGTTCTTCACCAAATGTCTCACATTAAGGAAAATCTTGGCACATGATTCTGAAGCCCTTGTGAAAAATGTGGCAAAATGAAAGCCTAATTGTTGTTTATAGTGCAACAGGAAGGGCTGTAAATATACAAAGTGACCAGCTCTGTAGTCTGAGTAAAGAATAATCCTGGTGTCAGGATGAAGAAGTACAGCATCTAAACAAGCTCACTGATGGGGGTGACCTCTCCTCCACCAAAATTATCTAGGAGGTTTATACATTTCTTTAAGAGTCCAGATAAGAGCCTGAGCTCTCTTGTGATAAAACTATGCTTCTGTTTCTGAAGAAGATGTGGAAATCCCTGGTGGGAGTGCAAGGTCCTCTTTTTTTTGCAGGTCTAATGATTTAACCCACTCCCTGTAAGAGGATGCCATTGTTTCTCATTACTTGCTGTTTTGATTTTTGCAGTTGTCCTTTCTGCATTTCATGCCATTTACATTCTCCCAAGACCCAAAAGCATAATTCAAGAAACCATCACTAAAATTAAGACTGTGAGAGTATTTGTTGCTTTTAAGAAAATGCTGTTTGCTGGAGTTCTTGTTTGCATTCAGTGAGGCTGAGCACATAGTTTAAATGGAGCTAAAGAGATGACGTTTCTATAAAGTTGTAGAGACTCAATTCATTCTAATGGCCTGAAACATGAATTATGTGCCCTGCTTCACTAACTTCATGGTTCAGTAAGCTGCTATAGCTCAGATGGAACCATTTATCTGAAGAGAGCAAGGTGTTATTCTCTGCTTACTACTGATTTCCTTTTATTTGTGTCTATATATGTGTTTATGAGTGGTGTTTTCCAGATAACAGGTGTTAAACTTCTTAGGTCTAACTGAACAGTTTTCTTTGTTTTCTAGCCTGTATTTGATAAGATCAACAGTAATTCTTTTCTGTTCTCAATATCAATTTTTACGGTTGGACCATTCACATGGATGAGCAACTGTGCTTGTAAGCTTTGAAATCAGTTATGTGGATTCCCTCTGATGATAAACAAATGGGGAAAATATTACAGTGTCCAATAATAAGAGCACAAATGCAACCATATTGTTTCTTAGCTCCTGCACGAAAGTTTTAAATTTTCAAAGAGGAGCACAAAGTTTAAGGTCCCAAATCAATGCTTTGCTGTTTAAATGGACTTGGCCATTAATTTTTTAAGTACGTCGGGAGTTGCACTGGAGGTCAGTGCAGCAGACTTGCCTGAACACGGTCCATTACCCTCTGCAGCAGCAGCAAACATGGAACAAAGGGACCCCTTCATTATCACACACAACGAAAACTCTGGCAGAGGCTGAAAGAAGGTAATGAGTATATCTACAGTGAACAAATATAGTGCCATATGAAGATACTCAAACTCGCTCTAATTGACAAAATGCAGTTTCTCTACATGGCATTGGACTGTGCCATGCAAACACAGCCTGAACTTGTGTTTATGGTGGTACGTTCCTGGCAGTTCTGGGTAAAGTTGACTTCAGGGCCAAGACCCACTCCACCTAGCTCTGACAACTGCAAGATCAGAGATAACACCAATGATATCCCTCTATTCTGAATTATCGCTGCCAACTGTATCAGTGTTATAGCCCCTACTCCTGGGATCATATGATTTGCTGAGAATCTCTACTCTCATTTAATAATAAAAAGGTAATTTCCATCAATGATGCAGAGGAAAGCTTGGAAGCATGACCAGAATATGTCCTAAAACCTTTCCTCTCCTGCCAAAAAATTCCTCAGAGGTAATAAAAGGAGTCTAAAAGGTATTATTTTTAATCTTCCAATATTTAAGCCAATGACATGATTCTCTGTGCTGCAGCATCTTATGATTTTTGAGCACTCAGAAGTATTAATAATGCAGCCTAAAACAGATATTTGTGAAAATACAGCACTAAAGAGCATAGTGGAGAGGCACATGAGGCCTTCAAAATAGCATAGCAGGCCTGGGAATGGAGGGAGGACGAATGGTCACACATGCTGTATCAGTGTGACCAAATGAAACAGGCCCTGGATGTTCCTCTGTTCAGAGGCCAAGTGGAACGAAATGGCCGGTGCCCAGATACATCAATTTGCTTTCCCCCAAAACGGAGTGGCTGGGTTCAAACTGTCTTCTGGGAATAGTCCCTGGCTAATGCCATGGAACTATGGCACTGCCTGGAAGAGTGCTAGTGGCTGTCAGCTAAAAGCACACCAAGAAGCCCGCTGACAGTTGAACAATGCAGATAGTCATGTACAAGCGGTCGCACCCGTGCCCAGCCCCATTTTCTTTACTGCTATAAGCTCCTGGTATAATAAGAAGGGAGAGCTGGAGACTCGGGAAGCTGAGGAACAGGACACATGCAGAAGCTCTGGCACGGTGGGAGGCGTGAGGAAGGTTGCAGGATGGAAAGGGGTTAAAGAAGCACAAAGAGAGTGAGTGTCTGCCAGGTGGGAAAAGGAAAGTATGCAGAGCCAGAAGGCAGCAAATATGCAGCTCTCTTAACACTAAAATAGAATGAATTCCTCAACAGAAAAGCATAACTACCCTTTTCTTTTTTCTATAAAATGTTATTACATAGCTGCAGTTTCCCACCACTTCTCTATCTTAGCACTTGTGGAAGTTTCCTGATAAATAATAAGCTTTATTAAGCCAGACTGGCACATGATCCAGAAAGAATTCCATACCAAGTTTTAATTTAATCTTTACATGCCACATTGAAAAATCAGGCAAGAAGATACCAACAAACTGCTTTCAGAAAAAAAAAAAATAAAAAACCAACCAAACAAAAAACACCAAAAACCCCCAAACAAACAAACAAACAAAAAAAACCAAAACAAAAACCAACCAACCAAACAAACAAAACCCCCACACACAAAAGTACAAGAACTCATCTATAATGAGACTGTTAATTGGAGCAAATGTTTTCATAAATGGCATGTATAGATAATTTCTCAGACTGCTGAAATTCATGAGTAATACTGGTGTCAAATACAGTGCTGTATGATTTTAAAATGGACGAAAGTGTACATTGCCTCTGACTTAAATGTTCACTCCCTGAGAAAAAGATTACACTTTAGAGACAAATACTTACTCCAATTGGGAGGAATTTGGATGTGAAATATTTGAGCAGGCTCATCTCAAGACCTGAGGCCAAGTCCAGGACAATTTTTTTATAACTACAGGGTACAAACACAGAGGGATAGAGTCACAAACATTTTTATTTGGTGGAAAAAAAGGAAGCAGAAAGCTCTGGCCTTTGAGACACAGGAGAAAGCAAGGAAGTTGATTGCATTAACATAATCAAAGCACCCAGACTCTGCCAGAAGCCTCGGACATCACCTGTTTTTAACTGTGAAGGCCAGAAGGTCAGATGTAAACTGCAGTAACTGCTTTTAGAAATTATAACAAACATTAAGCAGTCCTCTTGTAGAACATCAGTCTGATTTTGGTGATCATGATGTGAAAATAATAAGAGGAAATCCTTTCAAGGTTTTACACAAGCATCACTTGGATTCTCCCAGCCACCAGCTTTCTCACTGTTACGCATTAATTGATTGCCAATCTCTGTTTGGTGGCCCAGTTACAGTGGGATCTGCTCCCACAAACTGACTCCTCTCAGAAGCCCTGCTCCTCTCCCCAAAGGCACCTTCTGAAACCTGCAGTAGACAATAGCTCACTGGTAATTTCTATAATGATGTGCCAGCAGTACTAAGATACTTGTCTTCTTGCTGGAAGCAGTTGGATAACCTGTCAGTGTCTGTTATGTTACCATGTCATATCATATCTTATGTGACACTGCCTACAGGGCTGCGTATATGGAGTTTCATGAGCCCCTTTCCAGTGGTCATAGGGGATGTTTGGAGCAATATTATTTTTTGCAACTTCTGGAGTAATACAAAACATTTTTGGATTTAAAATAGTAAAACTGACCTCAAACTGAGACTTTGCTGTTGGCCTGATATATGGTACATCATGGAAAAAAAAAAAANAACAACATAAAAAAAAAAAAAAAAAAAAAAAAAGAAATGTGCCTTCTGTCCTTTGTGGTAAACTATCACAAGGATCCAGCAACCACATAAAATTTGACTCTGACAGAGTGATCAACTCATTTGTACTCATATTTCCTGTCATTTGCCTTGTGATCCGCTTAGCAATGTCCTCTTGTTTAACCTGACATTACATCCTAAATCTACAGGCCTTTTTTTTGAAACAGCAGCAGTATTACCATTCTCACATGCTGCAAATTCAGCGTTGGTGGTGGAATGTATTCAAGTAAGAGAAAAACACAGATTAACCAATCAATATAAATTAGCACACAACCAAAGTACCTTGATTAATACCAATGAGGCTTCATCATAAAGGAAGTAAATTGAAGGAGAATCATGGTAATCAATCCTTCAAAGTATGTTTTATAGTACCCTAGTACAATAGCAACTGCATCTTTCTTCCTGTTGGAGATAGACTATGTACAGACAGGAAGAGAGAGGATGAGAGAGGAAGGAAGGAAGAACAACTGATGTGGCTGGCTTTCTATTTTGATATATCTGGGTGACACATCTTGTTCAAGGAAAACTGAAATACCGGTAAAGACGAAGCAGGAATTACCAAGATTGTGGAAGGCCAAAATCTGAACTTGTTTCACACCTAAAAAAAAAAAAAAAATCTCAAGGTCTTTTATAGATTGGTATTATTTTATCCACATGTCTAGGAGAGCTGATTGCCATTATGTCTTTAAAGAGGTGAGGATAACCTAGAGTACATGCAGGCTGCAAAATGCCTGTGAGAGTGACAGGGTCAAGGACGGAACCAAGGGTCTATAAATCGCAAATTACAGACCTTGCTCTGACAAATAGTTAACACTTCTCCTCAAATGTGGAACAGGATGATTTCTCTGGGTTATGTTACCCTTTGGGGCTACATAACCTCTTATTGGCCAAGAAATTAGTTGTTCAAGATCCAAGCGAATTAAGCACACTGCATTGAAAGGTGAAGATCCCATATGAATTTGTCTGTAATAGCCTCCACTTCTAAAGAAAAATGCTCATTTCAAATATGATGTTTTTACAAAAAGCAATAGCAAACACTTTTCTTAAATGAAGTTATAAAATGATTTTTACCACATCCTTCCGCATCTCCTTTTTCTATGGATCAGAACGACAGGAACCAGATGCTAAGCCAGAAAGGACACTGTTCCACCTGCAACATCTGGCTCTTTGGCAAGCCTTACGGGAAGCTTCAAAGTTGCATCTCTGCCTCTCACATGGTAAGGCTGCTGATTGATTGCTTTATCTTTCTGGATGTAATTTTCCTTTGATTCACCTATAATTCTGAGGAACTGATGCATTTGTATCCATTTTGAATAAGGTTCTGTAGAAATGCCACATTTGATCTCTAGGCAGGTCCTTTTATTTCCTTTTACATGTTCTTTACTTTAATTCATGCACTAGCTTTACTGCAGCTCGGCTGCATTGTGGCTAATACTTGCACGCATGCCACAGCCTTTTTTCCTTACATCAATTTAAATATCCAGGCTCTCAGCCATGCAAAAACAAGTAGAAATTAAAATACTATTTGTAGTATTTTCCTTGCTGCAGTGAGGCATCTTTAGAGAAGAGGCAGCCTCCTGTTACTTAGAAACATTCCCAAATCATTCCTGTCCTCAATTCCTTAGTTCTCTTCTACCAGATTTTTTCCATTTCTGTTTCTTATGAGCATTAAATCAAGTAAGTTAAACATTAAAGTAACTTTCAGATGAACCAGAAAAATAAGACGACTGTAGGTTAGGACTGAGCACCATTCTCCTCAGAACCAGCTGGTCTGCCGAGGTAACAAGTGATTTCAGCTGCTTCCAAGCACTTTGATGTCCAAGTATCAAAAAGCTGTTGCCCCTACAAAATAGTGAGATAATCAAGATAGCAGAAAACCATGTTCAGCACAACAGTGTTCTAGCTGGGCTCTCTAGAGGGTGTTGTGAAGCACTCTATTAATTAGTATAGGAAAGGAGTAATAATTCATTAGCATTCACTCATTCAGGATTTAAATCCTGATTAGAAATATATCCTGCCCTAAAGCTATTGGTATCTTTTTTTTCTTTGTTTTGGGATCTGTAAAGAGAACTTAGTTCCCACCTTTTCCTGCTATTCCTTTCCTCCACCTGCATTAACTGTCAGACTGAAATCTATTTTCCTAATTACAGTATCACTGCTCTGAGGTAGGGCACATGCAATCCACCTTAAAGCAGGATAAAGTAAAGCCTAAGAAAATTCTTTTTTTCCTTAAAGTGACACTTTTTTCAGATTCTCTACCTGGGGCCAACCAAAACTCAGCATCTACTTCAAAACAACATAACCCATGACAGCAGGTCAAATCATTAGTCCACAGAAAGCAATAAATATGTTCCATGGTGTGGCCCAGAATTACTTGCTTCATCTATTCACTTTAAACACGCTGGGCCAGGCTCTGTCTCATGGTGGATGGACACTGACCTACTTCTTACCAACTAATTCCCAAGGGAAAGGGAATTGCAGCTTTGCCTATGTCTAAGTACCAAGCTCAAGAATAAATGCTTTGCAACCTACAGACATAAAGTCATAACAAGTAAAATCAGTGGAGATGAAATGGATGGGGATTGCACCCATGTAATTGGCAAAAACATGACCCACTGTGTTCCAGCTTCACAAAAATCAGCAGGAGTTAAGGAAGCTTATTTTTATCTAAGTTTAAATTTATTTAAAAATATGAGCAGAAAAGTACCCAAAATTTGTTTTGCCATTCTGAGTCTTAAGGGTAGTTCCGCTCTCAGTCAGAAAAGCAGGATTTTCTCCAGCCCTCAGAAATTTGTTGACACGAAAGTTTCTAGCAACACAGGAAGCTGCAAGTGGGTTATGTCCCAGTTCTTCTAGCTACTGTAGCAACTCAAGGTAATAGATGATTTCTCGTTCAAAGGACTAGCAATAAAAATAAAAAAGATATGCAGAAAGTGGCATTGGAAAGAGAAGCATAGAGGCGAATTGAATTAACAAGGTTACATAGCAGAACTGAGTGGAATATGGTTCTACTCATGCCTTTCCCAAATATCCACTAGAAAAGATCACAGGCATCCCTCAGCGTTTCCAGGCAGATTCCCAGTATTTGTTACCCTTGACTGGATGCCTTCACTTGCTTTTTCAGGAAAAAAAAAAAAGTCCCTGGTCTGTACTTCACAGTATTGCACAATAGTTTTCAAGTTTAAAAGGCTGCCAAGCAAGTTTCAGCTCTTTTTTTTTTTTTTTTTTTTTTTTTTTTTTTTTTTTTTTTGTATTTTACCCACTTTACACATTCATGTAGTTGTTTGTATAGGAATATAAGTACATGGGGAGTTTGACTTTCCTCCTGCAATCTGTACAACCACCTTTTGCCACCCAACAATATGGCACCTGTAGTTGATAATCTCTGGGACAGCCACAGGCAGTTTGTGGAGGAAGGACTTTGTTGGTGTTGTTTTCTTACTCAAAAAGAAAATAAGAACCAAATATGATCTGAGAGTGATAGCTTCCAAGAAAGTCTTCTCATCCTTTTCTCTCTTAACAGTGCAGGAGCCAACCAGCGCTGCAACACCTCAAGCCTTCTCAGACTGATGGGAAAAAAGAACCTCACTCACCATGCAACAGCTTACAGGCGTGGGTGTCTCCAGTTATTGAAACCTCATGGAGGAGTTAAAGTCATGCTGACTGCAAGCCTAAGAGTGAACAAATAAGTGCTATTGACATGTATGTATGAACATGTACTTTTGAGAAGCAGAGGGGAAGCACTCATAGCTCCGGGGGATATTGGCAATCACAGAATCACTGGGTAGGTGTTGACTGACGTTAAGGTGATACCCAGTCCTCACTGGCCCAGTTCCAACAACTGCCTGTCTCCCACCACTCCCACTTTTCTTTCCGTCCAAGGAAACCAAATAACTGCTTTGCCTGTTCTGGATGTACCAGTCACTTTTTTCTCTAAAATTTCCCAGTTGACCAGCATAGTTAAGTTGAACTCACAGAGACTGTTCCCAGCATTTCCTTACCTTTCTGACATTTTTGCTCCAGACCAGAAGGAACTTCTATGTACCAAACCCCACACTAGATTTTCTAGCCTGACCTGGAAGTAGATGCTCTTCTTCCAAAGCTGTCCTCTCTCCCACTTGGCTCTGCACACTTCTGTCCATTGCAGAAACTTTGTCTTGCAGAAGGTTATCATCAGGGAAATGGAGTGACTGTGGAGAAGAGTTGCTGTGTGCAAGAGATCTCCTTTGCTGCCATGACCATTATCTGCAAGATTCATTAACTCTGTCAGTAATGTCATCTACCACACAGTGCTCTCTGATATCTTGAGGAAAGGTCACAAAGAACAACCTAGGAGCCGGGAATCTAACTGGCCCCCGTAAGATTAGACAGGATAGAAGTCATGGCCAACAGAGAGGAGGGAGAGGTGAAATCAAACATATGAAAGAGGTGAGTGCAGACTTTCTCTGAGTCAAAAGTCTGACATTTCAGTGAAGCCTTTCCTTCTGAGACCTTCCCTAATGTTGGCAGACTATGTAGAAATCCAGGTTTTTGGTCAGACCAACACTGCCTTGACAGCTTTACAGACGTACCTTTCCTCTTCTGCATTTTTAAGCTGTGCAACTACCATGATAATTCTACAATGTTGAGCTTTATCTTCAGAATAAAATATCTCATCTTTTTTTCCAAAAATACTTTGTGTTTTTCTCCATATGTAAGTTTCATGATTTGTCCTTCCCCATTTGCAGTAATGTTGTAGTTCCTTTAATGGTCAGAAACCAAGGGCCTGATTCTCAAGTGTCAAGGACCATGAAAAAACTAATTCCCTACGAAGTGAACAAGATCTGTGTGTGTGTACTCAGCACCTTTCAAAATCAAGCTCTCTTGTGCTTAGCTTTCAAAATGATTGACACCAGCTGTATCCCCAGACAGTGATCTGTATGAAAGTACTTCTCCTTCAAAATCTTGTCACTAATTCCAAATCACAGTCCTTCAAAATCCTGTCAAAAATATATTAAATTTCTACATAATCCAGTCCAGCTTCTCTGCAGAAGAACCTCTAATTTACCCTGTTCAACCTGGTTAAGCTATTCATATTCTCCATTCAATTAGGCCAGCTCTATTTTTGATCACATCAGCACCAGAAAAAATCATCATTTCCTAGATATGGTCTCAGGACATTCACCTTTTAATGTCTCCACTCAAACTGCTGTTTTGATTCTTTTCTTTCTGTTCCCCAATCCTCTCCCCACATTTCATGTAATTTTCAAAGGATTTCTTTCTATGGTGCCCTGTGAGGCTTTCCTCCACCATCTCATGGAGTGCCCCCAAAGCGAATGGTGATTTGCCTTCTCTTCAGTCATTATCCTTTATGTACACCTTTGCAAAATCAACAACATTCTCTTTATGAAGGCAGTGAAACTGTTCTTTCATAAACCAGTGTTAGTATTTCTTCTGTGTCGGTGGTCTCTCCCAGGAAAAACGGGATGACAGAAGGTGTCTCAACAATGGTTAGGGAATTCTCCCTGGTTTTGTTGTCTTTGCTTACAACAGGCAGGTTTGAATGTGTACACTCACCAACAAACATATATATTTTAATAGCTAATTCAGTCCAACTAGTGGATGGAAATCAAAAGGGCTACACTGCCCTGTGACACACCTACTAAAGAAAAACCTGGCATTAACCTTCAATAAATGAGTGGATTATATTGCAAATAATAAGATGGCTAAATATAGGCACAATCTATGAATTAAACATTGCCTAACTTTGCATGATGCTAATTTATTTTGGCATATCTTGATGATTTTGCTGTGGTTGTGTCCTTCTGAATGCTTTTTAATCGTCCAGTGGTTGTCCTTTATCATCTAGTTGCTGGCTACAGTAAAATATACCGTAATCCATGTCAACGCTACATACACACACTGTATACCAGACATGGGTTACAATTTGTGTAAAACAGACAGCATACATACACACAAGACCTAACTAATTTCAACAAAAATAAAGCAAAATGGAACTGATTAGAAATATTGTCACTAGAGTTAACTGTTTGTGTGTAATAACTGCAGAGTAGTTTTATGTGCATTTCCAAAAAACAAAGCATTAACATTCCCCATACAGAGAAATGTTACTTTATTCTTCTTGTATTTGGTCTTCTGTAAAATCTCTTGCATTTGGTCTTCTTAAAAACTAGAGGCCTTCACCAAGACAAAAGCACCCTTTATTGGGTGCTGTACAAACACAGAAGAAGAATGAACCACTGCTCCAAAAGCAGAAGAGATGACAAGAAGTAGAAAGCAAACACACAGGGAGAGGACTTGCCCAAAGTCCCAGGGGCATGGCACCTTCTGTAAACTTCTGCTTGAAAGCAGGATGAGCCTAACCTCAGACAAGAAATGGGACAGGCACTGGTGGGAAGGCAGCCTTAGGAATAATCATTGATGAGAGGGGCTGCTTGAAGAGAGAGAATTTGAAGAGGAGCAATAAGAAGCTGAAACACCCCATTGCGGATTGTGGAAGGCACCGTGCCAAGTCAGGAGGATGTACTGAACCTGCCCTTGGCTGGTGTACCATGAAAGGGAGCTCACACCGTGTCAGAGATACCCCTGTGTGTAAGCATAGGGTGCACATTCGCCTGAACGATCCTTAGCGTTTTGGGTACCTTGGTATGTGCACGGCACAATCATTCACAGCACAGACAGTACTATGTGGCCTATGAATTTGTCCTTACATATTCATTTCAAATACAGGTGCACTGTAAGTGCCTTGCTCCTTTTAGCCAGAAAGGCTGTTTGATCCATAAACAGGCTTTTTACTCCTTTGGTCCTCTTAGAAGCCCATCTGTGCCTTAGAACTAATTCTTGAGTAAGACTTTCAAATGCTCCAAGGGTGCTTGTTCCCCTCTCCATTTCCAGAGTTTTACCATATCTGTTCTTTCCCAAGTCAGAAAATGCACCTGAGAAAAATGTGCCAATGTTTTCACACAAGACATCATCCATATCACTGACATGAGGCTGACTCTTCTACCAAGACACATAGATTCAACCTTTAAGACTTTCCCTGTGTTCTAAATGAATGATCATCTGGAAGAAATCTGCAAAATCAAGGAAAGAAAGCATGTTTATTATTGGTCACTGTTAAAAGATATATAGTATCCAAGCCATTACAGCCTGTAAAACCTCCTGGACCAAACCAGGCACAACACAACCTTATTGTCCTTCTTCCTAAATTCATTTTTGCAAATCCTGCTCAAGTTTCTCAGGTATCTATATCAATGGTTTGATTCATGTAAATGAGGACTGGAGAGAGTATTGACCCTTTAAAATCTGTCAACATTTTTACTATGTTTTTCCTGTTATTTTCTTTCGAACTCAAAATATGAGATATTTTGTCACTTCAAGTCTGCAGGGAAGAAGATCAGCCAGATTTGGAACATGGAAATGTGTTTCTAAGCAAGTGGAAAGCACCGCCTCAAACATGCAGCCCTAAAATATGTGCTCAGTAAACTAGTATGATTTTTTTCATTAAGAGATGAGCTTCCCATTGCTCTCTGTAGTGTAAAGCTCATTATAGGGGCCAGTTTTACCAGTTCAACTCCATATTTACCAAAACTGTATACTGAGCACTCAGAGAAATAAAAGAAAATGCCAAAATATATAAAATAATGAATATTGGAAATTATACATTTAATTCATACCGCAAATTACCAGAGATTACTTGTACAAGTAGCCTGCAATGTCCTTAAAAATATTCTTTAACTGAGGAAAAGTTTTCTGACCTTTGGAGGAAATGCTTGCTTCTAGCTATGACTAAAAAGAGATTTCCTTCTTTCTCTGTTGTGTTAAGAATCTTTTCTTCTTATAAAGAAGGCACCACAGTGGTTTATAACTGTCATAAAAGCCTGCAATCCTTTTGAGGTTAAGCTACTCAGCTATTCAACTTTTACTACAGAAACTTTGAAATTCAAAAAGAAAAAATAATGTAAGTTTTTGAAGGACATGTGTTGCTGTAGGTGATCCTGTTAATTAAAAGTGATTGCCTGCTAGGAAATCATACTTTAAAAAGTTTCATGAATTTATTAGAACCCTGAAGGTATCTTTGTATGCACAGGGCTTTACATGCCATTTATGCAATTTTGTTTCAGATCTGTTTAAAGCTTCACTGATGCTCCCTGAGCAGGGAACAGCACTGCCAGCATTTGTATGTATTTTGGCTAATTGAATTATGTGAAAATACATACTAATGAACCTTTACCAGTGATGTTTGCTGAGGATAGTTTGTGTCTCATTTTATTCTATATTAGTAGTATCTCTCTGTTGCAGATTTACCTTTTTGAAAAGCACAAATTCCTATAGGTTTTTGTGCAGAGATAAAGTCCCATTTTTTTGCAGCGTTATTCAGTAAGTAGTAATGTGAATGTATATGTCAATTGACACACAGCTTTTAACAGAGATGAAAAGATAAAGAGTAAACTGAGATTTGAGACTAAAATATAGTTTTTTATTAGGAGTGAACAATTTCAAATGCAAAACTAATTAACACCTATCTTAACAATTTATTTTTCCTGTTACTAGATTTACTGATTGTATTTTAATTGGTCATTACTTAATTATCCATTTCTGCACAAATCCATCTGGCAATATTCTTGCATAGACCTTTCCTCAGCAATGCTTTGCTACCCCTTGACGATGGTGTTTGAGGAATAAATGATTGAGACAGAACAGTTGTTTATCCTGTGTGGATTTTTTTTTAAGCTGAGCCATGGGAAATATCAAAGCTGAGGCGTATGAATCTATTGCACTTGAGATGGGTGGGGATCCAAATCCCTATGCTCACCACCTGACTGCAGGTATCTCAAGTTTGTCACTACTTCACAAAAGCAATCAGCTAATTGCCTAATAAAAATTGTGGTCACAAAAATTTGCTACTCACATTTTCTTTTTCAGATCAGACCTTAAAAAACCCTTTTTTTTTCTTTTCTGTCATGGCATTTTCGTACTTTATAGTGTATTGCATAAACTAACCCAATATGTAGGCAGCACCCTGCCTTGCTGTGATATCAAATACTGAAATGTTAAAAGGGGAAAAAAAATCCTCTGTGACTCTTACCAGCCAAGAAAAAAAGAGCCGAGGAAAAGTAACAGGAGATTTATGAAAGTTCACCACGCACTTTGATGAATGTGTGGGCAGGTAGTTTTGCACATGCTTTGGAATACGTTGTCTGTTACAAAGAAATTTATGCATCCCAGAATTGCCTTGGAATGACCAGTGCTGGGGAGCTGTTGAGGCTTGACTGGACAGCCGGTGACATTGGCATTCACCTGGAGCTGCTGCACTCTTTTGCTGAGCTTTTACAGATCATCGCAGTGTAGCTATGGAAGAAATGTAACATTAAAAAAAAAAAAGCCTATTAATAGCAAACAGTGAAAACTACCATTAGGTATAATTCAAATTATTTTTTTAAAACTCCAGAGTCCTTCAAATTATTGTTATTTTTATCAAAAAGACTGGAATTGAATTCTTCCAAGCTGGGTTTCCCATGCTATTTATAAAACTTCATGATGACATATTTAGAAACATATATTTAGGGTTTGCATGTTGCTGTGCATGTGCATGGACTTCATAATCAAAGTTACAGGCTTGAGGGTTCTGCCTATACTTTACCTTTTTAAAGTCAGAATCTGCATTTATCAGATATGGACAGTTTGTTATGTAATGCATGAATAAGACTCGTGAATAACAAAAGCAAGAGTTAATACTTTAGAGGAGAGTAATAAAGTACAGTAAGAAAAGCAAGTGTTCAATTTTGTCAGTCTCCCATTAATACTGGTAGTGTCAATCTGGACTATAATGTCTTTTAGGATTAAATAAATGTGTCAGTTCATCTGAATGACTGAGTGAATAATGTATTAATGTGCATTTGATGTTCACATTTACGAATAGGTATCTGCCAAGCCCAGTAAAAAAATCTCTTCTACAGAGACTCCTTCTTTCAGAAATGATGACTCTTGAGGCATTAGAAACAAACAGGGCTTTCCCCTCAAGCTCTTATAGTCCCTCTTTACCATCCAAAGTGATCAGATAAATATTATTGACATGTCAGTGAATTCATCATTAAATAATTTCTCACTTCTATCACTATATTAACAAGGTATTTCAGAAAACTTAAATGAAAGAAGCCTGCAGGTTAAGGGGAAGACTTTGTTCAGTCATACAAGACATAATGTGGAAGAAAGCACCTGAAAAAAAACCCCAGCCTTTTGAAAAATCAGTAACTTCTGACCAACAGAAAAGAAACGTATTTTGCACTTTTCTTATTTGTCTGTCATGCCTCTCTTCTCAGGGCTAGTGTCTTGTAACTGCTTCTGCAGCAGGAATCACGGCCAGTTCTACTACAAGTTCTCTGCCACCAGTGCACACTCAAATACTCACCAGCTGTTTTGCTCTGAAAAGAAAAAAAAAAAGACAACCTGGTGTTGTTACCAAATGCCAAGACCCTAGTTGAGATGCAGACAATGTCTCCAGGCTCCCATTATGTTGCCTCAGCTCTGAGCTCTGAAGAGTATCGATAAGGGGCACAAAATAAAACAGGCAAATCAAGAGACGCTGAGTAATAGACCTTTGGATCTTTGTTATTGTTAGATTTACAAATAACACAAACTGGTTTGGGTAGGGAAGGGAAATCAGTTTGCAGTTCAGCGTTGGCCTTGATACAATATAATTTCTCATATGTGGAAAAAAGCATATTTGAACACTGAGAGTCATCCTGGTACAATAAAAGTGAATAAATCATGGCTTGTGTATTAGAGGGTCAGCCCCTCTGTACCCATGTAAAAGGGCTAGCAGTGTTCATGCTAATGTAAGTCTTATCCACCTGAATGCATAGAGCATTATATGTGTATTGAAAGAGAATAGTTTTGTGTCCAGAATATTTTCCGTCTTGCAAGATCGTCTGTCCTTTGTATCAGGCATTTTTCATCTCACTTTATATTTTGCCTGCAGCCAGTAAAATCTTATGCTTTTGAAGTCAAATGAAGATTTACATAGCAATTCTGGATTTTGAAAGAAAAGAAACTCCAGAAGCTGAAAGCCTTTTTCATGCGGGTGGCAGCTTGTGTGTATTTGCGTGTAATTGTTCAGCCTTCTAGAAAGAATTTTAAAAATTACACCAAACACAAAACATTTTAAGCAAAATGTACTATGCTTTACTAAAAGCCAAAAATATTTCCCCCTAAATGCTCATAATCGAAGTCCCTTCTTGGAAGAGATGCCTGGCGCTCATCCAGCCACAAGGTTTGCCAGTCTTTGTCCCTGGGTACTGTCTGTCTCTCAGGGATGTCTGGTACTGCTGTGCCTTTTCCTAAGTCCTTGCTACATCACTGCTCTTTATTCATTCCAACAAAACTGTGGTGGCATGGTAGTCCCACCTCCCTATCCCACTGGTTCCAGTTGCTCTTGTCCCCAGAGCAACAGGCTGCAAAACGCAAAATAACTGGGATAATCATAAAGTTAATTTAGGGCAATTGTTTTAGTTGGTTTGTAGAGTCAGATGGATAAAATTTTGTTGCTTAATTCAGACCAAATTTTCAGTGCCTCTGTACAAAAATGAAAACTAAAAATCATGTATTCAACGAAAAACTCTGGGTTTGCCATCTTTGCATGTCTCTGTAAATACATGGGCTTATTGTGCCACTACTGAACCTGGAACTCAGTCTTCCAAACACATCCTTGGCTTCAGGTAGGGTTGTTATCTGCCTGCTTTCCAATCACACTGCCCAGTTTGGCCCAAACATAGACTGATCTGTGCCTGCACAGCAGCCCTTTGTCTGAAGTGACTTGGGTTTTGTATTTCCAAGGTAGCAACCCTAGACGGAACAATAAATACTCTTTTCTGGCAACATTTTTCTCCTTAAGATGGCAGCTTGCATCCCATTATTTTTAAGGTAGTCCACTGAAGCAGGCTATTGCTTTGAGGCAAACCCACAAGGAAGCCAGCTCTATATGTGGTTCCTGGGTGAAATACACCATGATTCCCCACCAGACTAGGATCACAGTAAAGATTTAATCCTTTCCCAAAAGATACATCTTTCTTGAGACTCAGTTCCAGCCAGTAAAGTAAAGGATGGGTCATTCAGAATTAAAAAAGAGAAAACACACATGGCTCTTTGCAGTTTGCAGTCCTGATATAACAGCCTTCCCAGCCTCTGGGGGATCAGGTAACAATGGGGTTTGATAATACTGCCCGAGTTTATTTGAGGGATGTTGACAAGCCTAATTGCTTGGCAGCTCAGAGCAGCTGTAGGGCCCCTGGCTGGTCTGAGGGGGGGCGTTAACTCTCAACTTGCCTGTGGGGTTCCTCTTCCTCATCACAGTCAAAACACTGCCTGAGAAAGGGTTACTGTGGCATCAGGCTGTGAGAAACACTCCTGGAAAGCATTCGAGTCTAAAGTATGGGAAGTGATTAAGAAAGATATTGAGAATATGTAACGGTACTAGAAGAATGGATTATGGATTTTAAATGGATAGTGGGCCTAGAAGTGGGCTTTCTGCATGTGTTCTCTGCATTTAAAGTAACGTGCAACAATGTCAGTTCTTTCAACAGAAGCTTTTTCCTGTGTTATCCAGACAGTTAGTTGCCTGAAAAGAAAGACCAACCAAGGCCAAAAAACCCATGACAAATCATTTCTCTAACAGACAATGAGTCAACTTCCCTCAGCAGTCTCTCCAACATTTATTTTTACTTTTCACTGAACTTCGAATTTCAAAGCGGATTCTACCGAGAAACAGAAGTGAATGGGGAAACATAACCCAACATCAGCACTGCCGATTGTGATACAAAACATTGCAGATGTTAGAACTTGCATCATCTCCACTCAGTGTTCTACCCTCCTGGAAATGGGTCATTTGCAAGTCTAGCAGCAGGTATACAGCTGTAACATGGCAGGGTGAAGTTATTTTGGGAGTTTCAATCGTGTATTTCTGGATTATCTTAGTGAAAGTGAAGTCCCCATTTTGCATTATAGCCAGGGTTTTGCAAACAGTGTAGTTATCTGATGTGGAAAATAAAACACACAATTGTGCGATTGTTTTAGAACACAATAAAACTGCAATTCTCATTATGCAGTGACCATTTGATACAGAAATCCCTGAATTATGTCTTAAAATTCTGGATTAGTACTTGGCATTTCACCCTTTCATAGCTTGTGCTAGAAGAAGTCTGAATAACCAGAATTTTAGCAGAAACCAAGAAACATGCGTCTCTTCACCATCCCTGCCAAAAGGTCTGCTAGCTGGTGCTAGCTGCAATGTCTTGCTCTTCTCAGCTCTCTATCAGCTGGGAAACAATCCTTGAAATCTGGCATGCAAGGGCAGCTCTAAGTCTGCCCACTTGGCACAATGACCCTAGGCCCAAAGGATTTCTAGGATTACCATCTTTCAGGGAGACCCCAGCTGTGGCATACAGTGTTATGACTTCTCCCTGCCATGTACATGTGCTGCCCACAGATCTACCTCATCCAAAACACGTGTGCCATCTCTGAGTCAAGTGTCAAAAGGAAGCATATTCCTTCCCTCAATTATGAATCACCTGTTCTCCTTGATTTCATATTTATTTAAGTATTTAAGATAGTATTTTGAACACATTTCTACAACATTCTTCATGAAAACAGGGACTTAAAATCTGTATCATCTGCATGCTCTGCACATATGAAAAATTTTTATTCTTTTTACTGATACTTGGCTTTCGGTACAAGGGTTTCTAACACACGAGCTATAAACCCTGGGAGATCAGTGAGCTATTTCTGTGGAATGCCTAAGAAAAGCAACTATATTGAAAATAGTGATATTTTCTTTCCCAAGCATCTAAACATTCAATAGAAACATTTTCAAGGGTTACAAATCAGAAGCTGTTGAGAGCTACTGCGTTAGTGTATTCTTTCTGGGAACACAATTCAGATATTCCTGCCGAAAAGATGACTCCCTGAGCTCCGAGAACACTGAAAGCTTCCTTTGCACAACTCATGTGACTTCTTTGTGTTTGTCATTTGGCTTGGATCAGTGAATCCCACACAGTGCATCATTTCTGGTAGGAATGGCCAGAAGTGCTTATATAAAAATCCACACTGTCTGCTATTCAGGGAGTATTTTGGCCACACCTCTCTTTGGTGCAGACCTTTGGATTTTTGCTTTGGTGATTTGCAATGCTGACTTGTATTTTCTTGGCAATGAATAAACTCTGAATAAGACAGAGGTATTTTTAGCTGTACATCAAGACATTAAAAAGAAAGAAATAATTTCCAGTACCCATACACAAACTAATGTATGGAAGGAGACAAGATTTTTAGATAGCTAGTAAACTCAAGTTGCTTTTACAGGCTTTCATGGCCAGCAAGCTCACTGTTCATTTTGCACTGTAAAGCAAAAAATACCCTCCTAACTCCTTTAAATAGTCTCTCATCCCTTCTATCAGAGAAGAATACTTAGTCTTTATTTACTAGGTGTCTTGTCCTCTTAAAGTGCTGAGAGGATTGACAAAAGCTAATCAGTTCCAGCATTTAAGACACAGTAAAAGACACAATTACTATCTGTGTATTAGTGTACATCAAGGTGATTAATTTTATTTTTTTCTATCTGAGTGAAAAATAGCACAGTAAGGTAAAAGGGGCATTGGATTCCCAATGAGTATTTTCTTCTGCATCGATTTTTTTTTCACCTGAGACAATTTTGGGTTTGATTAGTCTTTTTAAATGCAGCTCTTACTTCCAGGCCACCTTACAGCGTGAGCCACCAAAATGGCACTTATGCCAAGTAAGTGGAGGGTCACAAAACACTGCCAGCAGTGTCCATGTGATTTCTAGTGCATAGTAAAAGCACACAGTGCTATGTAGTGCTCTGAGGACTCTGATACAAGGTGCACATTAAAAGTAATGCCTGCTTACTTCTATTCCCTTCGACCATAATCAACTTTATTTCTAAGTGGCGTGTTAAGGACATATAACTGCTTGAAACATTTTCAGGTAAATACTTTGAGGCAGCACTATTCGAAACAACAGAGATTTGCTCAAAAATAACCAGAACACCTGTGTAGAAATCCTACACCTGGACTTTCTCCTAATGTGGCTTAAAGTCAGTTGTGGATGCCCCATCCCTGGGAGTGTTCAATGCCAGGATGGATGGGGCTCTGAGAAACCTGGTCGAGCGCAAAGGGTCCCTTTAGGGGACCTATGGCAGGGGGTTGGAATCAGAGGATCTTTGAAGTCCCTTCCAACTCGAGCCATTCTATGACTCTATGACTTGCAATTCTTCAGTCAGTTGACCCATCAAGACAATGGGGACAGCTATAACAACTGCTGCAACAGCCAGAGATACCCTAGCCTTCGTTTACTGGTGCTTATGAATGCCCTTAAAAGCACATGGTGGAAGAAGAACTGGAAATTTATCCTGTCATTAACTCATCCTTTGGCCTTGGCCATATTATTAATATTCCTTGTATCTTCACTGAAATGGTCGGAGGCAAGAGGCTGCCGATGGATGCACTGGCCACAGGCACATTGTGAGAGCACAGACTCCTTCCAATGGGCAGCCCATTACAGTTTCCCTCTGCAAACATAGGAAAGCGATATCGTTAAGAGTACCCAGAATGGCTAGGCAAGCTCCACAATCTGCCTGCAATTCCCCCCTTTCCCAGCTCTCCCAAGGCAGTATGAGAAGCTGCTCACGACCCTTCGGAACACGAAGCTTGCTCCAAATGACAACGCTCCTGTCCCTCCGAAATAGTTCGTGTCGCTGCCAGCAGATGTCAGCAAGCGATAATAAAACGCAGTTCCGAGCCCTGCAGCAGAGTGCGATTTTGGGGTTGTCTACACCCAGCCTGCGCTGCTGCTTTCTGTTGTCTTGATCCCCTTCTAAAACCGGACTGGAAGGAGGGGAGCTGCCGTGATGCCGAGGGCCACCTGGGGAAGGGGGTACTGCCCAACAGGACACAGAAGCATCAGGTAAACAGGGCCAGGTGAAGACAGCGTGGCTGGTACTCCTCCACTAATAAATGAAATGTGCCCCAAGCACCAGTGCTGGGGAGCATTCACTGGCACCACTTGTTTTGCAGTATACAAATAGCCAGTATTTCTCTGGACCTCCTGACAAACCAGCATTAAGAAGAACAGACAAAAAAAAAAAAAAAAAGACCCCAAACTCCCCAAACCGTAAGGCTTTATCCCCAAACTCTTACTGCACGGATTTGGGAATCACCTCAAGTGGCAAAATAGCATCACAGTAATTCCCATATAGCACAGTAGCATGATTTTATATAGGTATAGGTTTAGATTTCAATATTGCCACAGGCATGAGTAGAAATAAGAATGGATTCAGCTGAATGACATAAAGTTCACCTCTTAACAACATCTAATATATCTGCTGACACTTTTCAGAAACACTACTAAATGTAAGCAGCAAGTTTCATATCACGAGTTTATTATCAGCTGTTGGGTATAAGAGTAGTTTAGTTCTTACTGCAGTTTTAGTGCTCCAGGGAGTAAATGTGAGCAGGATCCCAGACCAACATCTTGCAAGTTATTTGCTGACTACTAATTCAGTCCTGGCCTCACTGTCCCTCAGAAATAAGGGTGAAGTAGCAAATTCTTATTCTTTTTGCACTTGTGGATGACCAAGTGCATCCACTCATCCACTCATCAAGGAAACTGAAGGCATGTGAGCATTAATAAGGCATGTGGAAAATTGCTGTCCATTTGCTAAGATTTTTAATTAAAACCTCACAACTAAGCTTGGTGTAATCTCTGTTTGCACTGAGCTCCACAGGCTTTCAGGAAAGTAGAATAAAATCCAACATCCTGCAGCTGAAGTTCCAAGTGAATCTCTGAAACCTGGAGGCAGGCAGGTCAGCACACACCAAGAGACAGTGGTGGGTCCAAGCCTTCTTTGTGACTCATTGAAAAAATACATACTGTTTTCACTTGCGGTCACACATGAAGTTGTTTCTCAGATTTCCAGCCTTTACAGAAGGACTGGAAGGCATCTGATTAAAGCAAACAGATTACAGAAACATTTCAGAAAAAAGCAATAAAGGAAAACTTCTAATAGAAATTAAAGGCATTTGAGTAGCATCATCTAAGGGTCTGGCCTTGCACCTTTTGCCTAAATTTTTTCTTTATATTTTGCTTTCTTTTCGAGTCTCAACTATCCACAAATAAATCTTTCTCACATAGTTCAGTCCTCAGATTTCACTGAATCTGTTTGTCTGAGATGGATAATTTACATTTTTTGGCCCTGGTTTGAAACTCATTTCAGGTGGTTTGGAATTATCTGAGGCTGAAAATAGATTGGAAATTCTGCAGAAAAATACAAGTATGCCAAAGGCTTTGCCAGTTCTGCCCCAGCTGTCTGAATTGTCACCAAGCACAGAAAATACTATCCCCAAAGGAATTGCTCCTTGACATTTATGGGCTGCTAAAGTGAAGTGAGACCAAACCCTTCTGCCCTTGTCCTTTCAGGGAATTGTCCAGGTAGGCAGCACTTCATCTATGCTGAAACCAATGAAGAAGGTAAAGGTGGATGGGAAAAAAAATAATGAAATTCATTACTGTAAATTCTACAGGATGTCAGGAAATCATAGGAAATTCCCTACCAGAAAGCCACGTATGGAAGGAATACAGGAAAAATGTGCAGTGTGGCTGAAGCAGTATCTGTTGCACTGGATTTAAGTCCATCTGGATGGAAAAGAAAGTCTAAGACACAGGTTAGGGAAGAACCACAAGGATCTGTAATTTCAGGATTAAAGGACATAAGAACATTGCTGTAAAAGATTTATAAAATTAAAGTTGGAAATCAAGAAAATTAGGTTAGAAGAACAACTTACGGTATTTTACATCTTATTATTAATTGCAGTAGCTAATTCTTCACATTCCCAGATGCCCATGGTGCACTAATAAAGAGTCACCCAAAACCAAAAAGTATCACTAACATTAATATTTACCTCACTGAAACAAGGCAGAGCAAGTTCCCATGGAGACTGTTACTTGACTTGGCATCTTCTTTTTATGCTACATTGTTATTGCTACAGTAACCCCAAGAAAACATGAAACCAAGGAAGTTTGCACAGGTGCAGCTGTGTTCATTATTGCAGGTAGGAGTGAATACAGGTGCTGGAAGAGGGCAGGGCTTGACAGCCACAGCACGGTCCCCTGTCATCCCATCCTCTTACCCCCTGCCCCTTACCTTCCTAAGAAAGTACCTCTGTGATGTTGGATTATTTATTGCAAAATTTAGCAAGGGGAGCTGTAATCTGAGGGGCTTACTGGTGCCAGTGTGAGTTTTTCCATATGGTTTCCACAGGGTTCAGACCCAGTCTTTAGGTTCTTACTCACTCATACAGCTTATTTGGTGTAAACTTAAATGTGTACTTTCAGGATTAAAGCAGATGTTTCAATTGTGTGCCTGAACAGAGAAGCATTCAAATGTGTGCTTAAATGATTTGTGGAACTGGAACTCCCCAAATTTCTCCTCAGAGTGAAGAAAGAATCAACAAATGACATGAGAAGTTAGTCATGGAGCTCAGAGAATTACCTTCCCCTCCCTGAAAGGAAATTTAGAGAGGAGGAAAGCTAAAAAGAAAAAAAAAAAAAAAGAAAGAAAAACAAACTCTCCTCTTCTCTAGCACTTCATTTTTACAGAAAATGTCCACAGTTTCCAGAAGAATTTAATCTATTTTCCAGTATCCACCAGAATAACAATCTTTCTCAAAACACCAGCACAGATGCAATGTCAGATGCGATGTTCTGACAATGCAGGAAACAACCTTTGCAGTCCAGCAGGAAAAAGGTCAGATTCTCTTGTCCCTCTTTCTGCTCAGAGAACCTTCAGAAAACACTGCTCAGGTGTGAAAATTTTCCTTGTCCCATGGCTGTTCTTCTCTCAGCATGTGGAGACGGACCTGCCTCAACCAAAAAAGCTCAGAGCCCAACGGAATGATAATGCAGAATGTTCACTATATTCTTTCTGTATATTTAATTCTTGGCTTAAATGTCATGTTCTTCCTCCTTTAATTACAGATATAACCCCAAAGTATGAGTTATTTCTCTAGGCCAGATATTTTAATGTTTTTCAGTGGGATGTTTGACACCAGGAGGAAGAGCCACATGGTTTTCCAAAGGCACCATTTTAGCACCTCACACAGTTCTAATTATTCCCTATTCCCACTATTCAGGCCTCTCACTGTTCCTTTCTTTGTCTTGTCCGATTTCTCTCTTGATGACTCAATTAACTCTAATGGAAAGTTCTTTCAGCTGTTTTCCTCACTGCTGCTCTATTTTTTTTTTCCAGACAAAACAAAGGTACATCTTGGCTGCTGATGCACGGTTCCCAGCAGCCTGCTATGCCCAGGAAAGAAGGCATTTAGTCAGTGTCCCTTCACCCATGGAAAGGGAGTCACCCATAGGTTTCCTCAAATTTTTCCAAGGATTGTAAGAAGCCCATTATCACTTCTGTCCCCACCTGCCTCTGGCCACTCTGGAGTCATCCTGAGCACAAACTCCAGTTCAGGAAGGGTGAGCACAGGTCCTTCAGGAACCCCAATGCACTATTTGTGTGCTGAGGGCAAGTAACTCAATGTGCCAAAAGACATGAAATTTTATAGCTGAAAGCAATTTTTAGAGGGAATCCAACAGAACCATGAATGGCAAGGGGCTTCCTTGGATGCAGTCATATCTTCCATCAGGCACTATATGTTGCTACCAAATGGATGGAGGTATCTCAGTTGCTGTTTCAATCCTGATACTTAACACTCCTCTTAGATTTTGCTTGTGCTAAGCAGCAATCCAAGTATCTTTTGGATTATGTTTTAGAAGGTAGTATAGGTTCAACACATACTTTTGAATCTAAAGCAGTAAGAAAAACTTTTGCAATTCCTATTGCAGTGGCATGCTTGAGGAATCCTGATGTTTAACAGGAAGGTGAGTTTTCTAAAGAACTGGCAATGGGGCCAGAGTGAAGCAGGATCAAAAAGGAGAGACATCAACACTCATTGAGATGTTGAGATTTATATCATAAGCCTGAGATAAACTGGAATTTACCGAAAGGTCTGAATTAAAAACAATTAACTCCTAGAGCAAAGCTGTCTGTACTCCCTCTTCATCCCATGTCTAGCATAGGGAGTTCTGTGATCCCTGAACAGCTGTTTCACCTGCATTTAAAAAACAAAAAAAATTCTTCTTTGTGGTTTTATAGAATATTAAGTTTTAAAATTTAGAAGAAAATACAACTTTATGGTTTGTACAATCTCAGACAGCTTTAAAATTATCAAAGGTGTAGGGAAATATAAGCAGCTACGTGAGGCTACGACCATACCTCTGTCTAAACATTAAAAATGAAGGTAGAACATATCCATAAAAACATAGATTATGGACTTATTCTTGTTGAGGACACTTTCAGCTTCTAAAAATTTCATTAAGATTTAGGTTGCGATACTCTTACCTATGTGAAGTGACATCTTAATACTTCATTCCGATGGGATAACTCAAAGAATTAGGTATTATTCAACCTGAAAAAGGTATCACAATCTAACCTTAAAAGCTGAGTGCCCTTAATGCACAATAGCACTAGGCTCATTGCCAAGAAAATTAATGTTACAATTTTGAGGTGAATAATGTTCATTGTTTTCAGCAAATTTCTACCAAAATCATCTGAGAAATTGCTTAACTTATAGATTAAATCCTCTGAGGGGAGGGGAGAACAGCTCCAGTTTCACTGCCTAAGTGTCTGTTCCATTTAAAGGATATTAGCTAGCCAAATGAAAAATGCATGAATCAATCAGCAACAAGGACCTTGATCTCCAAGTGAGACAATGCTGAGCTTTGAGATTTATGGTCTTGCTTCCAGAATTCCATTATCTGGAGGAACAACAACAATAACAATGGGAGATGACATCAGAATAGCGCGTGTTCTTCTTTTCTTTTCCTTTCCTGTTGATCACAAGATGCTGACTTCTGTGTCATTCACCCCTGTCAAATGAGTAAATGTGCAGTGCTTTAAAACCTTGCCAGATGCATGCTCGGTTGAATGGAAGGGCATTATTGCCTCTTGCATTTTGCACTGCTAATTAGTTTATCCACAGAGCAATTAGTTATTTCTTCCTTTTGTCTTGTATTTCTTTTGCGGAGAGAACTCAAACTTTTGATTTTTACACACTCTTAGGAGTCATACTGCACTGATGTGGGGCAGACAAGGATTTCATTCTAACCACTCACTATTGTTGTTTTTCATTTCCCTGTAAAACTGCATTTACCCCTTAACTTTATGATATGTACAGTGGGTGAAGTTCCTGCAGGCTTTGCCTGACGAGACCTGCCTAACAGGCTTAATCTCTTCCATCACGATGCCAAAAGTGTGAGAAGGTAACAAGGGGATAGATTTACTGGAGGAGGCAATAGGGACTTGCATTAACACCATCTGGACACAAGGGCACTCCGACATAATGGGATATGCTTGTGACTAAGCAGCTGTGGGTTGTCCTTCCCCATTGAGATTGGAGTTGTGCATCTTGCTAGTGAGAAGTAAATCCTGTTTCAACCTGATCGCACAAAGTCTGTGGAGAACCAGAAGAGCATAGAAGGCATCTTTTCAGGAGCCCAGGTCCAGACCAGCCTCTGGGTTAAAAAAAGCCCAAACCTCTTATGCCACCTTGAACATCACCTGAACACTCTGGATACATGTACATAGGGAGTTGGGTAGAGGCAGATAAGAGGATAGTATGTCCAACACACAGGTTATTAAGAGCCATTTATGACACTGGTTCTGGTATTCCTTTTAGCAGGCAGACAAATATATACATTTCTGGTATGAGAAGTAGGCAAAAATAGCTTACAGTGAAAATGTGCATACATTTGAAAATGGCAATAGAGATCAGATGCAAACCTGGCCCCTAAACTCTCTCCAGACTAGGGGATATTTGGACTCAGACTTTGTTCAGTGCCTTATCTTGCACGAATGGCTCCTTTCTGGGGCTATATCCCTTCTGCAATTGTAATGCCACAGCTCAGCCAGTGAGGCAGGAAGGAAAGGTAAAGGGTGTATCAGAGATAGGGATACCATTTCTTCCTTACTTCAGCAAGTACACATTATCCAAATCCTTGATATAATGTTAGGACATATCAAGCTAACCAGCTAAACCTCTTTACATCATCACATAGTCCTCATTTGGGATGACAGTGATTTTAATACAGAATATATCAAGTTATGGAGGTAAAGCAAGAATTGCACACCTTGAAATCTCTTCACATTTCAGGAGTGACTCAGTAACTGGTTATCTGCAATGAAAATGGCACCCAGAATGAAACCACAGCTCTGTATACTAATGTGTGTATAGGAAAAGATAAATTTCAGTTTTCAAGTGCAAAAGCAACAACCTCATTGACATGGAATCTTTTCTCAGCAACTTTGTGCATTCTCTTGCAAATAAGTCAGCACAGAACATAACTTACTTATTCTACTTGCATAGTGAAAACACCTCCAAAGACAAAGGTGCTTGCTAACAGATAACGATGCCTATTTCAGTGTCATCTCTGGTAACGTGACCAAAAAAACCCACATAAATCTTACACCTGAGGTAAATGTAGTAACAGAACTGTCGATGAATCATTACTTCTACTCTACTAATTGACATGTTGTGAAAAGAAGTCAAAGCACTGATTACTGAACTGCAGCAGTGGTGTTGTTTGTAGCCACAAATGTGTGCTCTCTGGTCGTTGTTCTTCGGAGAATGATCCGGTGTGCCACAGTCAGAACATCATCCAGTTCTTGGTAAGAAATCCACGTATCCTGACACGAACATTGATTTAAACCAAGACTGTTTTCTCCCACAGGTAACTTAAGCAAATATTTTAATCCCCCTTTCAGCGTATATACATTTATCATTTAATACATTTGCTTTGCTTTCTTGGAGAAATTTTTGCTTACCGTCTCAGGATACATTTTACAAAACTTAGTATGAAAACTGTGAGGAGAAAGCAAGTGCCTTCCATACTTACAACCTGATGCAAAAGCCACTGGAGTCAATATAGGAATTCCTCACTGGTTTTGGTGAGTTTAGAATAAGACCATTTTAAACGCTAGATCTGTGTTTAAAAAAGACAATAGAAAACAGGAAAACTGGGAAAATTCTGAAAATTTGACAGCTAAGAAAACTTCTTGCTTGGAAAAATATTAGATTTAATAATACTAAAAATATTAGATTTTTTTAAAGGCAGGCAGCCATTTTGAATGCTTTGAATAAGTTATTATTATTAATTATCATTACTGGGGATGCTTGCTTAACAAGAAATTCTTATGTTTTCAGAGTTCACTTGCTCCTGCTGTTTATAGGAGCAGTTTGCTGAGACCAGCAGTCCTCAGGTCATTTGTTTCAGACAGACCAACCTTTCCCCCTCTGACTACTGCTGCTGTCCAGAGTGATGTGGCCATATAGAAGGCACTTCAATGTAGGACATCATGGCATTGTCTGTTGGTGGTTAGTTGATGAATCAGTGCCATTTCCAGGAAAATCAAGTGACAGAAAACCCCACCTTTGTATCATATACATACCCAGAGGAATCATGTTTTGGAGACAGAGTTAGGGATAAGGGAATGGACAGCACTCAAGCTGAAAATGAATCTGTAACCCAAAAGAGAAAGATCCCCATGCTTTGTGGCCTTGAGGAATTAGAAAGTTTGTACAGCTTTGGGAAGAAAAATACAACTCAGTGTGAGGGGAAACAGTATAGGTGAGGAGAAACTACGGTTTCCATTTTGTGGGCAATTCTACATTTTTGAAAACATTTTCCCTATTCTGAGACAGAAGATTTCTTCCTAATTTTTCCATGACGTAAAGTGTTAACAGAGAAAAATAATTTAAGATTTGTTCAAATGTTTTGCTTTGATTTTGAAAATTTTAGAACATTTGAATTAAAATACATAAATACATTTTGAAATTAAAATAAAAATGTAGCATCTTTATTTTGATGAGGTATTTTTCCAGTTTTTTTTTTTTTTAATCAGATTTCAAGGAGTTAACATTTTCCATATGAAGTTTTCTGTTTATTTCTCAAAATTTCTGGACAGGCAGGGAAAACAAAGATATCACAGAGTTTTTAAAATACACCCCACTTCAGCAGGTAGCTACTAGCTACTAGTAAGGCTTTGCCAGTGCTCTTCTAACCTGGTCTTAGCACAAAGTTTCTTTACTTGCCTTTCTTGTTCCAAATGTTCTTTTAGACAGGGAATCTGAAGGAAGGGTCCATGTGGTCCTGTTGATGATGCTCTTACTTATCAAAAAATGTTTACTAAAAAAAAAATATGTGACTTCAATGGCCCCCTGCAGATGGAGAAATCTGGAGATTTAAAGTTAGGTTTTCCATTTTAGCAACATATCGTACTAACTTACCATGTTTTTTCTTTTAGCTAAGAGCATCACCCAATTTCCAGCATGGTTACAGCTGCAGGGAAAGACTGGCAGCTAACATAGTAATGAGTCAGTATCTATTGAGATTTGCTCATTACTATTAATTTCCCCATTGCTTCCAACTGATTCAGGAGCTACTTATGGAAATTCTTCTTCTACTGTCTTACTGAAATCCAGTCCTGTTGCTGTCAAACCTGCCAAGAGGAGCAGCAATACTACTGTGATAAAATAAGTCCAATTCTATCCCAATCTTGCTTTCCTAGGGAAGAACAGAACTCATTAAATAATTATCAACTGTGACAAGAAAGTAGCTGGCCAAACACTTGCTGCTAATCTAGCCATGACAGCAGGACTATACCTTTCAAAGCAGTAATTAGCTAGATGAACAGCAACATAAGTACCAGACAATGACACGGAAAGGACTGTCCCTAAAGGACAGATTCATTATTCGTAGGGTTTAGTGTTTGTGTGACTTATGAATGCTATTTTGCAGTATAAAATTACACTCCTCTTCTGCTGCCTTTCTCTTTATCTTCTGCACAGTTTATGGAAGGGGAGAGAGAGAAAATGTGGAGCTGAACCCAAGAGAACAGGTGACAAAAGCTCTTCAAGACCTCCCTTACATTCCTGAGACAAAGGGTGGGTGTGTAGATCTCACAGTAGAGCAACCCCATTACCCTGCACCCCCATCTTGGGTGAATAAGAAATTTGGCACTCATTTTACACTTGGACTGATACTTCTCTAGTGTAGGTTTGCAGATTAGGTCTAGTAACCCTTATGAATTTTCTTTCTCAACAGGGCAGATTCTCAGTTGGTGTGAATTGGTGTAACACTACTGAAGCCAGAGGAACGACATGGATTTATCCACAGCATACACCAAAACAGCAGCAAGTGCTAGAGGTGTTGTCCTACCAGCTACAAGAAATCACAAGCCCAAACTTCTTCTACTGAATGTAGAAGGCAGGACTATGTTGCATCTAGAGCTGAGGCTGGAAATACAGCCAGCCAAACTTGTTTTCAACTGAACTGTTCAAGTGCTTGAAGTTAAGCACACACGTAAGTCTTTGCAGGATTAAAGGCTCCTTTTGGAATGACAGAGTAAATCCAAATAGAGATGGATTATCTGGCAGGGGGCAGGTGAGGTGGTCAAAGGCACATGCAGTCCATCATATGGCTCTGTAATTTACTACATGATTATCACAACTACATATTTGGTGTGGGGATATAGATATACATGCACACATGTATACACAGAGCCAAACTTTTTTGGCGCGGAGGCCACACAGCCATTTCAAATCGAGACTCTGAGCTGCACTTGTTCCAGGGCTGCTTGTCTGTTGCCAACACACTGAAGCGCCTCAGGCTTCAGTCTGATTCTTTGTTTGCTTGCCCATTAAAGTTCTTATCCCACACTCCCTTTTGGCAGAAAATTTTGTTATTTCTGCTTTCTGCTGGCCTAGGCCCTTCTCTTGCCTCTGTTCCCATTAACCTATAGCAGTGACAGCCAGGAGCAAACTGAAGCAGCTGGTTGGAGATGCTACTATCAGACTGAGAAACAGCTGTTCTGCAGAGGGGCCACCCTGAAAAACTTCAGCATCGCTGGGCTGTAGTTTGGCCACTGCAGTTGGAGAACTGGGGAAAGAGAGCACTTTCATTTTCAAATATTTAATTGCTGAAAAATGTAGGGGTGTGTGCATCATCTTTATTGGATGTCACACAGAAGTAATGCTTTCCAGGTACTTTTTGGCACTTCGTGTCCTTATCCTTTTACTGCCAGCATGGAATGGCCCCATGTTACAACTCAGTGTGCAACTGATTTCCAGTTTTTTCTGTTTAAATTAATATTTACCAGTTGGTTATTTTTGGCAGTCTTTTATTGATAGCACTGATTCAAAACAAATAGCCAAATTCTGCTCCTGGTTACAGCCATATGACATCTGGACTTAACCCCACTTTTACCAATGCCACCAAGAGCAGACATGGTCCTTTTTCTGTCTTTGTAGTGTGACATTTTTTTCTGTCCTTACGTATAGATAAGAGTTGGGTTGCAGTTTTAACTTTGAAAACATTAGGGTACAGCATTGAGTGTAGCTCCAAAATGTATTGATTGGGCACTTCTCTAAGACACTTAATAGTACGTGCCTCTTACCCTTCAGTAACCTGTCACTTCAGAATTCATCTTTTATGTGCAGAAGTAACTCTTTCAAAAGCACTGTAAATTAGATCTTCACTATCAGCCAAAAAAATTAATTACTTGAGTACTTTTGTATTCGTTATCAATCAGCTAGATTAATCACTTCAGAGTTATTTTAGTTATTTCTACAACAAAGATGTAGCAGAGTCACTGACAAGAGCATAGGACCTACACGGTAATTTGAATAGATTTGTAGCAAGTGAGGTACTTGATGCACTGACTTCATGTCCTGTTGCCTTCACACCTTCGTAACATGCGACAGTCCACGTTGCCTAGACTGAACCCACACTGTTGGCTATTGATACGAGTAAATACCTCAGCTATGTCTATAAATAAGCTATAAAATTGCATTATATCGTCTGTGTAATTGGCATGTGGGCCTAAGCACTGCTGTGTTTGACTCATATTAAGAGCTGTACTCTGAGTTACATTCCTGTTTGTCATCTTAGGGGCGGGAAATCACTGAAAGAACAAAGTCAGCCACCAAGTCTGCCAAGCTAAGTTTTCTGTGACATTGATAAATATTCAAGCCAATGTCTTTCAAATGTTATTGTGAATCACCTTTCCCTCCTTCCTTCCCCTGCTTCAGTCATCTTGCTGGCTCAGAATATTCACCTTTGTCTCAGACCTCAGCTGCCTTCACTTTATTGCATACGATTGCTATTGTCTTTGTCTCTTTTATCCGCTTCACTGTGTCTCATTTTCCTAAAGTATCTGGCACCCACTTTTCCATAACACTGTTCCTTTGTTTCAGGAAAACATAATTTCAGGAGGCAGCAGAAATACAGTTCCAAAGGCCACAGGGTGACATCCTCTCTCACCTGATCTTTATTCATATCGGGGTTTAATGGCATTTTTTTTTCCACTTCTCAAGCACCCTGCAACACCCTTCCTCCCTGACAGGAAGGCACATTTTATTTCTCATAAAAATACTTTCCTACCAATCTTCTGTTCTTCAGAAGTTTCAGAGGCCTTTATGTTGAATGTTGGTTTTCTCATATGGATGGACCTGTTGACCTGGTTGTAGTTTATTACTGTTTTGACACTTTTTTCTCCTTCCTAAATTTGGAGGAACTTAGACCCTTCTGTCATTTCTAATTCCTGTTCTATTGGCTTCAGCAGCAATTTTCCCAAACTCCGTTTTTGATTTTGTGGTAGGAATAATTGAGAATTCTTAATATCTGAATGGTCCGGCTTTCTAAAAGTAGTATTTTTAACATACAGCTAATCTTGTGTTTGTGGTTCATTTATAATCTATCTGCCTCAGATATGATCAACAGAAAAAAAAAAAAAAAAAAAGAGTAATTTCTGTCATTTCTACCAAGTCAGGAAAGGATGCTGTTACACAGTCCTTTATGTACACTTTCTTAGCTGCCTGGTGCACTAAAAAAGGGCCCAGTCCATTGAAATAATACAAAACCTCAGTTGCGGATGGTAGTGGTATGTGATTTCCTGTGTACGTTTTACACCAGAAGGTACAGTGCCTATTGTACATCCCCATTTAGAACTCAAACACAATGGCTCATGCAGCTGGATGGTGACCTGCCAATGAAGTTTAAGACAGCATAGACTTCCACGTGAATCTGCAGATTAATGAGACAGAGAACTGTCTTTTTTTTTTCCCCACAAAAGGCTACTCACACATTCAGAATGTGCTGCCGACTAAAACCAAAGTTCAGCTCGCCACAGGAATAGAGAGAGAAGAAACACGCACAGGATACACCTCAGAAACAGCCCAGCCCTTATGGAAAACTCCTGTGGAATTTAACACAAAACGATACGCTTTCTACAGTTTTGTTGTTTTTTTTTTTTTGTACCATCCTATAGCTCTTCTATTAAATTCTTTACAATGGCTCAAAAAGTTCGTATAAAAGATGTAATGCTCCATAGGTTTTAGAGTAATTTTATAGTGTTCTGTTTGATTTCTATAGGACCCCCTTATTTCTATTCCAATTATGTTATCTAGAACTTCTCATAAAAGTCCTATCTTATAACAGGCCCTTTCCCTCTCTTTCAGTTTTAACAAAACGTGTATAGAGACATATATTACAAAGTATACTTCTTACAACTCCATGATTTCAGGTGTGCTACACTCCCACATGTGGCAAAAGCATTATCTGTCTTTTGGCTAGGAAGCTAAGTGAAGTAGTAAGCAAACTGTCAAAACAGACTAATTTACAACTGCATTCTCATCTCGATTAGGCCAATGAAGCAACACCATGGAAGTGTGGAAGATGGGGGGAAAAAATGATCTTTCCCTCCTTTTTTTTTTTCAGTTTCACTGCAAAGCCCAAATTATAAACGCTTACAGAAACCTTTGTTTGTGAATATCCTCTTGAGACTTTATGTTGCAAGGGTTGTAGTAAGTTGTGAAGGTTGAAGTAAGTTGTGCAAGGGTAAATTTAGCTCTTCAGATAAATGAAAAGGTCTTTAGGAATTGTTTGGGACATTACAGTCCTACAATCATGATGTAGTTCTTACATATCTGTGCTTCTGGAGTACAGTGGCTGTTGTCTTAGGTGTTGATTTGAACATTTTCATGAAAATGGGCTCCTCAATATTTGTTAATGGACACAAAGACAGTAGGTACTTCAAGGATGACTAGTAAAGGCTCTTAAGGTATTTTGATTGTATTTTCTTTTTTCCTCTCCTATCATTCAAAATTTTCAAGATTTGCTCTTACCCACCCTCTTACCCTCTTATGACTGCACCCAGAGAGCTCCACTAGAGACACTGTGTCCCCACCTTATTATCTCGCCAACAAATTCTGGATCCACCTAGAGAGGGGCAGATTGCGGTGGGAATTTAGCATTGGAGACGTGAACAAGCTGCTTATACTCTGCCAAGACCCGGTGGCAGTGCCAGTAGGTTGGTGGTGCTGTCAGGCAGGTAGCTGTGACAGCCTGATCACAAGTGATCAAAACTCAGAGCAAGTTAGGTTAAAAAGGAACGTCTAATTTAATTCAACAGAAGCTCACAGAGCAGAATTCTGCACAACCCTTCATCTGTCACTTCCTCATCCTAGGGCTTGATGGGGAGAGGTGAAACAGAAAATTAATATGATCTGATACCTTTATAACCTGAAGGTGCTGATCCACTATGGAGAGATAGTTCAGACTATTGTTTGAGATAGTAATAAGAGGCCAAATTATTTCAAAGTAGCCTGGAGAAATGACAGAAATTTAAATAGAATTTTTCACTTTAAAGGTCATGTAGTTAACTATAACAACACAGGATTACACTAGTGCCTGTTTGCCATGGCCATGGCTCCAAACATGAAATTGTCTTCACATACGTCGTTCAGAGGGAAGAAGAACATAGGAATTTCCATATGACCTTATGATGAGCAATACAAATTACAGTGACTAAAGAGATGTTGTCTAAGTCTTAAATAGCTTTCCTTTCTGACTTTTTGCATTTACAAGAGTTAGTGATCAAAATAAGTAATTCCACACCTATGAAGGCAAATGCTGGGTATAATAGTAATGTATAGAGGACTAAAAGATAAAGTAATTGAACCAGTGAAGGTCACATGGTCTATTATTGTTTTTGTCTTCTATGAACTTCATAGACCAACTGTTTTTATTTTAAAGAGGCAGTAGGTGGAAGCATAAAGCAAAGTGGCAGGCTATAGCTTATCAATTTGAGCCAAATATTTTTAATCACTGATTCTTGACACAAGGATTATCCACGCCAGCTTGTATGGCTTGAAGAGAAGGGGCCCCAGAAAGGTTTGGTAAAGTGAAAATGTCTTTAAAAATGACTCACAGAAAAAACATAAGTTACAGCGATCCTCCTTGAGATAACCAACTTGATTTATAGAGCAACTATTTTGTGTTGATTTTGACTCATCATGATCTTATTTTTTTCATAAGGATGCCTTTGATGGTGTAAAAAGACCTCTGAATATATGAATCACAATTCAATACCATTCAAAGCATCATTAGATGTCATCAAAAGGAATAAGTTCAAACTCCTGAAGTGTTCATATGGATTGTATCCACTTATTTTTGTTATCAAATCTTTATTTCATTCCTGAGACTACAATATTATGTCTTACTGCTTTCATGATTGTAACAATTTATCTACTTTCTGCATACATTTATTTTTTACATAACTCCCTTGAGAAGCAGCTTTGCATTGCCTCGTTTTCTTTCTTTTCTGTCTTTAAGAAAGTTTTGTCTCTGTGGATTTTCCCTGAAGATGTTTGGAATTGATGAGCTGTGATTTCAACACTGCTTCCCAGATTGACTGAGCAGTAGAGTCTCATTCACGTTGTGACTGTGTTTGCCGAAGTTGGCACTATGGGTCCAGCTGAAAAGAGTTTCAACTGTTAATACTGTAATCCTAATGCACCTCCTGTTCTCTGTCTGTCCTTTGATACTTTGAAATATTTCTTGAAGTATAGACAAGCCCTAAACTGTAGGAAAAATACCATATTAATCTTTGGAAAAGCTGATTTCTGTTCCTAGTTTTCTAGTGTCTGAAGAAATCCTGACTTTCTGTTAACACAGTCATTATCTGGAACAACTTATGACTGATAGATTTGCCCATGAATTCTTGGGTTTATTTTTATTATTTTAATGAAACAGAATAAAATAACATGTAAATACATTCATGAAGTTCAATAAGCCCAGAGCAAGGTCCTGCATGTGGGTCAGGGCAATCCCAAGCACAAATACAGGCTCGGGGATGAAAGGATTGAGAACAGCTCTGCAGAGAAGGACTCGGGGATTTTGGTGTCTGAGAAGCTCAAAACAACCTGACAATGCACACTTGTGGCTGAGAAAGCCAACTGTATATTGGGCTGCATCAAAAGCAGTGTGACCAGCAGGTCGAGGAAGGTGATTGTCCCCCTCTACTCCACTCTCCTGAGACCCCACCTGGAACATTCCGTCCAGCTATGGAGCCCCCAACAGAGGAAGGACACAGACCAGTTGTAATGAGTCCCGTGGAGGGAGAGTCCAGTGATCAGAGGGCTGGAGTACCTCTGTTTGGAAGACAGGCTTGCAGAGTTAGCGTTGTTCATCCTGGAGAAGAGAAGGCTCCAAGGAGATCTTACAGAACCCTTACGGTACTTAAAAGGACCTACAAGACAGATGGAGAGGGACTTAGTGCAAGGGCAGGTGGAGACAGGACAAGAGGGACCGGATTTACAATGAAAGAGGGCAGGGTTAGATTACATATCAGAAAAACATTCTTTACTATGAGGGTGGTGAGGCACTGGAGAATTTCTCTGGCACATTGTCCAGAGAAATTACTGATGTCCCATCCCCCTAAGTGTCCAAGGCCAGACTGGATGGGGCTCTGACCAACCCGTTCTAGTGAAAGGTGTCCCTGCCAATGGCAGAGGTTTGGCACTAGATGACCTTCAAGGTCCCTTCCAACCCAAACAATTCTATGATTCTATGAAATCAAAACAATATATTTTTTACTTTCATTTAATACTTACACAAATCACTGGGTAGGTCTAAACCCAGCTGTATTACCCAGATCTGTTGCTGAACGGCCTCAATTTTTCTCTTCTATATTGGGACTTTCCAAATTGTTGTCTTGAAGATCATTTGCTTTTCTATTTGGTCAATCATATCTGCTATACTAGTCCTTCTGCATGCTTGAGCTCGGAAGTTCATCTACCCTCTGTAGTTCAGGTGCCACAACTGCATGCGTGGAGTCTGACGACTACTGGTCCCATGCAGCTTCCTTTCTCACTCCATTGAGAGACTTCTCAGTGATACAAACCTGAAAGACAGTCACACCAGAAGACAAAAATTCCCTTAGTTTTATCACTGCTGTTATTGCCACTGCCATTCTCTTACCTCTGAAAGCTAGGAAATGCTGATAAAACGGGCAGGAAGAAGTGAGTGTTTATCTAAACTGTACTTGTCTGCATTTAAAATAGTTTCATAGTGCAAATCTCCAGTACTGAATACCTGAAATCCCTGATCAGTTCACGCTGATAGCCTGTTCTCTGGCTCTTTTCTGGATCATGCCAAGTGTACCCCGAAAACAGTGCCCTGGCAGCATGACAGATGGTTTCCCCCAGAAAGCATTCCCAAAGGCAATATGGACAATACTGCATTGTGCTACCTCCCTTCCCTATCTCTGTGACAACATTCAGCCCTTCAAGTGTTCCCCTGTGCATGTCCCTGATCTCAGAGAACTCTGTTCCGTGAAACTAGCACCAGAAGGGCTGCAGCTTAGGGGCTGTGGTATTTCAGAGACACTGAACAAACACCACAAATAGAGTGCTCTCCACGGGCCAAAGGCTTACTAGCCCAGGCCCAAAGGTGAGCCCACAGGAAATGATGGCCCAGGGGACACAGGCAGGCTGCTGCACAGAACCTTAGCTATTGGCAGCATGAATGGGACGTGGACTGAGTCCCTTAGCCCTGGGGCCAGGGCTGCACCCCAGCTCCTCTCCTAGTAACAGCGTAGACTTAGCCAGCAGCACAGCTCCAAAACACAGTTTAGCTCCCAAGCACATGGCTGAGGTGCAACTTCTTTTTAAATAACTACTTTTCGAACAGTAAATGTAACACAGTAGTACCTGGCCTGAAAGCAATTTTTTTTATCAACTTAAAAGAGGCACAAACCTACTTTCATTCAAAACAAAACTCCCAGGCTTTAATTAATTGTTTTGTTTGTTTGTTTGTTTTTTTTTTTTTTGCTCCCATCTGCTAAGCAAGAAAGATCCCAAGCAAGCAAAATGACCACCAAAAAGAATCTTACAAGTAGTGAGAATTCCCAAAGTTTTCATTGCAATAAAAATATATCTGGCTGAATTTTCAAATGTACTCTAGTACTTAATGCAAAGATGGGACAGCACTACATTTCTGTATAAACACATCTGGAGGCCTTCCAACTGCTGCTGGTGTGATGCTTCTCAGCATGGGGTTCCTTCCAAATATTTTGTACTCTGCTGGACCAGAATTATTCTTTCAGGAAGTAGGAGGTCGTGTTGTCTCATAATGGATAGTGGCTCTTCTCTCAGTAAAGTCTGTGTATTCTCTGCTTCTGTCCATGTAGAAAAGCAATCAGAGAAGGAAAAGATGGTTGACAGAGAAACCACCAACTATGTGGACATGAGTTAGCCTGCTGAAAGATGGGCTCCTCAGCCAATAGGGAATCACACCCTAAGTGTGATTAAGTGGAAGCTGGTATACTTAAAGAAGGCTCTTTGGTTTCCAGAATCTACCCACTCAATGCTTTTTAGAGCACTGGGTGCAGCCAAATCATTCATGAAGTTAAACTGGAACAGTAAGGGAAGATGGTAAGAATGATATTATTTATAATTCTCTCTCCTTGCTGCTATTACTGCATTTCGTAGGAGACAGAAATTAGAAGGAGGAGTAGCTGTCTGTGGTAAAAGGAAGAAAGGGGGAAATTATAACAAAGAGGAAATTGAAACTTAAGATATCTGTATATCCAGCAAGGGCGGGGGGAAATAAATACAGGACTATGTGAAGTACATTATACACAGAAGAAATCCCAGCAATGGAATTTGCCAGGAATCAGATGAAAGCAGTAAAATCATTAATAATGAAGAAAGCCATACTCAATAAATCCATCTCTCCTCAATTTGGAAAAAGTAGGATGACAGCAGTATCATATCAGGCAGCCAAAGCCCTTTTCAGTCCATTAGTAACCAAATAGGATGTTAAACATCTACTTGTGATAAAAACCTGTAATTCATCAGGCCCAGATAACTCGCACCTGAGGAGTCTCAAATAGTTGGTGGAGGAGATTCTTCCTTCCACATGTTAATTTTTAATGGGTCTTGAAATAACATAGAAATTCCAGAAGACTGGAAGACTGATGTTTTGCCAGTATTAACCAAGGACAAACATGATGACCTTGGTAAATATAAGCCAGCTAACCTAACATCAAACTGGAGAGGAGATGAGGGGGGAGCAAAATAATAGAATATGGGATTCAACTGATAAAGAATGAAAGGACAGGAAGTAATTAATGCCAGTCAGCATGGTTTTATGGAAAATAGGTCTTGTCAGACAAACCTGATTAGATTACAAATTTGGCTGAAAAGGTAACCGCTTCAGTGTGATATACTGAGACATTCATATGGCATTTGATTTAACTCTGAAAAGCATTCTGATTTTTTAAAAAATATTGTACAGCCTCATTGAAATACCCACTAGCAGAACAGTGCTCTTATTAAGCAGCAAATCTCAAAAATGAGTGATCACTGGGAAGTCATCACTGAATGTAGATATTTTTAGCAAGGCTGGAAGAGGGTCAGTGTTAAGCATGGCACTTCAGCATTTTTGTTGCTGAGTTATATATAAATTACTGTTGATTGTATTGTTAATGCAATCTTTGCAAATGCAAATAGAAATGTAACCAACATGTATATAGATGTGATGTTACATCTTTATACAGCACTGGTGTCGCTACTGAAATGCCACTGGTTCAGCAATCATTTGTTTCATGAAGCTGAAAAAAATCAGATGTTTCAAAAACAGCTGCAAAAATAATTGTTAGAACTCAAGAAAATGCCTTACCACTAGAACTTTAGAGAATATGAAGAGATTGCTAGATTAGAGTGTCTAAATACCTCCATCAGCAGAAGAGCAGCTCACCCACTTTCTTTTCCAGCACCCCCAGTGTGCTCGGACAAAAGAATCAGGCAGTCTTAGGGCCCAGGTCACCCTGAAGGGTTTCTGTTTCCACATCAGTAGCAGGATAGGTTAACACAGCCTGGTGGCAATGGGGTGTCCCTCATGTCAGGAGGGGTGCCTGACCTTCTACACACAGCAGCACTCGTGTAGGTCGTCTGCATCTGTGAAGGCTCCAAGACTTTTCTCTTGCCTGTAATCCCTCTCCAAGTAAAAGGGCAGATAAAATGACCCTGGATAACTCAGGAAGTGTCCTCGCCAATTATCTTAGGGAGCCTCAAGGAGTTATCAGAGGATCAAAGATCCTTCTCTAGTCTTCAACGCAGAAAAGTTGCAGCTACAGGACAAAAGGAGAGGCAGGGGAAGAATGTGACAACCTAATGATGCTACAGTAGCACCGAGTAAGATCCTCAGCCTGAGCGAGCAGGTGCCATTCCTTCAAAGTCAGTGGAGAGATGCTGATTTACACCAGTGGAGAATCTGACATATTATATTTTTTTATTTGCTTGAGTCCTGCCGTGGCTCCATAAGCAAAGGTTAATGCAGGTCTGCCAGGGGCAGGCTGGAGTTAACACAGAATGGCAGTTTTGAGGTTGCTGATTCTGATAAAAGCAAATTGTGAACTGCAAGCATCTGAGTGTTGAGTGTCACATTCACACCTAACAACTGCCCTTGCCTGTTCCCCACAGTCATCATGATATGTTTCTGAAACCATATTTGTGCTGCTGTCACTTTTTGTCTTTGGAAATTTGTGTACAGGCTTTCTGCAATGACATGCTAAAATGCTTGTAAACTTCAAATGAGTGGATAAAAATATGTTTAACCCAGGCAAATCACTTCTGTATATTAGGTGGAAACTTGACTCTTCACTTCTTCTAGGTCTGCACTCTCCCCTGTAAAACTTGTCGTAGGAATGTTAGTATTGATAAAGTTGTAGGAGATACCTGATGGGTGAGGGCAGTGAAGAGTTTGTTCCTTTCATGAAAAAAATAATTAGAAACCTCTTTCTAGGAATCTTGGTCTTTCACTATCACAGTGTCTCTAAAGAGAAAGGTCAGACATCTCTATAGGGTCACCCAGCTTCTCCATTTCCACCAGTCCATTTTGGTTGGGAGTAGCCTATCAACAGAGCCATGGCACCTCTAGAGTATTTTTGTCTGTGTCTCAGTACTGGGCAATGTCAATATTGTCAACATGTCAACAATCAGTGGCACAGATGTAAAAGATAACACGAGGACAGATTTTGAATGTCAAGCCCAGGCCCCTCCAGGGCCAGGAGCTGGGAGTGCACCGCCTGAGAGATGCAACGGTAGCACATCAGGCTCGCAGCTCCTACTGAATCCTGAACTCACTGTCATTCCTGAATTCCCACCTTGCAGATTATTTCCTAAAAGTGATTAACTGCACTTTTCCTCTTTGAAAGGAAACGTTTTCCAGCTCCTGCTGTGTTTTTACATTCACACTTAATCTCTGGTTCACAAAGAATAGTATAGACTTGTACTCATCTGCTGAAAAGGTGCAAATCTGAACCCAAACTACCCATAAATTGCAAAGATACCAGAAGCAGCTGCCAGCTACAGCAGGACAGAGTCTAGGAAAAGCCTTGAAATCTGCCCACAAAGCCTATTAAATCAGCTTACGCAGAGTTTTTTATTACTTATACCCTAGTGCAGGATGTGTCAGTATGTTGTTGTCAGTACCTGCAATGGTTAGCTGAAAGCAGCTGGTGACACCAATAGTTTCAGGAAAAAAAAACAAAACAGAAAGAAAGGGATCAAAAAGACAAGGTTAGTAAACCAGATCTCTCTGGAAATAATTGCATTAAATATAGAAAAGGTTATATACCATTTCCTTTGTCCTTTCTCTCCCCATAGGCTGCTGGCCGCTGATTGTTCCTTGTACCTACCCTGTAGCTGATTTTATTGTTTATTCCTAGCTCACCCTCCAGTTTGCTCGGGGCCCTGTGTCTTAGCGAGTGACTCCCTGCTCCCTTTCCAAGTTCAGAACCTTTCTGGCTAAAGTCTGCGGTGACACATAACACAAAAAGACAGCTTTGGGCACAGGGCATGCAGCCGCTCCTGGAGAGTACAGGCTGCGGTTCGGCGGTACCGTTTATGGAAGATTAAGTGATTAAGCCTAACTAAAAGTGACTAACAGAGATGGATCTTTTCCTGTCAAACACACATGGTTTTCCATAGAGCAGCTCCAAGGTTGTGAGTGAAGGTGAACAGCTCTGCTTCTAAAAGACTCCTTAATTTTAAGAAATTCAAAGAGCAGGCAAGGCACTTTGTTCTGTGACTTTCTTAAACCTATACCCTACTTCACATTCTTTCATGAGCCATCATCTTTCATATTTAAAACAGACGTAACGGAAGTTAAAAAAAGACAGAAGAGATGAGAAGTACAAGTCTCTGCAGATGTAAGCTATAATTTAGCCAAGTATCGTTTTATCACCCAATCCTGCCAGGTCCCCAACACATTCTGTAGGGCACAGACTCCTCCACTGATCTTGTGAACAGTGAGAGCACTCCAGTCTTTTTCTGGTTGTTTGAAACTCCCTGGTGTTGGCTATTCATTCAGTCATTGCATGCATATTCATATGGCTAAAGCCTTGAAAATCTTTGTAAATTGATTAACAAGTTTGTGTTTTGCAGTAAACCATTATTTATTTAGGTATTCAAACTGATTCATAAAAACCCAAATTCAGATTATCTGATGAACATGGTATGAAAACACAGATGAAATAGGGAGGTCCAAAAGAGTATGTTTTATTTACAGGTTTTGTATAAATACACGAAATGGGGACAGGATAAATTCTCTAACGAAGTAGTTACCAAAATGTTTTCATTAATAACTTAACAAACCAGTTTTATTTCTTGAAAACACCCAAAGTAAGCTAAAAGCTATGCAGGCAGCTGGTTGAATTTCTCCTGGAGGGTTTGAATGGGACTGCTGGCCGGTGCTGAATTTCACTCTTGTGAATAAATCCATGCATTTTCTCTTGGAAAGCAATGTTTTGCAGGGTGGAATAAAGCCTATTTAGTAAATTATTATTATTGTTTTTAAAACTAAATGACTGTTTATTAAAAAAGAGACCTACTGAAATCCAAATTTTCCCTCATTACCTGAGGCGTAATCAAATAGTCAGCTGTTTAACAAGGATGATAATATGGAACAGGAGTGTGATAACATTTGCCATCATCCCAGCTGGTTCCCCCCGAAAGACACCTCCTCACAAGCTTCTCATTGCTGAACCTATATGGTCTTAGAAAAGCCTATGATGCAGCACAAAGTATTGTATTAAAACACTCCTTAGCTCAGTTGGTTGGAGCATGATGTTAATAATGCCAAGGCTGTGGGTTTGATCCTCATATGGGCCATTCACTTAAGAGCTGGACCTCATGATCCTTGTGGCTGCCTTCCAACTCGGAATATTCTGTGATTCTGTATGATTGTTTAGAATTGATCTGATAATTCATATCACAGAATCATTAAATAAGAAAAGATCTGCAAGATCATTGGATTGTTAGACTTCTTTTATTTGGACATGTTATTTGAAACACAAATTAAATGCTGATTTCATTAAAGAATGTAGGAATTAGTCATTGACTTCATTGTCACCAGGATTTCACTACTGGAGTATATCATGTTGTTTTCAGACTTCAGAAGCAAATGTTGAAGCATTTCATTTTACCGACATACTAAAGTAGAGAGAAAAAAAGATGAGAATATTTCAAAATATTTTGTAATGTTATAATAAGATCCAGCAGCTGAAAAGCCAGCTGGGCATTTTAAGGGTAGAAATAAAGCATTTATGTTTACTAGATTTTTTTTCTGTAAAAACACTTATTAAGAACATTTTAAAACCAAGACTGGTTATTTCCTAAAAGTTTTGCTCTATTTTGAGCAGGAATTAGTTCAAGGAATGCAATAGCTTGTGCAGTGTAAGAAGTCAGAGTAGATTGGTTCAGGAGCTGTGTCTCTATTTGTCTCTATCTATAATGGACCTATCAATTAATCAAACTGCATTGACCATAAGAACTGTTTCCCAATTAATGTTAATTCATTCATAAAGTGAGTACATTATTGATCACTATTTTTAGATATACTTAGTTATAGAAGTGCCTATAATTAAGAGTCTAGACCTTTGAGCTCAACATCCACAATCTACACTGAACTGGGATGTGAATAGCAGCCCTGATGCACAAGATGCAGTACTTGTTAGTAGATCAGATGCTGCTTTAATTGTGTCTCCAGTGAGGCAGTACAGGATGAGTTACACTATTTTGCAAATTGAATTTTGCATGCTTATTTTCCCTACTGTTGTTTTAGTGTTTCTACCTCTATTTTGTTGGCATTATCCAAAGAAACAGACTGGGATGGAGTATTGATATTGAATGGCTACAGACTACTGTTCCTGTTTTAATTTAGGACTAGATTCTCAGCTGAACAACACAGGAGTAGCTTTAGCATAATGAATATCTGCCAAATACTGAACTGTTAATAAGATTAAAATCTAATTCTCTTTATCTTGGTTCTACTGGACCAACTTTTATTTCATTTTGTTTTAGCACCATTTTCAAAGCACTTTTGCAAGCTAATTTCTCATTTCAAGGTTGCTTCTTCAACATAGTTATTTTCTTTCCACTTTACTGATTTACTTCCTTGGGGAAATTTTGAGCCCTAAGTTTCAACTGATGTGTTTAATCAAAAAGGAGCTTACCAATGATTTAGTGTACAAATAATTTAACACAAAACTAAATACACAGATACTAAGAGCACAGATTACAACCTTTGGATGTTTACATCAATCTACACCACTTGTGAACTACAACAAGTGCAATCAAAAATGTTTTCATTTGCTTCACTTGCATTTCCAAAAAGAATATTCTTTTAGTGCTGTATCAGGGTATTGTACAACTGATAATTATATACAAAATACACGGGCACAAAGCTGTAGCACTTTTCTTAATACAGACAGCTTTACTGATTTCCATTGTTGTACCTAGATTTCAGTAATAGATTTATTCTTAAAAATTTTAAGATAGAAACGCTTACTTTGTGTAAATTCAGTATTTTCCTGCTGTTGGACGTTTTGTTGTATTTACAACATGGTTGCTGCATTTTCAAACTTCTTGGGTTTGTTTTTTTTTGCTGATTGACTGATTCGTTATGAAGAGAAGCACATTCCTTATGACAATTTTTATTAATTACATGTATTTGGGGTTTTTTTGGCTCAGACTACAGGGTATTATCCTAAAATACTAGGACAAGATAGTTGTTTTTCCAGCCTCTGAGCTGTAACCTAAATCTGGCATCCACTAGCCATGCAGGGCAATGCTGGGCTGGCCAAGAACACTGGTCCACTGACTCTCAAGCTGGTCAAGCTGCAGTAGGGGCAGGCAGGGCTTGCCACCTCTGGAGGTCCCTTCTCTTCCTGCTTTGTGATGCCCTGCCCATCCCACCATCTCCAGCTGCCTTGCTTCCTTGCTCCACTGGAGAACCAGGTCACACAGGGTCCCTCTGCTACCACCCCACTATGGCAGGTGCTGTAAACCAGGGCGGGTGGTGATAAAACCTGAATGGCACCACACCTGCATGAGCCAAGTCCTGCTGCCCTGGTTATCCAGCAGGCCATGACACATGAACAGCCTGTGACCTGAGCAGCAAACCTGCTCACGACTGAGGTGCTTTGCCCTGGGGGGCGTTACTGTTCCTCTTAGTGCCACTCCATCACCCTGGTGTGAAATAAGTTTCAGATTACCCCACTAACTGCTACACTACTGCATCCAGGATATTCCTTGTTCACTGTGCTCCTCCAGAGCTCCAAGGAGAAGTTTGCATGGATAACAAGTGGTTTAAGCAGGATGATCCTGAAGATGATCTTTAAAATCTATTCCATGAGGCAACTCTTATCTTTACTGCACATCAAGGGAGCATGGAAAGTATTCCTTGGTCCTTTGGCAGACAAATCTTCTGAATGTGATAAACAAAACCAACCAGTTTCTTTGGCACAAGAAAATTTGTGGTTAGGTGCAAGAGCTAAAAATACCCTCAACACCTCAACCCAAAACTTAGGGGCTAGGAAAAGCCACTGGTGTGAAGGAGGAGAGGAAAATCACCTCAGCTGAGGTGATTAACGGGACTTGCTTCACTAGGAACTATATTCGGTGCTCGTATGCAAAGAGAGGGCTGCGAGGTCAGCGGGAGAGTGCCTTCCCCGGGGCACCCACTGCTCGGGATCCGGGTCTCGGGGATGCTCCCGCCGCGCCGCTGTGCGCGGGCACCCCGCTCCCCGATGCCGGTCGGCGGGGCGGGCCGAGGGGTGGCGGGGCCAGCAGGATTTCGGTACCCAGCGGGCCGAAGCCGCCCCGGCCCATTGCGGCGCGGCCCCGCGGCTCCCCGGGTGCGCAGCCGCCGGCGAGTCCCCC